>QRFJ01000355.1:581544-964508 GCA_006176705.1 Cocos nucifera | reverse complement strand
AGACTTTAATGCATCTTCAATGGGTTCTATGGCATGGACTTATTGTTAGATATATGTGCCATAGAAGCCAGAATTGGCTGACACTTGTAATACACTTCTAGGGGCAAAATTATAATTTTGACTAATATCAATAAAATGGGTTATTTTCTATCACATATGTATATTTAGTGTCTGTGATACATCCTTTGAGTTAATGGTAATGATAATTCATATTTTCAAGAGTTGAAAATTTAAGACAAATAATCATTATTAACTCATAAAATACTTCCGACCATAGGATCATCACGAGGATGGTGATTGATCCGGAAGGTTGGTGTACAATCGCTTCTCTTTAGTAGATGAGTCTTGAGTCTATAGTGTGGAGACACTAGAGTAAGAGTACAGGTACTCGTTAGAGAATGAGGGCACTGAGCGTGACCACCTCGAGTAGTCATTAGGAAGTCTATCTTCTCGTCGATGACTGACTCGATGCTGCATGGGTGTGTCTGATTCTTTGACCTGAGGTGCATCGATAGTTCACCTTGAGGGTGTTTATAGTTTGACTACACATTACTCTAGTCTCCTAGCCATATGGAATCCTAAGCGTATTAATGTTGGCTATAGCATGTTCATTGTAGGAACTGGATTGCATCAAGATGGAATCTATCTACCTCGGTGGTAGAGGAGCAGCCCTATGATGATCATGAGAATCAAGTCCAGAAGCCCATGGCCATGGCAGAGTGAAATAATAGAAAGAGTTTCTATTTAGATTTTCACATCGGACTTGAATCGAATGATTACATC
Organism: Cocos nucifera; assembly: GCA_006176705.1. Lineage (NCBI taxonomy): Eukaryota > Viridiplantae > Streptophyta > Magnoliopsida > Arecales > Arecaceae > Cocos > Cocos nucifera. The sequence continues at coordinate 963,725 of QRFJ01000355.1, read as the reverse complement.
ATATGACAGAGACTAGGGTTTGACGAGTTCACCTTAACCCTAATCTGATCGGGGCTCAAGATAGAAGAACTTAATCACACAGGTAGCTGCACCAAGAGGTTCGCATTCAGCTCTGATGGGTTGCCACCATATACTGCTAGGTGTCACTGGTGGATTTTGGGAGCAATTAGAATGATTTAGATGATCGATCATTCTAGCTGTTCGAATCAGAAGAGTTCTGATCCATCGAAAGGAGTTTCGATGATGTCGATGATAGAGATCATGACATATCCCATTACCATACAGAACTGAACCTAACTGGATCACACAAACAAGGGTTTGAATCTGGTGATCATCAATTGAACTGATCTAGTTCAATTGATCTGAATGAGATTCAATTAGGTTCAAGAAAATCGTGCTAGCACTCGATTGAACCTAACGTTCTTCTTTTACTATCATAAATAGTTGTCCTGACTGAGCCAAAGGAGTTTGTGCTCAATCAGAGGCCTTCACTATGGTCTGACTGGAGGTTGTCCAAGTCAGAAAAGGTTGTCTTATTTTGTAAGACATTACCTGCCATTTTTGGTCACCTGCCATTTCTCGTTCCTTTGACTTTGGTCAAAAGTCTGACCTTTGACTGGTCAAATGTTGACCATTGACACTTTGACTTCTTGTCCACATGTCATGCACCTATTGGAGAGCTGGTGGGGGCCTTGTCCCCCTGCCAGAACCTGGCAAGGAAGAGGGCGCACGCCACCCTTGGCGTGTGCCCAAGTTGGAGGCGCCCAGGAGTCCCTGTTGGATAGGGACTCCATCTCCTTTTTGGATTCCAATTAGAGTTCTCCTAAGAACCAACTTTGACTGGTCTTAGGCACCCTCTAAGGAGGAATCCAGGGGACTCTATTTCCACCAATCAGATTTAGATCTGATTTCACAAAGAGTTGTGATTGGTTGGGAAGAAGAGGAGTTGGATCACAGTTAGTCTATAAATAAGACCCTGCGCCCAACTCAAAGAGGTATCTAAAATTAATTAAGATCTCCATGCCCCAAGGCTGCCTCTCCTCTCCTCCTCCATGCCAAACCATCTTCTCCCTCTCCTCTCCATGTCCAAAAGTAGTTTTGGATCTTGGTTGGTGCAATCCAGATCAAGAGAAAGGCGACTGAAAGCTAGAAGGCTGCGCTGCTGCAAAGGACGAACTGCTGATCTTCGAAAAGGAGTTTTGAAGATCCTCCAGAATCAGATCCAGATCTAATTTTTGGAGATGTGATAGAGAAGAAGAGGATCTCCAGATCCAGTCCTGAGTGGATATCCGGTAGAGGCCAGGCACTTGCGTGGCTAGATCCAGAACCTTCCGCTGCTTACAGGATCATCAACGGGTAATAGGATTACCCACATTCAAGGTAAATTAAATTTGATTTAATTTATCTTAATTTTATTTTAATTATTAAAATAATAAGAATTAGATCTTGAAAATATCTCAGATCTGATCTAGATCAAAGAAAAAATTTTTTTTAAAAAATATATCTCTTGATCTGATCAGATCTGAACGAACCTGATCCGAAAAAATCAGGATTTTCCTTCAACTGGTATCAGAGCCAAGGTTCTAAAAGTATTTAGATCTAATTTTAAATTTATTTTAATTAAAAAATAAGTAATTTTAGATGTCACATGAGATGTGATCAGATCTAAAAATCAGAAAAAATTAAAATTAAATGATTTGGATCTAAGATTAGAAAATATGCATGACTAGTTCTAAAATAGAATAGTTCTATAGAATAGTCTTGCATGTTTTTAATTTAATTTGATTAAATCATATTTTAGATCTATTTATTTACTATTTTTTGATATTATAATTATTATAATAATATCTAAAAAATAGTAAATAAAAATTATTTAATTTTAAATATCATATGAGATATGATTGATGCATGTCTAGACTAGTTGTAGAATAGTTCTACATAATTGTCTAGATTAGAATTTATTTTGATTAGATCAATTTAAATCTAATTTTTTAGATTATTATGAGATAATTTAGATCTAAAAATATGCATGATTCGATACATGAGATGTATGCAAAATATGCCATGATTAGATCTAATTTGTATATGAGATATATGATATAGATCTAAAACTGTTTTGTAGTATTGCATGTTCCTGATTAAGGCGTTCCTCTTGGCCGTCCGGTCATAAGAATGAAGAAGGGTTTAAAGGCCCTCTCTTCCCATTCCGATGGGGTGTTCTTATGATGTGTAGGGGTGCTGCGCGTGTTCGTCCTTAATCAGAAATCCAAAACTTACTTTCTGCAAAACCCTAGATCCTGAAATCCCTAGGATTTATTGTGCATATTTTGTTTATGAACCCTACTTAATTAAAAATTAAGATTATGAAATATTAATTAGGTCTAAAATTGAGAATTTTAGATCTAAGACATATTCATAATACTGGGTTCGGGCTTGGGTAGCTCAATTAGGTCTAAGCGGTTGATCAAACCGAATCAAGAGTTGGTTAGATGGGATCAACAATGCTTAAATTGACCAGCCTAATAGGATTAAGTCTGGGTCAAGATCGAGTCACGATCAAGCAAGACCTAATTAGGCTCAGAGGTTAGAGTCTGGATTGTAGGCTAACCCAATTGGTTCTGGCTCAACAATTTGGTGTCTAAGGTAAGTTTGGCACATACGACCGACTGATTTTTAATTGGAAGCTACTCGACCTGAATGCATTCTTGTACGAGTTAATGGCATATTCCTTCCACCGATCTCACTTACCTGGCCATATCTGTTGACACAGTTCTGATCTGAGGTGGTCAATAATCCGAGCTAACCCATGCCACTAGGTTAGTCATAATTGTTATGACTATGACAAGTCTAGTTTAATGAGACCTGAATCAATTCTCCTAAGAAAAGATTAAGTCTGAGGTCTTCCACCATTGTAGATGTGCGGGCCCTTCCCGGGGTTGATTGTTCTCGGCTGGATACAGTGGCTCAGTTGCACCGGAAAGATGCAACCATGTCTATTAGGCATTGGATGCTATGGGCTGGAGGATGAGTTGGGCTCAATATTCTGGATACGGTGAGAGACTCAATTAGGAATCCAGTCTATGCAAATGGTGGGTCTGACTTAACTAAGGAGTGGATCAATATTTTGGATACGGTGAGATTCATGAATTAGAGACCAAGTTTGGGTGCACCATGATTAGAGAATCATTGAACAAGAGTTGTTCACTCATTGGCTAACCCATCACCAATAACTGTTAGGTGAGGTGATGAGTCAGTTGGTGAGACCGCACCACCCACTAGAAATCATTAATCATGGAGATTTTTGCATCTCTACAGAGGGAGTGTAGGGATCCAAAAAAATAGTGGAAGCTAATTTATTTAAAAATAAAATTTCTAAATAAATTGGTCAAGTCATAATTACAGTATCTAACTAGAATCTTTGACTCTCTATAGAAAAATGTCTGCGTCCAACCCATTGGCACGTATCCTGGACACACATAGACTGACCGGACCCAATTATAAAGATTGGCTCAGAAACTACAAAATTATTTTGGGTTCTGAGAAGTTAACCCATGTATTGGACCAGGACCCTCCCACCTTACCAGCCCGTCCATCCACTGAACAGAGAGCGTCATTGAGAAAAATGGATAGACGAAGATAATAAGGCCAGATATTACATGTTGGGCTCGATGTCTGATGAGCTCCAGCGCCAACATGAAGATATCGGGACTGCTCGCCAAATGTTGGCTCACCTGTAGGAGATGTTTGGTGAACAGAGTCGCGCAGCCAAGTATCAAGTCACGAAATGACTTTTTAAGGCTAAGATGCGTGATGGGCAGTCAGTCCAAGATCACTGTCTGATGATGATCAAGGACATTGGAAGAGCTTGAGAAGCTCGGTGTGAAGTTAGACTTGGATCTGCAGAATGATATTATTCTGCAATCCTTGACTGATGCATATGGGCAATTCATCATGAATTACCACATGCATAAACTTCAAAATTTCCTTGGCCGAATTAATGAATATGCTGGTCACCGCTGAGCTTTCTATGAAAGGTTCTAAAGGCTCAGTTCTTGCTATGGAACGGACTTCTTCCAAAAGAAAGTCTTATGGAAAGAAAAAGAAGTCTGCGAAAAAGCAGAAGGTGGAAGGAGGAAAAAGAAGAAGGCAGAGCCGAAGAAGAAAGGCTGCTGTCAAAGGAAAGTGTTTCCATTGCAACAGCGACGGCCATTGGAAGCGGAACTGCCCTACTTACCTGGCCACCCTGAAGAACAAGAAGGAAGGTCCTTCTGGAGGTATGCTCGTTATTGAGTCTAACCTTACGGTTTCTTCTGCATCCAGTTGGGTGCTTGACTCTGGTTCTAGTGCTCATCTGTGCACTTCCATGCAGGGTCTTGAGGATAGCAGGAGGCTGAGGGATGGAGACATGATCCTACGCATCGGTAATGGAGCAAGAGTTGCTGCAGTAGGCCGGTGGGAACATACCCTCTTCGATTACCATCTGGTTTAGACTTAGTTTTGAAAGACTGTTATTATGTGCCTGCAGCTAGCAGGAATTTGATTTCTGTTTCATGCTTAGCACTAGAAGGCTATGTGATTACCTTCTTTAAGGACCATTGTAACATTCTTTATGAAAGAAATAAAATTGCAAATGGTTTTCCTTATTAATGGTCTTTATCAGCTACATATTGATGTACCTGTTCTAACTATCGAGCAAAACGTGAATGCCAAACGACCTAGGGATAGTCCAAATGATAGATATCTATGGCACCTGAGATTAGGTCATATAGCAGAAGATAGGATCAACAAATTGGAGAAAAATGGGCTATTGAGTCCATTGACTTTCGAGTCATATCCAACTTGTGAATCTTGTCTTCAAGGCAAAATGACTAAACTCCCTTTTGTTGGACATGGGGAAAGGGCCACAGATCTCCTTGCCCTAGTACATACTGATGTGTGCGGCCCATTTGATGTGCCGGCTAGAGGCAATTTTGTCTACTTCATTACCTTTACCGATGATCTGTCTAGGTATGGGTATGTGTATCTTATGAGACACAAGTCTGAAGCTTTTGAAAAGTTCAAAGAATTCAGACATGAAGTAGAAAAATAAACTGGAAAAACCCATTAAGGTTCTTCGATCAGATCGAGGAGGTGAATACCTTAGCCAGAAATTCCTAGACTATCTCAAGAAAAATGGCATAGTCTCTCAATGGACTCCACCAGGAACACCTCAACTCAACGGGGTTTCAGAATGGAGAAATCGGACTCTATTGGATATGGTCCGATCCATGATGAGCTTCACAGACCTTCCTGATTTTCTTTGGGGACATTCATTGTTAACTTCAATTTATCTACTGAATAGGGTTCCCTCTAAAACCGTTCCTACCACACCGTATGAGATATGGCACGGTAAGAAACCAAGTCTGAGTCATCTCAGAATTTGGGGTTGTCCGGCTCATGTCAAAAGACAACAAGCGGACAAGTTAGAGTTTAGGTCCTTCAGAGCTCGATTCATAGGATATCCTAAAGAGTCATTAGGATACTATTTCTACATTCCAGAAGACCACAATGTGATTGTGAGTCGACATGCCATCTTTCTTGAAAAATAGTTTATTCAAGATAGCGGCATTGGAAAGCAGATTAAGCTTGATGAGAAAGTCTCACAAGTACAACGAGCTAAGGACCAATTGGAACCAAATCAGGTTGAGCCAATAAGAACACTACCTCCTCCACCTCGTAGATCGGAAAGAGTTTTCCATCCCTTGAAAGATACTTAGGTATTATTTCAGAGAAAGTAGAGAAAATGTTCCTCGTAGGTAATGGTGCTCATGGTGATGATCCCAAAACCTACAACGAGGCGATATCAGATATCGACTCCGAGAAATGGCTAGAGGCAATGCAGTCAGAAATTGACTCGATGCACTCAAACCAAGTCTGGACCTTGGTAGATCCACCAGAAGGTATAGTACCTATTGGGTGTAAATGGATCTTCAAGAGAAAGATTGGTGCAGATGGGAATGTGGAGACATTCAAGGCTAGACTAGTGGCAAAAGGTTATAGTCAACGCGAAGGCATTGACTATCAGGATACCTTTTCCCAGTGGCTATGCTAAAATCCATCCGCACATTGCTTGCCGTTGCAGCCTATTTCGATTATGAAATATGGCAAATGGACGTGAAAATGGCATTCTTAAATGGATATCTTGAGGAAGATATCTATATGGAACAGCCGCTAGGTTTCACATCCAGTGATACTGATCACAAGGTTTGCAAGCTGCAAAGGTCCATATATGGACTTAAGCAAGCATCTCGGAGCTGGAACACTCATTTCAATGATGTGATCAAAATGTTTGGTTTCATCAAAAATGAAGAGGAACCGTGTGTCTTCAAAAAGGTCAGTGGGAGCGCTGTTGTCTTCCTCGTATTGTACGTGGATGACATCCTCCTTATTGGGAATGATATTCCCATGTTGACAACAGTCAAAATATGGTTGTCCAAGGAATTCTCCATGAAAGACCTAGGTGAAGCATCCTTTATTCTAGGAATTAAGGTCTATAGGGATAGACCGAATAGGATGCTAGGACTTTCACAGAAGATGTACATAGAGAAAGTACTAAAGAGGTTTAGTATGGAAAACTCTAAGAGGGGATTAATACCCTTCAGACATGGTATTCATCTTTCCAAGAAGATGTGCCCTAGCACACCTGAGGAAATAGAACGCATGAGCAAGATCCCTTATGCTTCTGCAATAGGGAGCCTCATGTATGCCATGCTATGTACACGACCTGATATAGCCCATGCTGTGAGTGTCACAAGCAGATATCAGTCAAATCCAGGTGAAGAACACTGGACTTCTGTGAAATGTATCCTTAAGTACTTGAGAAGAACTAAGGATATGATGTTGGTCTTTGGTAACGGAGAACTCCAAGTCCAGGGATACACAGACTCGGATTTCATGTCCGATATAGATGATCGAAAGTCGACATCTGGGAGTCTGTTTGTGTGCAATGGTGGTGCTGTCAGCTGGAAGAGTTCCAAGCAAACCATGATAGCAGATTCCACCATGGAAGCAGAATATATCGCTGCATCAGAGGCTGCGAAGGAAGCATTCTGGTACAAGAAGTTTGCTGCAGAAATTGGAGTAATGCCATCAGATGCCATTCCTCTATACTGCGACAACAATGGCGCCATAGCCCTTGCTAAGGAGCCAAGGTCTCACCAGAAATCCAAGCACATTGAGCGGCGATACCACCTCATCCGCGATTACCTCGAGAAGGGTTACGTCGAGGTCAAGAGAGTCAACTCCACAGATAATGTGGCAGACCCACTTACAAAGCCGTTGGGCCAGCAGAAGATCGAAGCCCACCTTGAGAAGATGGGACTTAGACTTGTAGCCAATTGGCTTTAGGACAAGTGGGAGATTGTTAGATATATGTGCCCTAGAAGCCAGAATTGGCTGACACTTGTAATACACTTCTAGGGGCAAAATTATAATTTTGACTAATAATCAATAAAATGGGTTATTTTCTATCACATATGTGTATTTAGTGTCTGTGATACATCCTTTGAGTTAATGGTAATGATAATTCATATTTTCAAGAGTTGAAAATTTAAGACATGAATAATCATTATTAACTCATAAAATGCTCCCGACCATAGGATCATCATGAGGATGGTGATTGATCCGGAAGGTTGGTGTACAATCGCTTCTCTTTAGTAGATGAGTCTTGAGTCTACGGTGTGGAGACACCGGAGAGCGAGAGTATAGGTACTCGTTAGAGAACGAGGGCACTGAGCGTGACCACCTCGAGTAGTCATTAGGAAGTCTACCTTCTCGTCAATGACTGACTCGATGCTGCAGTAGTGTGTCTGGTTCTTTGACCTGAGGTGCATCGGCAGTTCACCTTGAGGGTGTTATAGTTTGACTACACCATTACTCGGTCTCCTAGCCATATGGAACCCTGAGGTGTATGTTGGCTATAGCATGTTCATTGTAGGAACTGGATTGCATCAAGATGGAATCTATCTACCTCGGTGGTAGAGGAGCAGCCCTATGATGATCATGAGAATCAAGTCCAGAAGTCCATGGCCATGGCAGAGTGAAATAATAGAAAGAGTTTCTATTTAGATTTTCACATTGGACTTGAATCGAATGATTACATCATATGACAGAGACTAGGGTTTGACGAGTTCACCTTAACCCTAATCTGATCGGGGCTCAAGATAGAAGAACTTAATCACACAGGTAGCTGCACCAAGAGGTTCGCATTCAGCTCTGATGGGTTGCCACCATATACTGCTAGGTGTCACTGGTGGATTTTGGGAGCAATTAGAATGATTTAGATGATCGATCATTCTAGCTGTTCGAATCAGAAGAGTTCTGATCCATCGAAAGGAGTTTCGATGATGTCGATGATAGAGATCATGACATATCCCATTACCATACAGAACTGAACCTAACTGGGTCACACAAACAAGGGTTTGAATCTGGTGATCATCAATTGAACTGATCTAGTTCAATTGATCTGAATGAGATTCAATTAGGTTCAAGGAAAATCGTGCTAGCACTCGATTGAACCTAACGTTCTTCTTTTACTATCATAAATAAGTTGTCCTGACTGAGCCAAAGGAGTTTGTGCTCAATCAGAGGCCTTCATATGGTCTGACTGGAGGTTGTCCAAGTCAGAAAAGGTTGTCTTATTTTGTAAGACATTACCTGCCATTTTTGGTCACCTGCCATTTCTCGTTCTTTGACTTTGGTCAAAAGTCTACCTTTGACTGGTCAAATGTTGACCATTGACACTTTGACTTCTTGTCCACATGTCATGCACCTATTGGAGAGCTGGTGGGGGCCTGTCCCCCTGCCAGAACCTGGCAAGGAGAGGGCGCACGCCACCCTTGGCGTGAGCCCAAGTTGGAGGCACCCAGGAGTCCCTATTGGACAAGGACTCCATCTCCTTTTTGGATTCCAATTAGAGTTCTCCTAAGAACCAACTTTGACTGGTCTTAGGCACCCTCTAAGGAGGAATCCAGGGGACTCTATTCCCACCAATCAGATTTAGATCTGATTTCACAAAGAGTTGTGATTGGTTGGGAAGAAGAGGAGTTGGATCACAGTTAGTCTATAAATAAGACCCTGCACCCAACTCAAAGAGGCATCTAAATTAATTGAGATCTCCATGCCCCAAGGCCTTTTCTCCTCTCCTCCTCCATGCCAAAGCATCTTCCTCCTCTCCTCTCCACGTCCAAAAGAGTTTTGGACCTTGGTTGGTGCAATCTAGACAAGAGAAAGGCGAGTGAAAGCTAGAAGGCTGCGCTGCTGCAAAGGACGATTGCTGATCTTCAAAAGGAGTTTTAAAGATCCTCCAGATCATATCCAAATCTAATTTTTGGAGACATGATAGAGAAGAAGGGAATTTCTATATCCAGCCTGAGTGGATATCGATAGAGGCTAGGTACTTGCGTGGCTTGATCTAGAACCTTCCATTGCTTACAGGATCATCAATGGGTAATAGGATTACCCACTTCAAGGTAAATTAAATCTAATTTAATTTATCTAATTTTATTTTAATTTCTAAAATAATAATAATTAGATTTGAAATATCTTAGATCTGATCTAGATCAAAGAGAAAATTTTTTAAAATATATCTCTTGATCTGATCAGATCTGAACGAACCTGATCCAAAAAATCAGGATTTCTCTTCACTTATTGTCAAGAAGGTCGGCAGATCCCTTTAAAATGGAAGCCAACGGTCGAGGAATTTGGTGGGGTTATTTCACCTCCAACATTTGTCCCCTTACTCCTAAGTTCGAATTTTGAATGATGAGAGTACAAAAAAATTACTATGGTCGAAGTCATTCATCAGCTTCCCACATTCGAAAATTAAAACTTTTTGGCTTCTTTCGAACTGGCGCTAAGCCTTAATGCTGAATGACCTAAGAAGACTAATTCTCTCGAAGACTCATCCAGCACGAAGCTTGATGTATGGCGTAATAATTATTTCATCAAGCGTCAAAGGCGAGTGGATCATGCGGTGGGCTGGGATTGATTGAGGGGATCCTGCAATCATAACTTCCTCTGGTCTCGCCCCTCTATTTAACCTCCCTTCTTCTACGGCCTCTCACCTTCATCTACACTTCTTCTCGCTCTCCTTCCTTCATTCTCTGTCATCTCCGAGCACCCCATTCTTGTTGGTCCTATTTTCTTGCAACGTCTCTGGCCATCGGCATTCCTCTTGACCATCCTCCATCTTTTTCGATCTTCTCCATAGATTTTTTATCAACCTTGGTCAGTTTCTCATTCTTACCCTCTTGACTTTTGGCTTTCCCTTATATTATTTTTTTTGAACCTTCCTAGATTCTTCTAAGTGGGTTTTTGCCATTTTCCTTACCTAGGTTTTCACCATCTCTTTTTCCTAAATTTTTTGGAGATTTTGCCAGATTTCATTTGATATAGATGTCATCCGAAGTTTCTTGGTCCAGCGGTTATAGGAGTCCAGTTGACCCAAACTTCCAAAACCCTAAGACCAAAATAGAACCTGAACTTGCAGCACCTCTGCCAAATTTCATATCGAGAACCATCCCTTGCTCCTTGACTATTGAATACCTATTGCTGATTAGGATCTAGTATGGAGTACGTGCAGAGTATGAGCTGGAACTTTTTGGATTGAGTGACCAAGCATGCACCCCTCCTTTAGGTCGAGTCTGCTTGTATTTGGAAGCCTTCTGTGCTAGACTGAGGCTCCCTCTTCCTATCTTTATTGTAGCTCTATTCTATTTTCTAGATATCTCTTTAGCTTCTACAATACCGAACTCCTTTAGGCTCATAATAGGGTTCCTTGCTCTCTGTATATCCATCGAAGTTCAATCCACTATTTCACTTTTTCGAACTTACTTTACCTTTAAGCATCATCCTACTACAAAAGACTAGTGGTACAATAAAAAGAGTCTACAATAGCGCATACTATTACAATGATTTTTGAAACTACTGTAATAGAGTCTACGACAGCGCTTACAAAGAACCGCTGTTATAGGACCGACCTATAGCAACGGTTATAAGAAATCGCTCACATAGTCTAACCCTATGGCAGCAGTTCTTTATAACCGCTGCCATAGGCTCGATCTATAGCAGTGATTAGGACAATCGCTGCCATAGGTCAGACCTATAGCAGTAGTTTCTTATAACTACTGCTATACGTTGATCTATGACAGCGGTTATTTATAACTACTGCAATATATTTTTTTTATTTTTCTCTAAATATTATATAATTTTAAAATTTAATATCCATCTTCATCATTCATTATCTAAATAATTATCATTAGAGTATCATCATAAAAGATCACCTTGATCTGATGGTCCTAGCTTCATCGATCAAAAAAATTTGATTTCAACGATCATGAATGACGATGCGATGATTTGATAGATGAAGATCTTTTATAGGTCCAAAAACTTGCAACGATGATCTCAGTTATATTTCTAGCATATTATCAAAGTTTTACTTCAATCGGATATCGTTATCTTTATCAATTTAGCATAGGTTAATTTCGATCGTTAAATGATAAATGAGTGATCAAAGGATCAGACGGTGTTCGATTATGAGATAATATTTTTTTATAAATGATCTTAGCTACTACTTTAATTATTTTTTATGGTGTTGATTATAAAATTCAACTCATGAGACTAAGAATGATCTAAAACTATATGTCATCGATAACCATTCTTGAACTCTATTGGTTGTTATATGCATGTGCTCATGCTTTTGCAATATCTGCTTAACATGAATAGTTCATATAAAAATAATTTAAATTTTACTATCATCATTGTATAAAATGATTAAAATTATAATAAAGATCATTTAACTAAAAAATTATCTCATAATTGGATGCCATTTAGCCATTTGATTGCTTGTTTCTAATTTAATGGTCTAAATCATTCCATACTAAATTAACATGATAACGATATCTAATTGAAGTAATACTTTGATAGTATGCTATAAATGTCATCGAGATCATCGTTATAGATTTTTGGATCGATTGGAGGTCTCCATCTATCAGTCATCGCATCATCGTTCATGATTGTCAAAATCAAATTTTTCTGATCGATGAAGCTAGGGCCATTAGATCGAGGTAATTTTTTGTGATGATACTCTAATGATAATTATTTAGATAATAAATGATGAAGATGGACATTAAATTTTAAAATTATATAATATTTAAAAAAAATAAGAAAAAATTTATTTTCAACCTACGATGGTGGTTACTGAAAATCACTACAATAGATCTACGGCGGCGATTTCATAATCGCTGTCATAGATCTATTGCAATGATTTTTAGTAACCATTGTCATAGATCTATGACAGCGGATCAAAAATCATTGCCATAGGTTAGGTTAAAAATCCTCAATTTTTCTTTTCTTTCGTGTGCACGCTATCTCTCTCCCCTCCTCTTCGTCGCTGGTGAGACTCCACGCATCCCACCGCCACCCGCCCCCAGCATCCCCGACCGTCGCCCGACCACCAACCCCTTGCCCTCCCCATCCTCGACCGCCGTCGTCGCCCCCACCCTCCCTATCCCCATTCCCGATTGCCCGTCCCCCCCTCCCCATCCCCGACCACTCATCCCCCACCCTCCCCATCCACGACCGCCCACCCCTTGCCCTCCCCGATCGCCACCCACCGCCCTCCCCATCCCCTCCAGGCTCCCTCTCTCTTTTCTCTTTCTCTTTCTCTCTCTTCTCTCTCTATCTCACTATCTTGCTCTTATTTTACAGATTATCTCTAGCACCGTCGTCTTCCTCTAGCACCGTCGTCAGTGACCCTTGGAGCTTTCGATGCGACCCCCTTTCTATAGTCGTAGATATATTTTTTATTTTAATTTTATAGTATTATTTATTAATCACTAGACTAGACCTATCAATGGGTTGGGTTTGGATCAGAACTTGGATATTTAGATTTGGATTCGATTTTAATTACTGGTACTAGATCCGAATCCGAATATCCGATAGGTCCATACTTAAAGTACCAAACCCAGACCCTAATGGATCTCAGATATTCGGATCTAATTTTAACATCCAAAACTAAGAAAGGAAGAGGAAGAGAGGGAGGGAGGGGGTCCAGCCTCGTCATCGTCATCGACGAGGGAGATCGAGAGAGAGAGAGGGAAGGAGGGAGGGAGTCCGACCTCACCGATATCGCTGGAAAGGAGGGGGTTCATTATAGAATTTATTGAATAATATTTTTTAAATATTTATATCTTATTGCTTTTGTTTATTACATTGCATAATGATAGATCCATCAATTGATTAGTATATATAATCTCCGGCATCCATATAATTATATGTAATTGTATAGATGAGATAATTATGTACAATGATCAATTGATTGTCTAATTTGGATGATTTAAAAATTATAAATAATTCTATAGATAGTTGTAGTAATTAAATGGTATGCTAAGAATTTTGAGTGAAATTTTGGATAGTATTTTTCTTTTATTCTCCCTACATGGGAGAACTAAAGAGAAATACTGCTAAAATTTCATTCGATCTTTATTGCATATCGTTTGATTACTGTATTGAACCTATAGAATTAATACAATTTTTGAATGGAATAAGATCTATCTTTACCTATTAGTTAGTGATAGAATGCATTTATTGTATATTTGTTTATAATGCATTAGTATATAATTTAAGTTTCACAAATGATTTAATTATAGTATCATTATTTTTAAAATGGATAAGGAGTGGATGAAGTTTAGTAGGCTCTCGCCAAAATATGAGGTAGGACTTCAACAATTTTTTGATTTTACTATAGAGAAATTTGGAGATCATGGATTGATCCAATATCCTTGTAAAAAGTGTTTGGGTGGACCATGGCTACCTCGTCAAGATGTAAATGTCACCTCACTATTTATGGCTTTAAAGTCGATTATGAAATTTGTTGGAATCAACATGGTAAGGGCAGATCGCAAGGACACGATCAACATGATGGGAGAGTGGAACAAATGGTTCGTGATATTTTTTTGTTTGTTAGCCACAATGATGGTGCATCTACGTCCATGCCTGATCCTGTGGTTAGTGGAATGACAAACAGTGAGGATGTAGAGAAGGTCTATAAGTTGATGGAGGATGCTAACATTCTGTTGTATCTCGGATGTGAAAAGATGGTGAGGCTGAAGTTCTTAATCCGATTGTATCATGTAAAATGCTCCAATAGGTTTAGTAATAATGGAGTAAACTACATATTAGAGCTTTTGGAGGATATTCTTTCGGACGATACATAAATTTTGAACAATAATTATGAGGCATCGAAGATTATTGAATAACTAAGCTTTGCTTACACCAAGATACATGCATGTCTCAATGATTGCATGCTCTATTGGAAGGAGGATGTCAACCAAAAAGAGTGCATAAGGTATGGTGTGTCAAGATGGAAACAGAATAAAGATGGCACATCGACTCGTATACCTCAAAAGTTGATGTGGCACTTTTCTTTGATTTTGAGACTACAAAAATTATTTATGTCGGCAAGGACATCGAAAGATATGAGATGGCATGAAGAAGATCGAACAAAAGATGATGCATTGAAGTATCCAATCGATGGAGAGGCATGGCAAAAGTTTAATGAATTACATCCTAACTTCGCACATGAGATACATAATATAAGGTTGGGCTTGTCATGTGATGGTTTCAATCCATTCAAGCATATGAATACCGTCCATAGTATATGGCCAGTATTTATTCATGTTTACAATCTTCCATCGTGGATGTGTATGAAAAAATTCTTTGCTTTCATGATAGTGCTCATCCCTGGACCTATGGAGGTAGGTAATGATATTGATGTTTATTTGTAGCCTCTTATTATCGAGCTGAAACTGTTATGGAGCATTCAAGGTGTTCTAACATTTGATGCTTTGCTGAATGAGTTATTCTCCATGTGCGCAGCACTTTTATAGACAATAAATAACTTTTCAGCCTATACCCTAATGTTGGGTTAGAGCACCAAAGGTGAGCTGCATGCCTGGTTTATGAAAAAAATATCCAATCTAGAAGGTTGACACATCAAAGGAGCTTTAGCTATATGGGGCATCGACATTTCCTCCATCGAAACCATCTATACAGAAGGGATGCACGCTCCTTCGATGGCACTGTTTAAGAAGGTGAAGCGTCTAACCGAATGTCTGGAAGTAATGTACTTAGAGAGTTGGATGGTCTCGATGTTGAATTTGGAAAAGGTGATCCAATTGATGGTAAAAAAGGAAGCGTCGATCAATGTTTGGGATGAAGACTGATGAGTGTGGTTTTACTCTCGTTAATATGCAATGCCATCTCCGTACTAAAGAATCGTATATACTTTCCTTCCAAGCTAGTCAAGTCTTCTATGTTAGTGATCCCTTGGAGCCTCAATGGGGTGTTGTTGTGAAGATGGTGCCTAAGAATATTTTTGATATTACCAAAATTGATGACGATGTTGGATCATGCATGCAAAGTGCTCCTCTAGGACAAAACTTATATGGTACTATCAAGGTTTCAGACACATTTATCAGGAGTGATGGTGATGTCCATATTATAGATGCCATTAGGTGATGACTTCAACATTCTGGTATAAATTATTAGAGTTTATTTATTAATGTGTTGCTAATATTATTTTTCAATATGTTAAATTTGTTACCCAGAGGTTACAACCCCCACCCCTCGAATGACTATGCGAAGCTCCACATCTGAGCCATGCTGGTAGGCTGTGCCGTGTCATGCCATGGGCCATGCCATGCCATGCCTTGGGCCATGTCGTGTTGTGCCATGCCTTGGGCCGTGCCATGTCGGTAGGCTATGCCGTGCCATACCATGCCATGCCATGTTGGTAGGCCATGCCTTGGGCCATGTCATGCTGATAGATACCATAAATATCATATATAGAATGTTATCATATATGTTAAAGATTAAAATGTGCAACTTGGCAGATGGATCAGAAAAATCAACCAAGACTCAAATGAAATATAAAATCTAGACATGAGTCAAAATCATCCAAATTGAACACCAACCCTCAATTCATTTATTAATAATCAGTAAAACAAAAGCTAGATTCAATGCATATAAATATTCTATAAGCCTAACCTAAATGCTCTTAAAAGTCTATTCCTTGGCCTTAAAGTTTAAATTTAACCTAATATTGAATGAAAATGTAACCATGTCATGCCGTGTCGGTAGGCCATGCCGTGCCATGTCGGTAGGCCATGTTGTGCCATGCCTTGGGTCGTGCCATGTCGGTAGGCTATGCCATGCCGTGCCATGTTGGTAGTTCGTGCTTTGGATTGTGTCATGTCGGTAGGCCATGCTGTGGGCCATGTCGGCCGCTAAGAGAACCCCCGATCGCTAAGAGAATCACTATCTTATTGCTTTTGTTTATTGTATTGCATAACAATAGATCCATCAATTGATTAGTGTATATAATCTTTGGCATCTGTATATTTATATGTAATTGTACGGATGGTACCTAGGCAATATCTTTGATTGTTGTTCAACATATTATATTGGTTAATGTTCATTAATGTTGTAGGTCATGATGGCATCGAATGCCATCTAGCTTTCACCCCTGCCTCTCGATGGGTTACATGGAGTTCAGCATCTAAAGAGTAGTCAGAGCATACTCCATCCACCTCTGCATCGGTTGCTCAAGGACCTCCACCGTCGGTATCTACTTTATCGATGGCATCTACTCCACCGACATCTGAGCCTCCACCGTCATCCACATCTTTGACACATGCTACTCCACCGACATCTGAGTGTACATTTTTATTATATTATTTATTTATTTTTATATAGTATTTGTACACTTATATATTTGCATAACATATTTTTATTATAGGTTCATCATCCAGTAGGATATTTCATAGATTCATACATATGGTGCATGTGTGGAACCACCAGCATCAGATGATGGACAGTATGATCCGAAGGGGAGGCCAGTAGGGGAGACTGTGCGGAAGATGCATTCCTTTTTTGGAGTGCTTGTGAGGCGGTCAGACATTATTCCCATAGAGCCTAGAGACTAGCGATTGATGAATGATACTATCAGTGATCGGGTGTAGGAGGAGATATGGATAAGTGCATTTTAATTATATTTATGCATTTTACATGTTTATATTATGTTTGATTGGAATAATTTTGTAACTGACTTTTGATAACTTTGTGCAGAGGAGGTATGACTTTTCTAATCATGAAAGAACTCGAGATACTTGATTGAAGAAAATCGAAGAGTTGTACCAGGACTACAAGATCAAGCTCTGTAGAGGATGGCTCAAGCATGGACGAGACACTCTAGAGGAGCTTGTTTCTTGGATATAGGACTGTCCTCCGAGTCAGTGAAAGAGGATGGTTACACATTAGAGGAGCCAGGAGTTCGAGGTAAATTTACTAACTTTTAAATTTTTTAGTATGCTTAAAGTTATATTTAAATATTTTTTAAATATTTATTATTTATTTAAATACTTGTTAGGCTACCTCACGTCAGAATCAGAATAATCGGGCAGCCCAGGAGTATACGCATACTTCCGATCGTAAGTATATGGCCAGTCGTGTGCATAGAGAGATAATGAATTTTAAATCTTAGTAGATAAATTAAATTAATATTTCTTTCATGTTTTTGATAAATTGATCTATTATTATAGCTGATGAGAGATGGAATGATGCCCAGCCGTAGCGAGATCTTCCGATCCAATTATACGGATAAGAAGGGCAGGTTGATGAACACTGTGATCAAAAAAATTTTTGTAAGTATTAAATATATTAGTATATATGATTAGTATTATAGCATCTATTATAAAATTTTATTTATACTTACAATTATAGGATCAGTTAGATGCGCTCACAAGCGAGGGCCTGGATACCTTTGGCCCCCATGACCATCTGTCTCAGGTCTTGGGGCCTGAGCACTCTGGGAGGATCCGATGCAGGCTCGAACATATGCCGACCAGCTATTGGTTCGAGGCGAGCATCTCTTCATAGGCTTTTGATATCGTCAGTCAAGAGGAGCTTGAGGCAGTATTGGCATGGGCAAATCATGCTGCGATACGAGCAGATCAGACAGGAGCGCACATCTTATCTGGAGGGCATCATAAGAGACATGGTGTCGACGCTCAGCGCATGTTTTGGAAGTGCCTTCATGGGCTTTGAGGATATATTGGCACGCATTCCAGCTCCAGCTCCTCCAACTCCGGCTCCGACTTCAGCTCCAGCTCTGCCTCTAGCTTGTGCTCCATCTTCCGGGGGTGACGACGATGTAGATTTAGGAGACTTTTGATGTATTTTTTTAAAAAAATATTATAATAAATTTTATTCGATAAAATTTTTTTAGCATTTTAGAAATATTTTTATATTTATAATATTTTTTTGTGTTATATATCTACTTAATTATCAGGTAAAATATATAAAAAATTAAAAATTTTATATTTTTTAATTATTTAGAAGCTACGGTAGTGGTTTTACAATCGTTGCTATAGACGTGCCAACCGCTGCTATAGGCAATGTGTCAATCGCTGCATTAGACCAATGATAGTGGTTACGTAACCACTTCCATAGATAAGGCTATGGCAGCAGTTTCATAACCGCTATCATAGACTGTCTATAATAGCGATTTTATAACTGTTGCCATAGACAAGCCTATGGCAGCAGTTTAAAAACCACTATAATAGGGTCTATATAGCAGCAGTTTCAATAACCGCTGCAATAACTGCTGCCATAGATCTATGGCGATGGCTGCAGTGGCAGTGCCTATAGCAATGGGTTTTTAGGCTACGACAGTGATTACAAACCGCTGCCATAGCCTGATTTTGTAGTAGCGATATGTTTCACCCCAATTCTATAAGAAGGGGTTGCTCAAGGGCATCCCCTTCTCTATCCATAATTGGAAAGAGAAATTCATCTTCGTTTCTTGCCCGACCTTAGACTTAGGACTCCCGCCTTGGAAAAATCTAAGCGATTCTATCTATCGAGCCCCAGAATTAGAAAAAAAAAATCGGGAGTCGTTTAGTAAAATCAAAGATTTTCGAGCTCCTCTTATGTTCGAGCTAATAAAAGAACAAAGTCTGTTCAACCTGAAGGGAAAACATGATTTTCTGATCCAGGTTCATTCAGATCTGATCAGATCAAGAGATATATTTCAAAAATTTTTTTCTTTGATCTGTATTAGATTTGGAATGTTTTAGATCTGATTCTTATTATTTTAATAAATAAAATAAAATAAGAATAAATTAAATCAAATTTAATTTACCTGATTTGGATAATCCTATTACCCGTTGATGATCCTATTTGCAGCAAAAAGGTTCTGGATCTAGCCACGCAAGCACCTAGCCTCTACCGGTATCCACTCAGACTGGATCTAGAGATTCTTTTCTTCTCTATCATATCTCTAGAAATCAAATCTGGATCTGATCTGGAGGATCTTCAAAATTTGAAGATCAGTAGTCGTCCTTTGCAGCAGTGCAGCCTTCTAGCTTTTGATCGCCTTTCTCTTGCTTGAATCGCACCAACAAAAATCCAAAACTCCTTTTGAACGTGGAGAGCAAGGGGAGAAGGTGGTTTGGCATGGAGAAGGAGGGGAGAGGTAGTCTTGGGGCATGGGGAATTGTGATTCAATCATCTCATATTAATCTGAGTTGGGCATAGGGTCTTATTTATAGACTGACTGTGATCCAACTTCTCTTCTTCCCAACCAATCACAACCCTTTGTGAAATCAGATCTAAATCTGATTGGTGGAAATAGAGTCTCCTAGATTTCTCCTTAGAGGGTGCCTAAGATCAGTCAAAGTTGGTTCTTAGAAGAACTCTAATTGGAATCCAAAAAGGAGATGGAGTCCTTATCCAACAAGGACTCCTAGGTGCCTCCAACTTGGGCACATGTAAGGGTGGCGTGCGCCCTCCTTCTTGCCAGGTTCTAGTAAGGGGACAGGCCCCCACCAGCTCTCTAATAGGTGCATGACATGTGGTCAAAAGTCAAAGTGTCAATGGTCAACGTTTGATCAGTCAAATGTAGACTTTTGACCAAAGTCAAAGAATAAGAAATGGTAGGTGACCAAAAATGGTAAGTAATGTCTTACAAAATAAGACAACCTTTTCTGACTTAGACAACCTCCAGTTAGACCATATGAAGGCCTCTGATTGAGCACAAACTCTTTTGGCTCAGACAGGACAACTTATTTATGATAGCAAAAGAAGAACGTTAGGTTCAATCGAGTGCTAGCACGATTTTCTTGAACCTAATTAAATCTCATTCAGATCAATTGAACTGGACCAGTTCAATTGATGATCACCAAATTCAAACCCTTATTTGTGTGACCCAGTTAGGTTCAATTCTATATGGTAATGGGATATGTCATGATCTCTATCATCGACATCATCGAAACTTCCTTTCGATGGATCAGAACTCTTCTGATTCGAACAGCTAGAATGATCGATCATCTAAATCATTCTAATTGCTCCCAAAATCCACCAGTGACACCTAGCAGTATATGGTGGCAACCCATCAGAGCTGAATGTGAACCTCTTGGTGCAGCTAACCTGTGTGATTCAGTTCTTCTATCTTGAGCCCCGATCAGATTAGGGTTAAGGTAAACTCGTCAAACCCTAGTCTCTGTCATATGATGTAATCATTCGATTCAAGTCCGATATGAAAATCTAAATAGAAACTCTTTCTATTATTTCACTCTGCCATGACCATGAACTTCTGGACTTGATTCTTCATGATTATCATAAGGGCTGCTCCTCTACCACCGAGGTAGATAGATTCCATCTTGATGCCATCCAGTTCCTACAATGAACATGCTATAGCCAACATACACCTCAGGGTTCCATATGGCTAGGAAACCGAGTAATGGTGTAGTCAAACTATAACACCCTCAAGGTGAACTGCCGATGCACCTCAGGTCAAAGAACCAGACACACTACTACAGCATCGAGTCAGTCATTGACGAGAAGGTAGACTCCCTAATGACTACTCGAGGTGGTCACGCTCAGTGCCCTCATTCTCTAATGAGTATCTGTACTCTCGCTCTGGTGTCTCCACACCGTAGACTCAAGACTCATCTACTAAAGAGAAGCGATTGTACACCAACCTTCCGGATCAATCACCATCCTCGTGATGATCCTATGGTCGGGAGCATTTTATGAGTTAACAATGATTATTCATGTCTTAAATTTTCAACTCTTGAAAATATGAATTATCATTACCATTAACTCAAAGGATGTATCACGGACACTAAATACACATATGTGATAGAAAATAACCCATTTTATTCATTATAGTCAAAATTATAATTTTGCCCCTAGAAGTGTATTACAAGTGTCAGCCAATTCTGGCTTCTAGGGCACATATATCTAACACAACCTCGGCCTCGGTTTCTTGAATCCAATAGGTACACGATCGAAGTTGTAGGTTATCCCTTTTCTTTTTCTTTCTTTTCTCTGACTATACTTATCTTTTCTTTATTATAGAAATGGATGCCCAGGCGATCGAGATGCTCACGAGAGGGCTCCTGCCCGATAAGAGGAAAGGAAAGGCACCGAGCAAGAGCTCAAAAAAAGTAAGGGTTAACGTTCCAAGCTCCACGGCCCCCATCAGTGCCATGGGTGCCCTTGAAGTTGCCTCCAAAGTCGAAACTCCACCAACTATTGAGTTTGGCACTACTACCGAGGCCATCGATCCTTCGATGCCGTCGAGCCCTCCCGCCAAGGCCCAAGTTCCAGAGCCTCCTCTCGGAGGGAAGAAAGAGGTGGGAAAAAAGAAGACCAAAAGGGTCCTGAGAAAGTCTCAGCAGAAATAGGAGAGAACCCCTTCAATAATCATGAAGTCGTAAGGGGTTTGGTCGATGGGTTTACCATACCCAAAGTTGTAGATAGAATCATCGATGCTGATGTCGACCAGCGCGCTTGGGATTCACTAGGATTCTTTCTTTAGGTAGTCACTTCGTCCTTCTTTTTCTCTTTAAATTTCTTAACATTTACTTGTCCGCACAAATCATTTCATCATCATATATATATTTGTTAAACAGACGGGCCATCAATTGCTTGGCTATATTAGATCATTGAACCACTTAAGGTCAGAGCTAGTGAAGGCCCAAGAAGATCATCTGGCCAAAGTTGAGCGCCTACTTAAGTAGAGGGACGAGGTTGATCGCTCCTTGAAGGAAAAATCTATTAAGGTCGAGGGTCTCCAAGAAGTACTCTGCAAGGAGAAAGAGGCCTCAATAGAGTTGAAGACTGCTTTAGGCTTGGAGAAAGAGCGGAGGAGGAAGGGCAAAGCTGAGACCACCAAATTAATGGAGCAAATATCTATGCAGATTTTGGAGGCGATGGCTCGAGCGATAGAGGAGTTCAAGGTCTTCTCCAAAATGAAAGATCTGAACGTCAAATTCAGCCAAGAGGCCTTTAACAAAGATTTCGAGCTCTATAAGAGTAGGATGGCCGACAAGTTTTTCGAGCTTAATCTCAATTTTTTGTACGGAGGGGCTCCTGAAGATGAAACAATGCCATCCATCGATACGGTCGATCCCCCTCCTGCCAAACCTATTATTGAAGAACTAGAGCCGACCAGTACTACATCGGACTCTTCATCAGCTCCTTCAAAGGTCCGAGACCTCCTAATTTATATTTTTTCTTTTTCTTTGTTTTCTTTCTATACTAAAAATATTTTGATCAATGAAGTCAAGTTTATTTTGAGAATGAATTTTTTCTTCTGTGAAATCTATGTGGTGATATTCTTATGCTCCAAGTGCAGTCTCCTATCAAAGCCAACCTCCTTTCTCAGGGTGTTTTCCTAAAGTCCCACATAAAGAGCCTAAAGAGGAAGGATCATCATTTTAAGAAGAAATTAGAGAAGACTGAAGATGAACTTAAGAAATTAGAGAAGAATCATGCCGATGCCATCGTCGAAATTAACAGCTTGCATCAATCATCCAGATAATTATTTAAAAAATATAATACCAAAAAATTTTACTTAAATGAAGATCTCGAGGAGGTTAAGAAGCATGCAAGTGAAAAGTCCTGGACTTTAACAGCTAAAGCTTGCTCCCTTGAAGTTGAACTCAATGCGGTGAAGGAGAAAATTTGATTTTTGAAGGAAAGCTCGACGTGGTCCACCAGTGGAGAGGAGTCCGACTGGGATTGGTTCAAGAGATTCTCAGAGCTTCAAAGTCAACTTTACACCACCGAGGTTTCACATAAGAATTTCGAGCTCAGCTAGAGTAATGAAATCGACAGCCTCCAACAGCAACTTTGAAAAGCAAACAAGAAAATAACTAGTCTTAAAAGATAGTTGGTGGAGAAGGTGGAGGCCAGCTCAAACAGAGAGTCAGATGAACTTCTTTCCTTGAAGAATTCTTTAGAGACTCTATCAGCAACATTTGCTAAGAAATCAGTCGAGCTTCAATAGCTGAAGATTCAACTAACTTACGAGCAACAAGCTATCAAAGATGCAGAGGCCAAGTCTGAAGTTTTAAGAACATAGTTGCAGGAGTTCAAAGACAATTTCTGATGGATTGATAAATTATTTGTAGAGAGCCTGTTGAAAAAGGAGCTTGAAGAAGAGATTGCTAGCTTGAAGCAATCTCTAGTGATGGTGGAGAGTAGCAGTCCGAGGTCAGAAGAATCAGGTCCTTCTTAGGACTTCGTCCATCTTATTTCCCCTCTTTTTTGTATGGTCTTATAGACCTTCACTTTATAATGGCCTTCAATTTTAATAAAATATTATTTTCTTCAATTGTCTCTTTGTCTTGCATGGATTTGATGTGTATTAATTTTTTCTCCTTTCTTTTTTTACCTCATCTTTTATTGAGACGACCATCAAAAAATCTTCCTATGGTAATTATAAATCTTTATCCATGTTAGGATGAGGTTCCCCTCTTATTTTCGATGAGGTTTGCTTTTTCTTTTGTCGGGGTGAGGTCCTCCTCCTGTCCCTAACAAAGTCATTAGAACATGAAAGAGCCATTGAAAGGGCCTCTCTCTCCTCCTCCTATCTTAAATAATCGAAGATCTTCATCCATATCAGGATGAGATTCTCCTCCAATTTTTGATATGGTTGGTCTTTACTTTATCCTCTTATCAGAATGAGGTTCATTTCTTGTTCTTAATGAGATTGGCCTTTCTTTGTTAGGATGAGATCCTCCTTCTGTCCCTAACAAAGTTATTAGGATGCAAAAGAGCCATTGAAAGAACCTCTCTCCTCCTCCTGTCTTAAATAATCGAAGATCTTCATCTGTATCAGAATGAGGTTCTCCTCCTGTTCTTAACATGATTGGCCTTTACTTCATCCTCTTGTCAGAATGAAGTCCTCCTGCTGTTCCTGATGAGATTGGTCTTTCTTTATTAGGATGAGATCCTCCTCCTATCCCTAACAAAATTATTAGAGTGCAAAAGGGCTGTTGAAAGGATCTCTCTTCTCCTTCTATCTTAAATAATCGAAGATCTTCATCCATATCATAATGAAGTTCTCCTCTTGTTTCTGACACGGTTGCCCCTTATGCTTGTTAGGATGAGATTCTTCTCTTATTTCTAATAAGATCAATGGAGCACGAAAAGATCATTGAAAGGGCCTCTTTTCTTCGATCCATGTTAGGACAAGATCCTCTTCCTGTTTCTGACATGGTTGATCTTTTTCTTTGTTAGGATGAGATCCTTCTTCTATCCTTAACAAAGTTATTGAGGTACAAAAGGATCATTAAAAGGGCCTCTCCCCTCCTTCTGTCTAAAATAATTAGAGATCTTCATCCATATTTGTACAAAATTCTCCTCCTATTCCTAACATGGTTGGCTTTTATCCTTATTAAGATGAGATTGTCCTCTTATTCCTAATAGGATCAATGGGGTACAAAAGGACTGTTGAAAGGGCCTCTTCCATTTGACCCATGTCAGGATGAGGTCCTTCTATTTCTGACATAGTTGGTCTTTTTCTTTGTTAAGACGAGGTTCTCCTCCTATCCCTAACAAAGTTTTTGGGGTATAAAAGAACCGTTGAAAGGGCTTCTCTCCTTTGACCCATGTGAAGATGAAGTTCTCATATTTCTAACATGATTGGCCTTTTCTTTTGTTAGGATTAGGTCCTTCTCTTATCCCTAATAAAGTTATTAGGACACAAAAGGGTCGTTGAAAGGGCCTCTCTCCTCCTCTTATCTTAAATAATCGGAGGTCTTCATCCATGCTAAGATGAGGTTCTCCTTCCATTCCTGATATGATTGGTCTTTACTTTATTCTCCTATCAGGATGAGGTCCTCCTATTCTTGATGGGATTGGCCTTTCTTTGTTAGGATGAGGTCCTCCTTCTATCCCTAACAAAGTTATTGGGATGCAAAAGGACCGTTGAAAGGATCTTTCTCCTCATCCTTTCTTAAATAATTGGAGGTCTTCATCCATGCCAGGATGAGATTTTCCTCTTGTTCCTAACATGGTTGGCCTTTACTTTGTCTTCCTATCAAGATGAGATCCTCCTCCTATTCCTGATGGGGTTGGCCTTTATTTTATCTTCCTATTAGGATGAGATTCTCCTCTTGTTCCTGATGGGATTAATCATTCTTTGTTAAGGTGAGGTCCTTCTTTTGTTCCTAACAAAGTTATTAGGATGCAAAAGGACCATTGAAAGGGCCTCTCTTCTTCTTCTATCTTAAATAACTGGATATCTTCATCCATATTAGGATGAGATTCTCTTTCTGTTCCTAACACGGTTGGCCTTTACTTTATTTTTCTATCAAGATGAGGTTCTCCTCTTATTCCTGACGGAATTGGCCTTTCTTTATTTGGACGAGGTCCTCCTCCTATCCCTAACAAAGTTATTAGAGCACAAAAGAACTATTGAAAGGGCCTTTTTTCCCCTCCTATCTTAAATAATCAAAGATTTTCATCCATGTTAGGATGAGGTTCTCCTCCTATTCCTGACATGGTTGGTCTTTACTTTATCCTCCTATTAGGATGAGGTCCTTCCCCTATTCCTGATGGGATTGGACTTTTTTTGTTAGGATGAGATCCTCCTCTTATCTCTAACAAAGTTACTGGCATGCAAAAGAGCCATTGAAAGGGCTCCTCTCCTCCTATCTTAAATAACTACAGATCTTCATCCATGTCAGGATGAGATTCTCCTTCTGTTCCTGACATGGTTGGTCTTTACTTTATCCTCCTATCAGGATAAGGTCCTCCTCCTATTCTTGATAGGATTGATCTTTCTTTATTAGGATGAGGCTCTCCTCCTATCCCTAACAAAGTTATTGGGATGCAAAAGAATCATTGAAAAGACCTTTTCCCTCCTCCTATCTTAAATAATCAGAGGTCTTCATCCATGTCAAGATGAGGTTCTCCTACTATTCTTGATATGATTGGTCTTTACTTTGTCTCCCATCAGGATGAGGTTCTCTTCTTGTTCCTGACAAGGTTGGCCATTTTTTGTTAGGATGAGGTCCTCCTCCTATCCCTAACAAAGTTATTGGGATACAAAAAGATCGTTGAAAGAGCCTCTACCCTTCTTTTGTTTTAAATAATAAGAGGTCTTCTACCTTGGTTAAGTCATTCCCTGCCATTACATAACTTTGCAACAAAGAACAAGGATATTGAAAATAAGAAAGTTTTATTAGGGAAAGCTTATCGATAATACATTCTCAAGTTCTTCAAGTTCTAAGGTCGCGGAAGTGCCGATCCTCCAAGCTCCTTTAAGTAGTATGTTCCTGGTCGGATGACTTCTATAACTTTATAGGGGTGTTCCTAGTTTGGTGCAAGCTTTTCTTGATTTTGAGGTTGTGAAATATTAGTTCACCAAAGTACCAAATTTCCTACTCGAAATGTCTTGATTCTGACCCTTGAGTTGTAGTAGCGGGTTACTTTCTGCTTGTAGGCCACCATTCAGATTTGAGCTTTTTCCTGCTTTTCTTCTAACAAATTAAGATTTGCCCTGAGGTCTTGAGAATTATTCTGCTCACTAAAAGCTTCAACTCGTGCTGAAAAAAGTTCAAGCTTGATGGGGATGACCGCCTCTATCCCAAAAGCTAATGCAAAAGAGGTTTCTCCTATTGGCAACATTTGAGTGGTTCTGTAAGTCCAAAGTATGTGATAGAATTCATCCACTCAAGTTTCTTTTTCTCTTTCAAGCCTAGCCTTGATCCCTTGGAGCAAAGTTCTAATAGTTACTTCTACCTCACCATTCGCTTGTGGATGAGCTATTGGTGTGAAGTGGTGAGAAATATTTAAGTTTTCATAGAATTTGACAAACTTCGCTCCTACAAACTGATGCCCATTATCAGTGATTAGTATTCGAGGTAGACCAAACCTACAAATAATTGACTTCCAAATGAAGTCCTGCACTTTGACCTCAGTGATCTTTGCCAGGGGTTCGGCCTCAACCCATTTAGTGAAATAATCCACTGCCACTAGTAGAAACCTTCGCTGCCCAGGTGTCATAAAAATAGTTTCAAGTATATCCATTTCCCATTATGCAAATGGCTAGAGGGCACCTAGTGGTGTGAGCTGTGAAGCCGGTTGTCTCTGAATGTTTATATTTCTTTGACACCTGTCATATTTTTTCACATAATCTATCACATCTTGATGCATTGTTGGCCAGTAATATCCTTGACGGAGTAACTTATATGATAAGAATCTCACCCCCAGATGATTTTCATAAATTTCTTCGTGAACTTCCCTTAAGGCATAGCCGGCTTTTGAAGATCGAAGACACTTGAGAAGTGGTAATGAGTATGACTTCTTATACAATTTATTTTCATATAAAATATAACGAGAAGCTTGGTTTCTTAACTTTCGAGCTTCTTTATGGTCTTTCGAAAGAATTTCTTCCTTGAGATAAGTAGTCAATGGGTCGATCCAACTGGGCTCATGATCAACTTGCATCATTACTTGAGGCTCTTCCGAACTTGGGTGCTACAGGACTTCAAAAAGGACTTCTTTTGGTAGTTTGTTTGGAGCCAAGATGGCCAGCTTAGAGAGGAGGTTAGCTTTAGTATTCTCCATCCTGAGAATTTGCTGGATGTCAAAATTGTCAAAGGCCGAACTTAAACTCTTCACTTTTTCTAAGTACTTCTTCATACTTTCCTTCCAGGCTTCAAAGGAGTTACCGACTTATTCCACCACTAGTTGAGAGTCACTATAAACCTTTAGATGCTATACTTCTAGTTCTTTGGCTATTCTTAGTCCTATAAGCAGGGTTTCATACTCTACTCCATTATTAGTGGTGAGAAAGTCAAAGTGTAATGCATACTCCACTACAACTCCTTCCAGATTGATGAGGATCAAGCCCGTGCCTGCCCTGGAAGTATTGGATGAACCATCCACATACAGCATCCAAAAGTTTTTAAGAAGATTAGCCTTCTCTTCAGGAGGGCCTGAGATAAAAACTTCTTAATGCTCTGGTTTAGTCTCGTTCAGAATAATGCATTCTACTATGAAATCGGCCAGTATTTGAGCTTTAATGGATGGTCAAGGTTGGAATTGAATGTCAAATTCAGTCAACTCAATTGTCTACTTTGCCACTCTATCGGAGATATCAGATCGATGAAGAACTACTTTGATGGGTTGATCAGTGAGGAGAGTAATCGTGTGCCCCTAAAAATAAGGTCGAAGCTTCCTTGCTATAATCAACAAGGCATAGGTTTGTTTTTCTAATTTGGTATTGTTGGTGTAGAATCTAATTGACGCCAGATCGAACTAGAGTTGGGAAAGAAGAGGTCGCCACTGGTGACCTGCAAAATAAAGTTCCATTTGGAGTCAGTGGTGGATCCTTCGATGATTAAGTCAGCTCTTCTGACCAACAGAAATAGAGTGCTCAGGTAAGAATTCAGCAGAGTTTTGGGAAGAAGAAGAGAGCTTAGAGAAAATATATCTGGAGGGTTCCTTTTATAGATGAAGCCTGTATAGCCATAACCATCTGATAGTGGACCGCTCGGGGTCACGTAGAATTTATTACCATAACCGTCCGATAGTAGGCTGCTCGAGGCCACATGAAATTTATTATGGAGAGAGGTGTTGCCCGTTCGTTGAGATTTAATAGTCAAAGTCTGGAGGAAGCAGGCGTTGGTTGGTGAAGAGCTTTGACATATATCAATTTTAGAGAAGTTCAGACTCCCAAAGGGAATACAACTAGAGGAGATCATCCAAAAGGAATACTACTTAAAATTTAAAAGTAATTCACTGGAGGAATCCGGATGGAGTTCGATTGATGGAGAAGTCTAGAAGTAGTTCAGCTCCTGGAGGAATCTGACTGAAGGAGAAGTCTAAAAGAAGTTTGGCTCTTGTAGGAATTCGACTGAAGAAGAGGTCTGAGAGGAGTTTGGCTCCTGCAGGAATCCGACTAAAGAAAAGGTCTAGAAGGAGTTCAGCTCCTAAAGAAATTCAATTGAATGAGAGGTTCGAAAGAAGTTTGGCTCCTGCAGGAATCTGACTGAAGAAGAAGTCCTGAAGAAATTCGACTGATGGAGGAATCTAACTAAAGGAGAAATCTGGAAGGAGTTCGACTATTGAAAAATTCTTGATTGAAGCTCTTCTATGATTACCAGTTACATTAGGCTAAGCATCAGACTGGACTTCGGTGGGAGCAAGCCCACTCCCAAGTTTAAAATTCGAAGGAAGGGAGTACAAAAAAGATGACTGTTGAAGTTCTTTTTTGGATTCTACATCCATTGAGGTTGAAACTCAGGGGGGATTGTATCTTCTTTGAAAGTTGAAACTCGAGGGAGATCTTATCTTCAACCGAGGTTGAAACTCGGGGGAGATCTTATCTCCTATTGAGGTTGAAGCTCAAGAGAGATCTTATCTTCAACTGAAGTTGAAACTTAGGGGAGATCTTATCTCCTATTGAGATTGAAGCTCAAGAAAGATCTTATCTCCGGTCGAGGTTGAAAGAGATCCTATCTCTTATTAAAGTTGAAGCTCGGGGAAGATCTTATCTTCGATCGAGGTTGAAACTCAGGAGAGATCTTATCTCCAGCCGAGGTTAAAACTCGGGAAAGATCTTATCTCCTGTTGAGGTTGAAGCTCGGAGGAGATCTTATATCTCCAGCCAAGGTTGAAACTCGGGAGAGATCTTATCTCCTGTTGAGGTTAAAGCTTGGAAAAGATCTTATCTCCGATCGAGGTTGAAGTAGATCCTATCTTCTATTGAGGTTGATTCTGTATAGCTAAGGTTGTAGAAGATCTTATCTCCTGTTGAAGTTGATTCTGTATAGCCTAAGTTGTAGGAGATCTTATCTCCTGTTGAGGTTGAAGTTGAAGCTCGAAGGAGATTTTATCTTCAGCTGAGATTGTAGAAGATCTTATCTCCTATTGAAGTTGAAGCTCGGGAGAGATCTTATCTCCAGTCGAGGTTGTAGGAGATCTTATCTCCTATTGAAGTTGAAGCTCGGCGGAGATCTTATCTTCAGTCGAGTTGGGGCTTCTCTTCTCACCACATCTAAAATGAACGAGGCTTTCAACTTTGTTCACGTTAGGATGAGGTTCTTCTCTTGTTCCTAATGGATTATAGGGGCACATAAGGGCCATTGTCGGAAACTCTCCCCTCATCTCGTCTAAAATGAATGAGATCTTCGACTTTACTCACATTAGGATGAGGTTCTCCTTTTATTCCTAATGGACTGTAGGGGCACATTAGGACCGTTGTCAGAGCCTCTCCCCTCATCTCGTCTAAAATTAACGAGACCTTCAACTTTGCTCACATTAGGATGAGGTTCTCCTTCTGTTCCTAACGGACTGTAGGGGCACATTAGGACCATTGTCAGGATCTCTCTCCTCATCTCGTCTAAAATGAATGAGGTCTTCGATTTTGCTTACATTAGGAAGAGGTTCTCCTCCTGTTCCTAATGGGTTATAAAGGCATATTAGAGTCGTTGTCAGGACCTCTTCCCTCATCTCATCTAAAATGAACGAGGCCTTCGACTTTGTTCATGTTAGGATAAGGTTCTCTCTGTTCTTAACAGGCTGTAGGGGCACATTAGGACCATTATTAGGGCCTCTCCCCTCATCTCATCTTAAAATGAACGAGGTCTTCAACTTTACTCTCCTCCTATTCCTAATGGGCTGATACATTAGGACCATTATCAAGGTCTCTTCCCTCATCTCATCTAAAATGAACGAGGCCTTTGACTTTGCTCACATTAGGATGAGGTTCTCCTCCTATTCCTAACGGACTGTAAGGGCACATAAGGATCATTGTCGGGGCCTCTCCCCTCATCTCGTCTAAAATGAATGAGGTCTTCAACTTGCTCATGTTAGGATGAGGTTCTCCTCCTATTCCTAACATGGCCACTTTTGATTGCCCCTTTCCTGTCATCACATAATTTTTGCACCAAGAAATAATAATATTGAGATGGAGGAGTTTTATTGAAGAAAAATTACTAATAGTATATTCTCAGATTTTCTAAATTCTAATGTCATGAGAGCATTATTCCTCCAAGCTCCTTTAGGTGATAAGCACCAGGCCGGACGACCTTCTCTATTTCATATGAACATTTCCAATTTGGGGCAAGATTCTCCTAGCTTTGAGGCTAAGAAATGGCAGCTCATCGAAGCACTAAGTCCCCCAGAGATAATGTTGATGATGCTGAGAGGTGGTCGATCTACTTATTGTTCCTCCCTTCTTGGTGGTTCTGACTATGGCAGTGCCCTCGATCGATCTTCTTTTGCTTTAGATTGGCATTTGTGGAGCATTAAGGGGGGGTAGTTGTGAAACCTTCTAGGGGGAGAATTTAGTCATGCTCTTCTATTGGGGCTTCTTTGACGATGAGCTCGAGGAGGAGTTTGGACTTTCTTGCGCTCGGGGGGAGTCCATGAGCATGGTCAAACTTCATTCAGCCCTCCATCAGCTGCAGGTTTATTAGACTCACCATCCATCGCTCTCCTGTGGCTTCCTTATCCTTCAACTTGAAGGCATCTTCCACTCGGGCATATTCTTCAACTTGAGCTAGCAAATTGGTAAAGTTTCTAGGGTACTTCTTCTCTAGAAAAAATAGCAAATCATTCTTCTGAAGGCCATCCTTGAGTGCGGCTAAAGAAACAGACTGGTTTAGATTCTGGACCTCCAATGCAGCAGCATTAAATTGGATGACATAAGCCCAAATAGATTCTCTCTCCTTCTGCTTGATATTTATTAGAAAATCTGAATCTTGGCGGGGACATCGGCTACTAACGAAGTGAGCCACAAACTGATAGCTCATCTGATCAAAGAAGAAGATCGTACCCAACTTCAACATCGAGTACCAATTTTTTGTTGCTTCCTTTAAGGTAGATGGCATCTGGTGTGCCATGAAGCAGCATCATGGTTTGGAAGGCCTCTAGGTGATCGATCAGATTAGAGGTTCCATCATAGTTTTCAAATTGGAAAAGCTTGAAGTTCGGTAGAATGGGCTCTTGCATAATTTGGGGAGAGAAAGGAGGATCGGTGTGGACGTCGTCATGATGAGCCAGAGGGACATGGTGGAGTTTCTCAATCTACCAGTTTATCTCTCATAGTTTCTGATCGAGGACGTCATTTCGATCATAGATCTTGAAAGGCTTCCTACTGTAGATGAAGAAGATCTCTTTTAAAGAAGAATCATGATCCGAACAAGAATCCTTTACTCTCTATTTTTTCTTTCTAGGGACGATGGATATGCTAGCCCAAGTGCTCCTCCTTGAGACCAATTTTTGATATCCCGATGGTGGGTTTTCTTATGGAACCGCCACCAGGGGTTGTCGCATGACCTGCACCATTTTGGTGAGACCCTAAACTCGATGCATCAGTAGATTAAACTGCTCCAAATTTATCGTGGCTATGGATGGAGGAGGAGGTTGAAGCACCGATGATGGAGCAGGAATGGATGGATCTGGCTTAGATCTGATGGTAGAAGTGGTAGATTTCCAGGTAGTCATCTTCTTTGGAGGTATTTCTTGAGATTAAGGAAGAGGATGGAGATGAACCTTGAAGAAGAAGATTCATAAAATTGATTGAGCACTCCTTTAAGCATAAGGATACCTCAGGAACAGAGGGCCCTCCTTCTAGCGTCAATCCTGTTGGTGCAGAATCTGGTTGACGCCGAATTGAGCTAGAGTTGGGAAAGAAGAGGTCGCCATCAGTGACCTGCAAAATAAAGTTTCGTCTGGAGTCGATGGTGGTGGCTTCGATAGGATCCTCCGACAATCAAGTCAGCTCTTCTGACCAATAGAAATGGAGTGCTCAGGCAAAAATTCAGTAGAGTTTTGGAAAGAAGAAAAGAGCTTAGAGAAAACGTATCTGAAGGATCCCTTTTATAGACGGAGTGTGTATAGCCATAATCGTTCGGTAGTAGGCCGCTCGGGGCCATGTGGAATTTATTATGGAGAGTGGTGTTGCCCATTCGTTGAGATTTAATAGTCGAAGTCTGGAGGAAGTAGGCATTGGTTGGTGAAGAGCTTTGATATATATCAATTCCAGAGGAGTTCGGACTCTTAAAGGGAATACGGCTAGAGGGGATCATCCGAAAGGAATACTACTTGAAATCTAAAAGTAATCCGTTGGAGGAATTTGGATGGAGTTCAATTGATGAAGAAGTTCGGAAGGAGTTTGACTCTTGGAGGAATCTGACTGAAGAAGAGGTTCGGAAGGAGTTTGGCTCCTGGAGGAATTCTATTGAAGAAAAAATTCGGAAGGAGTTCGACTCTTGTAGGAATCTGACTGAAGAAGAGGTTCGAAAGGAGTTTGGCTCCTACAGGAATTCAACTAAAGGAGAGATCCAGAAGGAGTTCGGCTCCTATAGGAATTCGACTGAAGGAGAGATCCGAAAGAAGTTTGGCTCCTATAGGAATCCAACTGAAGGAGAGGTCCTGGAGGAATCCGACTGAAGAAAAAATCTGAAAGAAATTCAACTGCTAGAGAATTCTCGATCGAAGCTCTTCTATGATTACCAGTTACATTAGGCTAAGCATCTAACTGGACTTTGTCGGAAGTGGGGTTTATCCCTAATAGGTATATCTTGTTTCTACATCTCTCAACACTCTACTTATATAGTAGATCGACTTTTGAACTTTAGCTTCTTTCCTGACCAGTAGGCCCCAATAGCTATAGGGAATACGACAAGGTACAAGAATAACTCTTCTTCAGATTCAGATTTGGCTAATAGTGGGGGTGAACTGAGATAGCTCTTTAATTCTTCAAGAGTCCACTAACACTCGGGACTCTAGTTGAAGTTCTTAGGCTGCTTGAGTACTTGGAAGAAGGACATGCAACGCTCTGCCGACCTTGATACGAAGCAATTTAGGGCTGCCACCTTGCCTATTAGGAGCTAAATTTCTTTTATTATTTTTGAGGCAGTCATTTCCTAGATGGTTCTGATCTTCTTTGGGTTGGCCTCGATGCCATGGCTTGATACCATAAATCTCAAGAACCTCCTCGAGGTTATTTTGAAAGTGAATTTTGTAGGATTTAGCTTCATCTTGTACTTTTGGAGGATGCTGAATGTTTTCTCAACATCGGCAATATGATTTAGCAAAGATCGACTTTTAACCAGTATATCATTTACATAGACCTCCATATTTTGATCGATCTACTCTTTAAAGATCTTATTCACCAAATGCTGATAAGTTGCTTCTGCATTTTTAAGTCCAAAGGGCATGTCCCTGTAACAATAAAGATCATGATCAGTAATAAAAGTTGTCTTCTCATTCTACGGTGCCATTCGAATTTGATTATATTTGGCATCCACTAGTTGGTCAATCCTGGGCAGAGGGTAGCTGTCTTTCGAATAGGCTATGTTCAAATCTGTGAAGTCTATTGATAAGAATGCGATGTTGTCATTAAGACACCGTGTTTATCAGTTTAATCCGACTTCTTAAAATAATTAAAAATACGTAGATAGCAGAAAGTTGGATCGAATCCATAAGGAAGGTAGTATTTTAGTTTTGAAATTTTTGATTTTTTAAAGAAAAAGAAAAGAAAAGAATTTTGAAATCAAAAATAAAATTAGAAAATAAAAAGCAAAAATTAAATGATGCAGAAATTTAAACTTGATACTAAGATCTACTAGTTAGATCTTAGCACCTACTTGCAATAAAATAAAAAATAATAATTAAAGTATAAAAATTAAATTATAATAAAATAAAGAGCATAAATTAAAGAGCATAAAAATAAATATTGCATTAATTAAAAAGTTTATAATTTAAATACATAAAAAAAATTAAATAGGCTAATCTCTGATCTTGGATCGGCATCGGTAGAAAGATGGTGTAGAAGCCCAGCTCTTCTTCTCGACACCCATTATTTTGAAGTAGCCTCTGATCTAAAGCCTTGCTCTACCCTATATCAAAGCTTCACCTTGACTGAAGATTCTGAATTCTAGAAGTCTGAGATCTTATTTATAGAGCTAGGAGGACTGGAGACTTTTTCTGCAAGCAATGTGGGACTAAGGAGGTCTTTGATCGTCAAAATATGGAGAAATTTGAGTAAAAATTGGATTAAAAGGAGTTCTGGATGAATTTTGTTGAAGTCTGGTGAAATCTAGCCATTCAATAGGAATCCAACGGACCAAAAATCATCAAAATTGGATGTGTATCGACCTAGATTAGGTCGGATTAAATTCTGGCCATTGATTGTACGTTTGATGGAGAAAATCTGGCCACTGATCGCGTGTTGGGAGTCCTGATCACCATCGGGAGCATTCTAGAATGTTGGATCATCTTTTGGGTTAAGTGCTGCCGTTGGATGGCGATCTGCATGAAGTCTAAAGTAGAAAATTTCCTTCACCGTCTGATCTTGAGCGCAATCAATCGCAGCCGCACGATCGCGTAATTACTATTCCCATGGACTGCATGGACTGGCTGCACCGCACACCGCAATGAATCAACACCTCCTATCGCCGAGTGAAAAGTGTAAAATGCCCTATGAGCCATGATAAATTTTTGTAAACCCTTTAAGGATCTAGGTACACCACGTGTCGCTCTATGATTCGCTAGTTTCTACTGAGCTGGCAGTCCACGCCTGGATCGTGGACCGGCTAACGGCTTCCATGGCTGAGTTGGCTAGTGTGGCTGGCTTGGCATGCTGGCTTCGTCGGCTTGGCTCGGCATATTTGGATGCACCGGTTGATATGGCGCAGCGGCTTCAGCCGCCTGATTCGTATGTTATTTTTCATTTAATTTTTATTTATTTTATTTTTTTAGAAATTTATATCTTCTTCATTTTAGCTTTATTTTGTACAAAACTTATTTCATTATTATCAAAAAAATAAACTCTTTCCATTGATTATAAAATTTTATTTTTTTAATTTTTATTATTTTTTAATTAATTTTTTAATTAATAAAAATATGAATTTCTCAAAAAATATATATAAAATGATCATTAATTCTTAAAAATTAATTGATAAATTAATATTTTTATTGATAAATTTATGGTACTTATCATCTATGCACATCCTTTACTTATCATTTACTTTTTTAATAAAAATAACATTTGTAATCCAGTCTGGATAAAGCACTTCTCGAATGAATCCCATCTTAAGAAGCTTATCAACCTCATCCATTGTAGCCTTCTACCTTTTTGGTACAAAAGATATTTTTTCTATTTCACTAGCCATCATTTAAGGTCCATAATCAGGCGGTGTTCCATGACCTCCGCATCAATCTCGGACATGCCTGCAGGTGCCCAGGCGAAGACATCAACATTTCTTTGCAAGAATGTGACAAGCTCCTTTCTGACTTCTCCTTTCATATTCGAGCCGATCTTCACCGTATGTTCTTCATTCCCATCGTTCAAAGGGATCTCTTCAAGATCGTCGATGGGTTCTCCTTTTCTTTAGATAAATCATCACAGACATCAAGCCCGTCCCCCAGACAAGGGTCTACTTGTTCCCCCCTATTAGGCAATACTATAGCAGTGCCGAGCTAGTGTCTGATCTTCTCTGACCTCTCCGACTCCATGCCTTGTTGAAAACTTTATTTTCAGATAGTAAGTAGAAATCATAGCTCGAAGTGCATTCAAACCAGGTTGGCCAAGGATCACATATAGGTAGAAGGGGCTTTGACTACTAAAAAATTGACTTATGTTTTAGAGTACTGCTTTGGGTATTGGCCAGCTACCATAGGTAATGTTATTATTCCTTCCACCAACACTGCGTCACCCATGAATCTTACTAGTAGGAAATTCATCGGACCCATCCTATCATTCGATATAGAATTTTAGCGAAAGCATCATAAAACAAGACATCGACAGAGCTTCTATTATCAATTAAAATATAATATATATCATAATTAGTAATATTTAAAGTAACTATAACTGTATCATCATGCGAAAGCTGAACTTTCTGGACATCTTCTTTAGTGAAAGCGATGGATTCTTCAGTCCACCATTTCTTTATCGACTCTACAGACCTGCTGGCCTTCCCTCGCTAATGTCCTCTAGCAATAGTATTGACGACTCCAAAAGGGGCCGATCTCCTTGTGGATTGATAAGTGATAAAAATATAATAATAAAAGTATTAAATTATAAAATAAATTTATCTATTTTATTAGAAATTGATACTTTTATTAATCTTATGTAGGAAAAAAGGCTATCAATGTGAAGATCTTATTTTTTTGGTTTAGATGAAAAAAATTTCAAGCAAAACGGACTTCAAACGAGCCCAGAATTGAATTTCAAAAAAAAAATAAAATAAAATAAAAATAAAAATAAAAATAAAAATGCCGATGCAATGCTGACGTCAGCATTTTTCGCGGTGCATGATGGACCATCTGAAGGGTATTTTGAAAATTTCACAGCAAGAGGCGCACGCTGATTAGCTGAAGAACGTGGCGGTCCATGCAACAATGGGCTCGCGCATGGTCCACGGAGGGCAATTTGGGAATTCTGGCTGATCCAACGGGCGGTTTTCACTGAAGCTTGATCGGACGGACGAGAAGAAGGCACTGACGGATGGCATCCGCAGCTCCCGATCGAGATCCAACGGCTGAGATTCATCCCGACGTAAAACTAAAGGTCTGAAGGCTTATTTCAACACGATCGGACGGCCCATATTTGATTTAACGGTTGATCCAACGGCTGATATTAATCTGACTTGATCTGGGTTATTTTAAGGAGTTTTTGAGTGGTTTTTGGACCGTTTGATCACCATCCAACGATCAGAATTACCCAGATCTTAATTTGAGTTGTTTTGAGAGTCTTAAACCTAGTTTTTGATGGAATTTGAGGGGAAATCAAATTCTTTATCTATAAAACCTATGGTTGTCGTACAAAAAAAAAAAGAATTAGAGAGAGACAAAGAGAGAGACGGAGAGAAAGAGAGAGAGAGAAAGAGAGAGAAAGAGAGAGGAGAGAGATAAAAAATGATTTGTGAGGAATCAAAAAGGGTTTTTTTTTATTTTTCTTCAACGATCAAAACATCAAGGAGCCTCTTCTTCACCAAGTTCTCCACATCAAGAGCAGCAGACAATCAATTTCAGCAATCAAACAGTCTAATTTCTCCATGCCTATTGTTTTTGAATTTGTTATTATGAACTAAATTTTATTTTACTAAGGCTAAGGTGTAGCCACTCTTTTGATGCAATATTCAGTATGATTTATTTTTAAATTTTATTTATGAGGAGTATATAAATCTGATCTTAATGCTTTTAGATTACTGGCCATTTTCTAATTGATCTGATGAACATAGATGTTACGGGCCAAGTACATCTATGTTAATGCTTCTTGATTATATACCTTGTATTATGAATCACATTAGAATTCATATGCATGCGGAAATTTTAGTGTGCTTTGGACGCAGCGTATTTTAATTAGAGGGTTTCACAAAGCCTAATGCATTAATATTTATTTAAATTCACCTAGACCAAAGGATAATTAATTAAATATTAATTAGATTTGCTTATGCCTGGACCAAAGGGGTATGTTGAATAAATTTAGGAGACTCCACCGTCACATGAAATAAAATTAATCTAAAAATCTGAATATTGTATTGACTGAGTTGGTGAACCGATTGCCTTAGTAATCCATTGCTCTTGAATTTAAAACCCTAATAATTTACACTCTCTCTATTTAATTAAAAACTTTTAATTATTTTTTTTATTTTTTCTTTAATTTCTTATTCTCATAAATCGATCTTCTAAATAAAGCATAGGAAAGAGCTTTTCAGTACTTATTTTTCCAATCCTCTAGGGACGATACTCTACTCATTCACTTTATTACTTGATCGACTGGTGCACTTGCCATAGCTATAAATTAGCACGCATCAAGTTTTTGGCACCGTTGCCGGGGATTGTGTCTAAAATAATATTAAAATTTTGATCCTAGCTTTACTTTAGAAATTTATTTTTAATTTTTATTATTAAAAAAAAAATTTAGTGCATGACACGTACTGGACATAGTAACTTACTACCTTCTAGATCCAGAAATTGAAAGGAACCTATTAGAAGACTACAACAAGAGAGAAACATGGCAGCTGAAGATCCTAACGACATCAATCTAGGATTGGATATGGCGACTGAAGGACAGCATGAAGCTATTCGACCAGTACATCATCCATTAAATGATTACATCACACCATCTATAGCCGATGCAGCTTCGAGCATCAGGAGACCGCCTGTACGAGCAAACAACTTCGAAATAAAATCGACGATGATCCAGATGATTCAATCAACTGTCCAATTCAGTGGACACATGCATGATGATCCGAATGCCCATATTTCTAATTTTCTTGAACTTTGTGATACTTTTAAAATTAATGGGGTGTCGGATGATGCTATTAGATTAAGGTTATTTCCTTTCTCTTTATGGGATAAAGCTAAAAATTGGCTTCATTCTCTTCCTGCAGGTTCTATCACAACTTGGGATGTCCTAGCCCAAAAATTCTTAGCCAAGTACTTTCCACCTTCCAAAGACTGCTAAGATGCGCAACGATATCACTTCTTTTATGCAGATGGACATGGAGACACTATATGAGGCTTGGGAGCATTTCAAGGAACTGCTGAGGAGATGTCCACATCATCAACTACCCGTATGGCTTCAGGTACAAACTTTCTATAATGGTTTATCTCCTACTAATCGATTCTATGATTGATGCAGCAGCAGGAGGAACCATTAATCAAAAAATGGAGGAAGAAGCCTTCGATCTGATCGATGAGATGGCATCAAATAGCTATCAATGGCAGACAGAGCGCATGATGCCAAAAAGACTAGCAGCTGTGCAGGGAGTAGATTGCGTGCCAACCTTTACTAGCTGAAATTGCAGCCCTTAGAGCCGAAGTCAACAACTTAAAGGGAACAGCTATGCATGTTCAGAGCATTACTTGTGACCTGTGTGGAGGAGGACACGATACGAGCAATTGCCAGACAGGTAATCCTTTTGCTAAAACAACTGATACAGCTAATTATATTGGTAATTTTTTCAGGCCGCAACAAAACAATCCCTACTCCAACACATACAATCAAGGGTGGAGGCAGCACCCAAATTTCTCATGGAGCAATCAAAATGCAGCACAACAGCCACCCCCGGGATTCCAAGTACCTGAAAAGAAGTCCAACATGGAAGAGCTGATGGTCAAATTTATGCAAAACCAAGAAGCAACTATAAAAAATTTGGAAGCCAAACTTAGGCAGGACCAAACAGCAGCAATTCGAAACTTGGAGATGCAAATAGGTCAAATGGCTAAGATAATCTCCGAGAGACCTCAAGGATCCTTGCCAAGCAATACGGAGACAAATCCAAGGGAGCAAGTCAATGCTATCACCCTAAGAAGTGGTACAAAGCTGGAGGAGCCACATCAGAAGAAAGAGACTGAAGAGCCAACTACAAATAAGGAACCATCAACTCAAATTCGTCAGTCACCAAAACAACCAGCAGATGGATGGTCTCCAGGTATACGGATTTGCTGATCCAAATGTGAAGCCCTACGTGCCGCCACTACCATTCCCAGAGAGACAAATACAGCATCCAGATAAGGAAATTTTCTAACTTTTTCAAAATTTTAAAGAATTTACATATTAATATTCCTTTTGTAGATGCTATTACTCAAATGCCCAGGTATGCCAAGTTTCTCAAAGAAATCTTAACAAATAAGAAAAAGCTGAAGGAGCATGAGAGAATAAATTTGAATGAAGAATGCTCAGCAATACTTCAAAATAAATTACCACAGAAGCTAAAAGATCCAGGGAGTTTTACTATCCCCTGCATTATTGGTGATTGTAGTTTTGATAAAGTTTTATGTGATTTAGGAGCAAGCATTAATCTCATGCCTTTTTCTATTTTCAGGAAGCTGGGTCTAGGAGAACCAAAGCCTACCACTATTACTCTTCAATTAGCCGACAGATCCATTAAATATCCAAGAGGTATAGTGGAGGATGTCTTGGTAAAGGTAAACAAGTTTATTTTTCCTGTTGATTTTATTGTTCTTGATATGGAAGAAGATTATGATGTACCCCTTATTTTAGGGAGACCCTTTTTAGCTACTGGAGGAGCTTTAATAGATGTTCAACAAGAAAAATTAATTCTTAGAGTCCAAGATGAACAAGTTACTTTTAATGTTTTCAAAGATACTAAACATATTGATGATAATCAAACTTGTTTTCTAATTGACATTATTGACAATCCATTATATGAGAATTCTGTAGAAAATAGGTTTGAGACTATAAAAGCGAGCAATGTCAAATTGAAAGAGGACTCGATCAAACATGAAAGTATTCCAATTGAAGTGGCACCAGATTGATCCACTTTAGAACTCAAAGAAAGTCAAGCTGAAGACTATAAATCAGAACTACTAGATAGGTTGTTTCTTTTCTTTTTAGTTTTGATCATTTTTCTTTTCTTTTATTTTTTAGTAATTTGTTGTTGCTCTTTTACTGCTCTGGTGTGTATTTTCAATTTTGCAGAAAAATCAATGAGAACTCAAGCAAAATTTCAAAGCTCCAAAGAACCAGACTGAACCAAATCAGGTGTATTCCTTCCTATCCTTTATTGCATCCTTTATTTTTCTTTCTCCTTTAAGACAATGTAGAATAAGTTATAAAAAAAAAAAAATCATGTGTCAAGAAGAAAATCTTGAGCAAGATAAACTGGATAAGTGATAAAAGATAGAATTATTTGCTAATGAATGTAATGAGTTAAAGAAGTAGATTAGTTGGTCAACTTTTAGCAGCCTACTTAGGTCATTAAAAGATTATTAGCACTTTTTATTGCACATGCACACTAACAAGGCAAAGTAGGTATTGATTATAAGGCCAACTGAGGATTCAATTATCACTAAAAATTGGATAATTAATATACATTCTAATCAAAGAAACTTGAATTTAAGGAAAGAGCTACCTGCCTATAAATAAAGTGCAAAAGATAGAGTATATGTGGATTGCCCAAAGCCTAGTAACTGGGTCTCTGCACCTAGGTCAAGTGTGAAAATTCACGTAAAATGGTGAAGGAAAGGCCAGGATGCTCAGCACAGTAAAAAAAAAAAAAAAAAAAAAAAAAAAGGCAGTGTGAAAGCTACCTTAATTCATGAGTATAAAATTGAGAATGTATAGAAAATTGACCAAAATAGGTGATAAGAGAGGATACTTTTGTTCTTTTAATTTAATACTGAAATGCTAAAGTTAGTCATCACGAACACAAGTGCTATAGATCTTTGATGTACTCTAAGAAAGTTTTTAATTGTATTGACTGAAAAATTTGCTTCTGAAGCTCAATGCTTAGTTAGCAGTATTTTCTAAACTTTTTGACCTTTAATCCTAGATTTTATCTTTGTGATGGATAATCTTATTGAAATATGGTATTAAATAAAACATTGCTAAGGGACTAGCAATGACTAAGTTGGGGGGTGTGATAAGTGGTAAAAATATACTAATAAAAGTATTAAATTATAAAATAAATTAATCTATTTTATTAGAAATTGATACTTTTATTAATCTTATGTAGGAAAGAAGGCCACCAATGTGAAGATCTTATTTTTCTGGTTCAGATGAAAAAAATTTCAGGCAAAACGGACTTCAAACGAGCCCAGAATTGAATTTCAAAAAAAAAAAAAAAAATGCCGACGCAACGCTGACGTCAGCATTTTTCGCGGCGCACGATGGACCATCTGAAGGGTATTTTGGGAATTTCACAGTAAGAGGCACGCTCTGATTGGCTGAAGAACGCGGCGGTCCATGCAACACCGGGCTCGCGCATGGTCCACGGAGGGCAATTTGGGAATTCTGGCTGATCCAACGGGCGGTTTTCACTGAAGCTTGATCGGACGGTCGAAAGAAGGCGCTGATGGATGGCATCCGCAGCTCCCGATCGAGATCCAACGGCTGAGATTCATTTCGACGTTAAACTAAAGATCAGAAGGCTTCTTTCAACGCGATCGGACGGCCCAGATTTGATCCAATGGTTGATCCAACGGCTGATATTAAATCCGACTTGATCTGGGTTATTTTAAGGGGTTTTTGAGTGGTTTTTGGACCGTTTGATCAACATCTAACGGCCAGAATTATCCAGATCTTAATTTGAGTTGTTTTGGGAGTCTTAAACCTAATTTTTGATGGATTTTGGGGGAAATCAAACTCTTTATCTATAAAAACCTATGGTTGTCGTAAAAAAAAAAAAAGAATTAGAGAGAGACAAAGAGAGAGAGGAGAGAGAGAGAGAGAGAGAGAAAGAGAGAGGAGAGAGATAGAAAGAGAAGAGTGATTTGTGAGAAAATCAAAAAGGTTTTTGATTTTTCTTCGACGATCAAGACATCGATCAAGGAGCCTCTTCTTCTTCACCAAGTTCTCCACATCAAGAGCAGCAGACAATCAATTTCAGCAATCAAACAGTCTAATTTCTCTATGCTTTTTATTTTATTTGCTATTTTTGAACTTGTTATCATGAACTAAATTTTTTTTACTAAGGCTAAGGTGTAGCCACTCTTTTGATGCAATATTCAGTATGATTTATTTTTAAATTTTATTCATGAGGAGTATATAAATCTGATCTTAATGCTTTTAGATTACTGGCCATCTTCTAATTGATCTGATGAACATAGATGTTACGACCAAGTACATCTATGTTAATGCTTCTTGATTATATACCTTGTATTATGAATCAAATTAGAATTCATATGCATGCAGGAATTTTAGTGCGCTTTGGACGCAGCGTATTTTAATTAGAGGGTTTCACAAAACCTAATGCATTAATATTTATTTAAATTACACCTGGACCAAAGGATAATTAATAAATATTAATAGTTTTGCTATGCCTGGACCAAAGGATAGTGAATAAATTAGGAGACTCCACCGTCACATGAAATAAAATTAATCTAAAAATTTGAATATTGTATTGACTGAGTTGGTGAACCGATTGCCTTAGTAATCCATTGCTCTTGAAGTTTAAAACCCTAATAATTTACACTCTCTCTATTTAATTAAAAACTTTTAATTATTTTTTATTTTTTTTAATTTCTTATTCTCATAAATCGATCTTCTAAATAAAGCATAGGAAAGAGCTTTTCAATACTTGTTTTTCAATCCTCTAAGGACGATACTCTACTCATTCACTTTATTACTTGATCGACTGGTGCACTTGCCATAGCTATAAATTAGCATGCATCATGGATCATCCCGCTGAGATGATTCAGGCTGTGGTAGGGCTCTTGGACAATCTTCTCTCCTCTCCGATCGGCATCTGATAAATCAATCCAGTCGACCTCTTCTCATCCTAAAGCTAGATGCACTCTTTAGTATCGTGACTATGGTCATGATGGTAGAGACAGTACTTGTTGAGATTGCATTTGGTCGGATAAGTTTGCATCCTCTCCGACCCTGGCAGCTGCTCCCTTATCTCCATCAACACCTGAGTCTTTGAGGCATTCAAGGAAGCATAGTTGTTGAATCTTCTAGAAGGAGAGATCCATCGGGTCCTCTAATT
Organism: Cocos nucifera; assembly: GCA_006176705.1. Taxonomy (NCBI): domain Eukaryota; kingdom Viridiplantae; phylum Streptophyta; class Magnoliopsida; order Arecales; family Arecaceae; genus Cocos; species Cocos nucifera. The sequence continues at coordinate 918,909 of QRFJ01000355.1, read as the reverse complement.
AGGAATTCTTTATTGACAAGCTCGAGGAGGGGTTTGAGCTCATCTATGCTTGGGAGAAGTTCAGGAGCACGATCAAGCTTCACTAAGCTTTCTTTCTAATGCGGGCTTGCTGAATTCACCCGCTTATCACTTTCTTACGGCCTCGTCATCCTTTAGTTTGAAGACCTCCTCCATCTGGGTATAACCTTCAGTCTGGGCCAATATATCAGCAAAATTTCTGGGATACTTTCTTTTTAGAAAGGATAGAAGGTCATTCTTCTGAAGACCATCCTTCAGTGTGGCCATGGCTACAAACTGGTCCAAGTTTTGGGCCTCTAGTGCAGCAGCATTGAAGCAGCTGACATAAGCTCGGATGGACTCTCCCTCTTTCTGCTTTATGTTGATAAGAAAGTCTGAGCCTCATCTTGGATGTTGGATGCTTATAAAATGAGCTACAAACTGATGGCTCATTTGGTCAAAAGAGTAGATCATACTCGGCTTGAGGCTCGAGTATCAGTTTCTCACTGCTCCCTTCAGGATAGATGAAAAAGCTTGACACAGGATGGCATCTAGTGCTCCATGAAGCAGCATCATCATCTGGAAAGCCTCTAGGTGATCGATCGGATCAGAAGTCCCATCATAGATCTTGAACTGGAAGAGCTTGAAGTTTGGTGGATCAAGCTCTTGCATGATTTTGATTGAGAAAGAGGGATCAATGCAGATGTCATCATGGTGGGCGGGATGACATGGTGGAGCTCCTCAATCCGTCAGTTCATATCTTGAAGCTTTTGATCGAGAGCATCATCTCGACCATGGATCTCAGAGGATCATCAACTGTAGATGGAGAAGTCTTCTCTAGAAAAGAATCATGATCGGAATAAGGGCTCCCTATTTTTTGCTTCCTCTTCCTCAGGGCGACGGGTTTGCTAACCTAGGTTGCCCTTCTTAGTACTGGTTCTTGAGATTTTGGCTGGGGTTTTTCAATGGGACTACCATCAGAGGCTGCTGTATGGCTTGCACCATTTTGGTGAGGCCTCGAACCTATTATATCAGCAAGTTGAACTACTTCGAATCCATCATGGCCACCAGTGGAGGAGGTTGAGGAGTCGATGGAGTCGAAACAGGCAGATCCAGTTTGGATCTGGTAACAGAAGTAGTAGACCATCAGGTGGTTGTCTTCTTTGGAGGCTTTTTTGGAGCAAGAGAAGATTAAACAGGAGTGGATTCAAAAAATTAAGAGAGAAAAGAAGGCAGATAGGATTGACTAGGCACTCCTTTTAGAACAAGGGCTCAAAGTTTCTTCCGCTAGTGCCAATCCTGTTGGTGCAGAAATTCATGAGAACACTGGAGGTGGCTAGAGTCAAAAAGGTAAGGCCATCGACGGAACCTACAAAACAAAGTCCAAACCAGAGGTAGGTGGCTCCGACAAGATCCTCCAATGCTCAAGTTAATTCTCTAGCCAACTAAAATCGAGTGCTTAGAAAATAAAGAAGAAGAGTGATGGAAAGAAGAAGAGAGCTTAGGAGAAAACATATCTGAAGGATTTTTTTTATAGACGGAGCGTGTAACAAACTAATGGTGACAGCCATAATCATCCGATAGTGGATCGCTCAGGCCATGTGGAGTTTGTTACGAAGAATGAGTTATCATTTGTCATAACTTATAGATAGTGGAGATCTTCTTGTTGAAGTTTGGATGTAGGTTGGAGACTTCGATGTATGCAGCGAACTTATGGCCGACTGAGGTCTGTGGGAGGTAACATCCAATTGCTTTAAGAAGTTTGGAAGATTCCTGAGTTGTGCATAAGTGGATGCCCCTTGAATTAAGATTTGAGGCTTTCACGCTCCATCTTTTATGGAGCAGTTGTTACATATTAGCGACTTGATGAGGTTTTCTTGGGTGGCTCCCGCTAACAGGTGTGGCAGGGATTAAGTAGGTCCGCAACTAGAGGGAATGCCATCAGGAGAAGCGAGACTGGAGGAGCTCATCCGAAAGGAGCGTGACTAGAGAAGCTCATCCAGAAGGAGTGCGACTAGAGAAGTTCAACTATTTTCTAAGCTTGTCGCCAATTATGGTTGGGGGAGCCGAACTTGGGTCCTACCATTCATCTTAAGTTGAGAAGTAAGGCTAGTTAAATAGCAGTTCTCCTTTACTATTCAAGATCATCTGGTCGGACTTTAATGCATCTTCAACAGATTCTATGGCATGGACTTATTATCGAGAAGGTTGGCAAATCCCTTAGAGCAGGAGCCGATAGTCGAAGATTTTGGTGGGGTTATTTCAACCCCAACACAACTCATGTCAAAAGATTTCATCTGCTCTTCCAGAATCTAACTCCTTAGCCACGCATGGTTGATGATCTACATATTCCTGGCATCTGCAGAGATCCTTTGATTGAAGGTTGGAAGAAGAAGGAAGAATGGAGGAGAAGAGAGAAAAAAAAGAAAGAAGGCTCTATTTTTCTCTATTTTTTGGCTTAGAGGACTTGTTGTTAGGCTTCATGTGTAAAGGAGTTTAAATAGAGGAAGAAATAGGTAGCCGATATGTCCTTGTTGGACTCAATTTGGAGTTTGGATTGAAATTAGAGAACCTGAAGCTTCTTGGCCATTGATCTATGATCAAATGATCCAAAACCAACTCAAAAACCACCAAAATTAGCCGCTAGACCCCTGATCAACCCTCTGGATTGATTTGCAGCCGTTGGATCATCGTTGGCTTGATTTTCAACCATCGGATGGTGCCAAATCACCGCCGGAGTCCTTAATCAAGTCAGAATGAATATCTACCATTGGATCTGAATCGAGTGTGCTGAGAACCATTGGATCATGCATGACTATGCCTGTAGACCATTGTGAACCGAGAGTAATGAAAACCACACCAATCCATGTGTGCCATGCTAGCCTAAATTACGGTTTTGCCATCTAACACCATGATTATTTTTTTGTAGACCCTTTAAGGGTTCAGGTCCACCATGCGGCACACTCTGATTTGCCATGCCTACTAAGTTGGACGGTCCGTGCCTAGTCCACGGACCGATCGATCGGTCCACTATGCATCAACCTATTTTTTTTTTATTTTAAATTTCTGGGCTTCATATCTTTTTCATTTTAGCTTCGATTTGAATGAAATTTGATCTGTTTGAACTCATAAATCAAAATCTTCACATTGGTGGAATTTTTTCTATAAAATACTAATAAAAAATATTAATTTTTTAAATAAATATTAATTAATATTTGATTTAATACTATTATTTAGTAATTTATGATAATTATCACCTAGCATTAGGAACTCTTGAACTTGTTTTCAAAATAAATAATATTATTTTAAGTGACCATCACTATTGTCCATCCTTTATGCTGAACATAATATCTATTGGGCTTTTAGCTTAGGATGGTTATATTTTATAAATAAAAAAAATTATTGCAATATCATTATGAATAATGTCACAATAATGCAAGAATAATTAAAAAATGACATCTATGTATTATCACAATCTATTAGTATAATGTACACGTCTAACAAACATTCGAAACTAGATAATATCACTAATGCCTATCTTTAGCACTATCAACTTGGTCATATAAATAAGAATAGATTAACAGATTAGTCAAGAAGCATATCCTTGACATCGATGATTATGAATCATTGACTATCTGTGAGTCCTGCCTTCTTAAAATAACTAAATCACCTTTTACTGGAAAAGATGAATGGGCCACTGAACTTCTAGATCTAGTACATACATATGTATGTAGACCTATGAACATATGTGCTAGAGGCGAGTTCTACTACTTCATTGCATTTACTAACAACCTATCTAGGTATGAGTATATCTATCTTATGAAGAGTAAATTTAGTTCATTTGAAATGTTCAAATGATATCAAAATAAGATAAAAAATAACTTGGAAAGAGTATTAAAACTCTTCAATCAGACCGAGGAGGTGAGTATCTTTCTAATGAGTTAATGATATATCTAGGAGAGAATGGAATTCTCTCGTAATGGACCCCTCTTAGAACACAACAGCATAATGGTGTATCTGAAAGAAGAAATCAAACCTAGTTGGACATGGTTCGATCCATAATGGGATTTGAGAGTCTGGCAATTTTATTTTGGAAAATGCACTTGAGACTACTTGTTATGTTTTGAACAATATTCCAAGCAAGTCTGTTGCAAAAACTCCATATAAGATATGGGGTGTAAGTCGATGCTCTCTCATCTTAGGATTTGGGGATGTCTGGCTTATGTAAAATATTTACAAGTATAAAAGCTTGGATCCAAATCTGATAAATGCTTGTTTTTAGGATACCCCAAGAAAACTAAGGGTTATTACTTCCATCTTGCTGAACAACAAAATGTGTTCGTCAGTAATAGGGCAATGTTTATGGAAAAAGAGTTTCTTATGGAAAGAATAGTTATCTTTAATGTTGAGCTTGGTGAAATTCGATAGATGGAAGAACTGACACACTCTAGTAAATCTATAGAACTGGATTTGATAACATCAAACCCAGAGCCTATTGTAGAGTTATCCTTAAGGAGATCCGGTAGAGTACCACATTAGCTAGATAGATATTATGGTTTCTTGGTCAAGGATGGTGATTCTGTTAAACTCGATGAAAATGATGAGGATTCGATCACCTACATGGATGCCATATAGAGATCTCACTTTGATAAGTAGCTAAAAGCCATGAAGTTCGAAATGGAGTTCATGAAGGTCAATAGTATATAGACACTAATTGATCCACCTGAAGGGGTAAAATCTATTGGATGTAAGTGAATTTTCAAAGGAAAAAGGAGCACAGATGAGAAGGTGGAGATCTATAAAGTCCATCTGATTGTTAAGAGATATCGTCAGCATTATGATATTAACTATGACGAGATATTTCTTTCGGAGGCAATGTTCAAGTCTATTCGGATTATGCTTGCGATAGCAGCACATTTGGACTATGAGATCTAGCAAGTGGATGTGAAGATGGCTTTTCTAAATTGAGAGTTGAAAGAAGAGGTATATATGATACAGCCTAAGGGACTCACATCCACAGACGAGTCTAAAGTGTACAAGCTTCAGAGTTCCATCTATGGATTAAAGCAGGTATCTCAAAGTTAGAACATACATTTTGATAAAGTGATCGGAACGTATAGCTTTATTAAGAATAAAGAGAAACTCTCCATGTACAAATGGGCTAACAATTCTATAATTATATTTCTTATTTTGTATGTGGATGATATTCTCTTGATCAAGAATTATAAGATCTGGTGTGGTGCTCCCAAGCCTAGGAGGGCCATGAGAGGAGCTAGGGTGTTGGCTCCGAAAGACTAGGATAAGTGTGAATCCTAGGGCTAGGATAGGAGTTGTCTTAGGATGAAGGCGGTATGTAGCCCTATATGGACTCGAGGTTCAGATGTGAGGACCTTAAGGGGGCCTTGGTAGGTGCTCTAGAGACCTGGAACATAAGATGGGGCAAAGGATCAAAGTTAGGAGAAGAATCAGCCAAGACATGGGGCTGACACACAATCGGGCTAGCTCAGATACACAGTTGAGCCGGCTCTGGCTGAGACCAAGTTGACTCGAGATGCAATCGAGCCGATTGTCTTAGGCAGACAGAAGATAGGATTCAGATGATATGCAGTCGAGTGAGCTTGGCTCCTGACAGAGCTGGCTCAATGGTGGTGAATAGAACTAGATGGGGGTTTTTTGTTTGGGATTTTAAGGCCTAGTCTAATAAGATCTTAAGGTGGCTAATACATGTATGGATTGAATTTAGATCTAGAAGATGAGAGCATGGGAGACATGGGTGTACATGGGCTCGGTGAGTGCTTTCATGTATTGGATTAGCCTAGAGGAGTTTTTCAACTGGAGTTTGGGTTTACTAGTATTCATATGGTATAGCAGAAATTTTAAGATATATAAACTTAGGTATTGTAATCTTTACAAGAGAGTGAAATCAATATACAGCTTTTCTCCCTAACTCTCTTCTCTCTTTTCTCTCTAGTTCCAACACTAAGCCCTAGGTGCCCCCATCAATTTTTTTTGCTCTTCTTCATATTTTTGGATTAACATTCAGATTTGTGCAAGAGATTAAATCTACGACTATAGTTTCAAGTAGCCGTAAGCATAACAATTAGTATCAAATTAGTACCGATTGTTCCAACAGTTGGTATCAGAGCTAGGTGATGGCATGGTGATGCACTAACACTTGGTATCAGAGCCTGGTTGAGCATGAGGGAGGAAGAAGATCAAGTTTTAGCAGAGATCAGTAGCGAGGTTCAGATCTAAGATTTTCTCCAAGCTTCATGGGGAAGGAAGTGATCTAAGGGCTACTATCCATTGTCCCTAGTCAAGATAATTTTTAGATCTACCTGTTGGCTATTTTCGATTTGGTTTGATCATGAAGAATAGTAGGTTAAAGATAGAATTTGAGAAGTTTGATGGATAGGATAGTTTCACAATGTGGAGGGTTGGGATGGAGGATCTGCTGATTCAGATGAGGCTAGATTTATCCTTAAAGGATAGGCTGAAGAAGATGACAGATAAAAAATGGAAGTCCTTGGAGAAAAGGGCATGTGCCATGATTAGGGCTTGTCTAGTAGATGAGACACTATATGGCATGTTAGAGGAGAAGACACCCAAGGGTTTGTGATCGAGGTTACATCAGTTGTGCATGAAAAAGAACATGTGCAATAAGTTGGTGTTGAAGAAGCAATTGTATAGCCTCCAGATGCAAGAGGATGAGGATGTTGCGGAACATATTTAGCATTTCGATTGGATGAGCATGGACTTGCTCAATATTGGGATGGAGCTTAAAGAGGAGGACAAGAGTTTATTGTTGCTATGTTCGCTACACAGAAGCTTCGATCCATTTGTAACCACACTGTTGTATGATAAGAAGACACTAGTGTACGAGGAGATCATATCAGTGGTAAGGTCCAACGAGCAGTAGGAATGGATGATGAAGAGAAAAGACTTCTGAAAGGATCTCGTGGTATCAAAGAGGCTCAGGCAAGGGAAGAAGAAGGATCAACGATGGGGCAGCAAGGAATCCAAAACGTGCTCCAAGTGTGGTGAAGCAGGACACTTTAAGCGAGAATGTCCTCTTTGAAAGAAGTGCAAAGAAGGAGAAATGTCAGATTCCATCATTTCAGTCACTAAAAATGAAGAGTTGAATGAGCTCTTGATAGTTTTGGAGGAGCCTGCGAGGTTCAGTATATCTAAGATAGTTTTGGAGGGATCCATGGAGTGCTGAAGGTCCAAAGAAGCAGCGCCTGTGTTCAAGGTGCAGTGGCAAGCTCAATAGTATAGCGTTGAATGGTTGGCCTTGAGGGACTCAATTACAGAATCAATTTCTATGGCATCAGGGGGACTTCGATTTTAGGTGGAGCATCAGGCTGAGGTGGCTTCACAAGTAGAGAGAGTTTTGACATGAGTTCAGAGCGGAGGAGTGTAGGAGGACCAATATCCTAGCACCAATACCGAAGATGCATAGTTTCAGATAGAAAAGCATGTGCAGAAGGACAGGCAAAGTTCTAAGAAGATCATGTTAGAGTATGCAGTGGGTGCCAGCATAGGATTGCTGCAAATTCTCCATAAAAGTCTAGGATAAATGATGCAGCTGTCAAGAAGAAAGATATCTACAACTTTAAGGATGGTGCATAGATGCAAGCCAAGATTTTCAGTAGTTGAGGTGGTCATCTCAAAGGACTCAAAAGAAGCTCAGCAGCTGAAGAAAGATGGCAGTGGCAAGGTGTGCATAAGTAGCTGTCAGGACGTGCATCGATAGTGGGATCATGCAAGAGAACATTGCCAGGTGTGCCAAGGCTTGAGCGCTCCAAGATGAAGATTATAGGATCTAGTGTGGTGCTCCTAAGCCTTAGGGGGCCACGAGAGGAGCCAGGGTTTTGGCTTTAGAAGACTAGGATAGGTGTGAGTCCTAGGACTAGGACAAGAGTTATCCTAGAATGAAGGTAGCGTGTAGCCCTGTACGGACTCGAGGTTCAAGTGTGAGGATCTTAAGGGGGCCTTGGTAGGTGCTTCGAAGATCTAAGACACAAGGTGGAGCAAAGGACCAAAGCTAGAAGAAGAATCAGCCAAGATAAGAGGCTAACATACAGATGAGCTAGCTCGAATATGCAATCGAGTCGGCTCGAGCTGAGACCAAGCCAACTCAGGGTGTAGTCGAGCTGGCTATCTTAGGTAGAGAGAAGATAAAATTCGGACAATATGTAGTCAAGCTAGCTTGACTCTTGATAGAGCTGACTCGATAGTGGTGAGCAAAATTGAACGGACGTTTTCTATTTAGGATCTTAAGGCCTGGTCCAATAAGGTCTTAAGGTGGCTAACAAATGTATGGATTGAGTTTAGATCCAGAGTGTGAGAGCATGAGAGACATGGGTGTATAGAGGCTTGGTGAGTGTTTTCATATATTGGATTAGCCTAGGAGTATTTTTCAGCTGGAGTTTGAATTTATTAGGATTCATGTGGTATAGCAAAAATCCTAAGGTATATAAATTCAGGTATTGTAATATTTACAAGAGAGTGAAATCAATATATAGCTTTTCTTCCTAACTCTCTTCTCTCTTTTCTCTCTGGTTCTAATGCCAAGCCCTAGGTGCCACCATCATTTTTTTTTACTCTTCTTCATATTTCTAGATTAACAGCCAGGTTTGCACAAGAGATCAGATCTACGACTATGATTTTGAGCAGCCTAGATATAACAATTTGTATCAAATTAGTATCGATTGTTCCAACAAGAATGACATTCCTACATTATAGGGAATAAAGATTTGGCTGTCATCTCAATTCTCCATGAAGGACTTGGGAGAAGCTTCCTAGATCCTAGGGATGAAGATATATAAAGATAGATTTAGTAGGTTGCTTAGATTATCCCAGTCCATATACATCGATACATGCTGGAGCAGTTTAGCATGGCAAATTTCAAGAAGGGCTATCTTCCGATAAGCCATGAAATTTCTCTCTCGAAGAGAGATTGTCCGATAACTCCTTAAGAAAGAGAGCGTATGAGTAGAATACTATATACTTCGATAGTGGATTCTATTATGTATGCCATGACATATACGAGACTAGATGTGGCATGCTCACTAGGGGTAGTGAGTAGATACCAGTCTGATCTGGATGAGAATTACTAGAAGATTGTAAAGACAATTCTGAAGTATTTAAGAAATACCAATGATCAGTGGCTCATCTATGGAGATGCTAACTTGAAACTTATTAGATATATTGATTTCAGTTTTCAATCAAATTATGATGACAGTAAGAGTGTGTCAGGTTATGTATTTATCCTAAATGGTAAAGCGGTCTGCTGGAAGAGTTCCAAACAGCATATTATGGCCGATTTTGTATGCGAGGTAGAGTATGTCGTGACATCCAATACTACGAAGGAAGTTGTGTGGCTATGAAAGTTCATCGATGAGCTAGGAGTAGCATCCTCCTTGGATAGTCTGATTCTGCTTTACTATGACAGCACTGGAGCCATAGCTCAAGCAAAAGAGCCAAAGGAACATCAGCGCACCAAGCATATTCTGTACCACTACCATCTTGTACGAGAGATCATGGAATGAGGTGATGTCAACCTTCAAAAGATCGATGGAAAGGAGAACATGGCCGACCTATTAACTAAATCCATCGAGATCAAAGAGTTCCACAATCATAAATGGAAGATGGATATTTAATACTATTCTAATTGGCTTTACTCTAAGTGGAAGTTTGTTGGGTATTGTATCCTAAAGCCAATCATCTAGATTGCAGATGATTGAGCTGATTATAAATTATACTTAAATTATAAATGAATAAAATTATTATTTTAGCATTTCATCGCATTTTTACATTTTTTTGTAATGAACTCTTTTGTGATGAAGTCCTTAGGACTATTTAGATTCGACAAAAGAGGATTTATCATTTTGTTCTTAAACTTGTTTGCGATCAAATGATACGTTGTTACTTAGGACAACAACATTATCGAGTATAGATCATTGCGTGTCATATTTGTTGGTTGTCCACTTAACCAAGGAGTATGGAGATACTGGTATGGCATGCAGATGAAGTGTAAAGGTATATTTTACTGAACATGACCCAACTATGGAGCTCTCTGCCGTCAAGAGTTGCTCACGAAGGATATGGCTATAAGTGTTCTTTAGACCTGAGATCATCATGATGACTTGCAAGCAACTCACTACACTTTGGTATCAGACTACTTGAATTTCTAATTTAGTGATAGAAGGCTACTGGGTGCAGTTAAATACTTGTAAAGTGGGTGTGTGAGTCAAGATGGGATTGACCCCTTTAAATGTTAGAGCAGGTGCATCACTATATTTCAATTTAGCAAAACCTCGATCAGGATGGTCCATATGATAGACATTGAATTTTGAAATATAATGTGGATGACTTTTAGGATTGGAGTAAATCCTAGATCGTCTTTTGAGCATTGAGGTCAAGAGGATGAATTATATAGAAACCATATGTCATAAGTTCGTTAATGTTGTGTTGCGACTATTCGACCTATCCAGATTTTGGGTTCCATTACTAGATAGTCACATCGATTGGCACAAAAAGTTGGTTCATATCCTACCGGCTTAGGATTCAAATCTATAGGATCACACATAATAGGAGTTCCTACCAGATCTGATGGCTGATCAAAAGTCTCAATAGTCTAGGACTCTATGGTCAAGAGTCCCACTAGATTGGGACTCATGATCAAGAGTCCTACTGGATTGGGACTCTACCTTCATAGATCCCACTCGACTAAAACTTTGAGTCCTACTTGTCTGGGACTCTATTATCAAGAGTCCTACTGGTCTGAAACTCTGTGATCATGAGTTTCATTTGTTTAGGATACTTCGATCAAGAGTCCTAATAGTTTGGAACTCTTTGATCAAGAGTTTCATGTAGATGAAACTTTATTTTTCAGACATCCACTTGATTGGGACCCTGATATTATTAAAAAATTAATTAATAATTAAATTACTAATTAGTTTAATTTGATTGAGCAATGAGGATTCGATCAAATCTGACTGAATTTGATTCGATTAGGTTTGACCCGATCAAGTCATTAGATGATCTAATTGCTAAAAAGTTTCGATCCTAATTTGATCAGAATCTGGATCTAATTAATTTTTAATTTAATTAGGATTTACTTGATTTGGGTTAAGCCTAATTTGATTTAGTTTATCCTAGTCTAATTGGATCTAGATAAATTGGTTTGGTTGAAACCAATTTGGACTAATTCAAAGATAGTTTGAATTTTAAACTCCCTGCACCACCTTTGACTTTTCCACACCCTCTCTCATGCACACTTTGGTTTTGCATGAGATTTCCCATGCTAGAATAGTTTTGTGTGCCACCCCTCTTTTCTCCCTTTAATCTAGTTCAAGTGTTAGACTGGTTCAAACCAAGTTGAATTTTGAATTCAACTTTAAATGGTTTGTAGCTGAAACTATCTCCCTTATCCCTTATCCACTCCTCTTAATTTTTTATTGCACATTTTTTTCTCAGTTTTGGGCATGGGTGCATAGAAGGAGAGTCGTCTATGTGTCAAACACACTAGACATGCATTGGGAGGAGATAAACTCTACACTTGAATTTTGAATTCAAGTGTTTAGTTGAAACTCCCTAACCTCCCTTAGTTTATCCTTTCTTATGCGCAATTCACATCACACGTTGCCATTTAAAAGTGGAAATTGGTGTGTGCATGCATGGGGGAGAATCTTAGAGTGCATGGGAGAGTTTCTTAGAGAGATTTCCTAGGTGGGGCGCTACCTTTTTGGTGAGAGAAAGGTCAAACTGAGTGAAAGGGATTCCTATGCTAAAAATCCTTACATGCCACTTCTTTTATTTTTCTTATCTTTGGTTGCCTATTTGAAAGGTGTTTTAAGAGTGGGTGTATGGTAGAGGGAGAGTCCCTTGATCCATAAAAAATTGTTTCATGAAAAAATTCCAAAGAGAAAGGGCATGAGGGTTTTTTTGGGCGTCAAGGTCTTTTGGGTGTGTGAAACCCTAGGATTTGGACATTCGGGTGGAGAGATTGAGCGCTGTGAGTGCCCAATTACCATCAAATTTCACACACCATCTTGTCATCCTTTGAAGCACATCCTTAGATTTTTTGAAGTATCTAAAAGATTAAGAAAAAGATCATCAATCAGATCGATGAAAATCAATCATCGAAGGCTCCGACGAGGAGCTAGCACTCTGATAGAGCTGGTTGGGAGTAAGAGCTCTATGTGGATCATTCGTAGAGGCTGGACGAGTGTGTGACTGCATTGTGATGCATAAGGGCTTCTTCCTATAGTTTTAGATTATGGACATCATCTACCCATGCTGTTGCCCAACAAGACAACTCAAGAGGGGGGGTGAATTGGGTTTTTCAAAACTTAAAGCTAGTTGGGTGCTATTTTTAAATATAAATGATGTGATGGTGTATGCTTTAGCTCTAAATATACAAAAATATAGAAATATAAATAAAATAAAGTAAACAAGACAATCACAAATACTAAAGAATTTATAGTGGTTCGATGCCCCTTGCACCTATGTCCACTCCCCAAGGCCCACTTAAAAATTTTACTATAATCTCTTCAAGATTATAGCTGGATAGTTTTTTAAGGCTTACAATCCAAAATCTAGTTGGTTTTTATACCGGCTTATCAACCACAACCAAATCCTAAGCCAATCCTTGGCTTACAATCTAATTTTCAGGCTTGGATAAGCCTTTTCCTTAGCTTCAAAATCCTATTGAAGCTAAATTATAAGAAAGAGAAAAGTTGAATAACAAAAATGAATAAAAAGCTTCTTTAATGAGCAAATAAATCGATGAAGCTTTTTGGAATCTTCTTTGCTGAAGATTTTTGAGCTTTTGAGCTTGTCTTCTTGTTGAATGGAATCTCTTGATTTGATTTTTCTTAAAGATGGGAGTTGAATGCTCTCTATTCAATGCTTTTTGGACTCTTTTCTTTAACTTTTTATTTCTTTCAATGAATGAATAGTCATGTCTCTTCCTTTAGGTGTTTTGTAGATAATTTTCTATGTTTGGAAGGTTGGAGAATCCTATTTGACCGTTGGAGAAGCAAAAATGACCATTTGAACCAAATCTGCATAATTTTGGATAGTCTATAGAAACTAGTCGTTAGAGCTCTAGTCGAACCTTGAGTCGACTCAAGCCTCAGTTTAAGACTATTTACTCTGATCATTCCTCTGCTTGAGACTTTTTACTCTACTCGATCCTCAACTCATAGACCTCGAGTCGACTCGAGCCTCTGCACAAGATGGTGCCGAACTTTGCTTCAAAATTATCATCTTCTGTATTTCTTCTGAGACTTCGACTCAAGAATCTCGAGTCAACTCGAGCCTCTGGTCGAGACCTTGCCTTGAAATTATTATTCTCTAGATTTTCACTAAAACTTTGACTCAAGAACCTCGAGTTGACTTAAGCCTCCGCTTGAGACTACTCCTTTTGAAACTTCCGCGTGCCATTCTACGTATCAGCTCAAGCTGAACGAGTCAAACCATGAGTCGACTCGCGGGCTTCTTAAGCTGAATAATTTTAGTTCCTCCAAAGGTTTTCTTCTTCAATTTTGGTTTGGGGATGTTCTTTGCAAACCTTGTTTCGGGTGTGATTTATGCTTCAAAAGCCTCCAAATCTTCTCTATCAATTTTCAATTGCATTTATATGAAAGTTTTATTTGGTACTTTAAAATGCATCCTAAAACATGATCTCAATAACTTCATTAGTTCAAATATATAGTCAAATATTTTGTTACTCATCAAAATCAGTCCTTGGAGTCAACAATCTTCCCATTTTTGATGATGATAAAACTTTGACTATACGAACAAGAAATGTGCAATAACAATTGCATTAAGGATATTTTCAACAGACTAACGACTTAATCCCTTTTGTATTTTCATATTTATCTCCCCCTTAATTTATGCTTGCATTTTTAATATATCTTTTCAATTCAAGGTTAAGTTTTCTACTTGTACTCATTAGAATGGTAAATTGCCAACATATATCCATATGTGTGTGCCAAGTACATAGAGTGTGTATCATGGCACAAACTCTAAACTTATAATGCACATCATATATGCTGAAAATTTCAATCCTTAACATATTCATATTTAACACATTCAAGCTAAAAATTTTTATCTTAACATATTTATGCTGAAAATTTTAGATTTAATACATTCAAAGTGAATGAATAGGGGATGAATTTTAGATTTAACACATTCAAAGTGAATGAATAGTGGATGAATTTTAACATATTCAAAGTGAATGAATTCATGCTCATATACATATTACTCCCCCTTTTTGTCATCAATCAAAAATATAAAGTTAAGGCAAATGTTCAGAACGAGTGTAAGAGTAAGTTATCATGAGTTTCATTGCTTTAACAAAGTAAGTGTGTTAAGCCACCAAAACACACTATGATACAATGAAACATCAAGTTCAAAGCAAGATCAGGTTAAGCAAGTTTACATCTATAAGTGCCAAGTACATAGAGTCAAATACAAATATAGAATCAAATACAACCATATACTCCTAATATATAGATCTAAGTACAAGAAGTGGACAGACACTAGAGCCTATGAGGCTGCTCATCATCAAATAGAATCTCTAATATCTGGGATGAGGCTCGTGAGGTAGAAGGTCTGGCTCTCCTGCTCCGAGCCCTAGCAGAAGGTCCAGCTACCTATGAGGGAGGAGGCCCTCCATGAGTGTGACTCTGAGTGGTGGTCTGTTCTCACTTATGGATACCTGGATGGTCTGACCAGGTGACATAGGTGGAGGAGATGGAGATCATGGCATCGCTATCCTAGCCATGGCATCTACTACTGTTGTCGCTGGTATCGCACCTAGAGCATGTCACTCTATTTTTCGATCAAACTGCCCATGGCTCCAAGTACTAAAATGATGCGCTGCTGCTGTGCCTGACCCAAGCTACTGATCGCTGCCATCATCTCAGTGCCTCCAGACTCAACGCTCCCCCTGAGCCGAGCAAGCTGGTGTATGTGGTGTGCCATGTGGGTGTGCCATGTGCGTGCTCCCTCTGCTCTAGAGTAGTAAGCCTATGAGAGATAGTCCTCATCTCAGTCTGTACAATCTCTACACTCTCAAACAATCTTCAAATCTCTCTACTGACTCTGATAGATATCATATCTGCCAATCTCTCCTTAGATGCAGAGTCAGCAGCTGGTGTCTATGGCAACCTCTCCATGGGTGGAGCTCGAGGTGTCATAGGTGTACCGGGGTCAATGTCAGGTGCATCTTAGGCTACCACTAGAGTAGAGGGCTCTCCTGCCTCTACAACTCTGGGTGCTCTCCTCTCTTGACCAAAAATATTCTTGACCCATCTTCCATCCTCTACGTGATACTGCATTCTGATCAAAGCTCTCATGTCATACACATCATAGTGAGACTGCTTTTACTTGCTTCATTTTCTAGTGACACTCCAGCAATCTCAAATATCCTGATCAGGGCCATGCCATAGGATGAATATACTTTGTTGCTAGATGCTGCCTCTCTCATTTAATGCATCATAATGTCAGACAGATTTATCTGAGTTTTTTGAACCATCAAATACATCATGCACAACTCTCTTTCAGACACAAAGTCATATCTACCTAATTTCGAAATAAAAATCCCACTGATGATATGATGAAAAACTCTCATTTTCACTAATAGTGTGGGTGCCAGTACATCTCTTATAATATCATCCCTACCTATAATCAGTCTCAAACCTATCTTTTTGTTAGATAATTTATCGAGCACAAAATCTTCTTTTGTGATACCAAAAATTTGAGCCAAACTCTCCTCAATCACTTTAATTTGTATACCTTTGACTGTACTTATAATTTTAGAAAATCCTCTTTTAAGATTTTCGTAGAACTCTCTAACCATCTTAGGGTACATGGGGATATCCAGTTAACAAAAGTCTTTCCATCCCATTCTCTCAATCCATGATCTAATAGAAAAATTATATTCCTCAAAAAATCCAAAATCAATTTTTCTCCCCATTGCTATGGCTCTAGTGGCCATTCTACCGATAGGTGAAGATGGTGGAGGAGGAGAGTTCGATATATCTTGATCCTATTGAGGTTCTTCCAGAAAGGGTTCTTCAGAGGGTTGAGAAATCTTAGATGGTTGGAATGTCACCCATTCTTTTCAGGCTTTCCTTCTCATCTTCCATTCTTCGGCTTCATGGGTATTACAAATTTTTCGCACTCCACACCTTTCTTCAACCATTTTACCCAAATCCAGTCCTTAACTTTATGAATCGAAGGGAAGAAATGGTAGGAAAGCAAGCAGATACTGTTGGATTGAGTTTGTGGCGATGAGAGGCCCTCTGCTTGCTGAGACGAAGAATCTCTAAGGCATCGCGAACAGTCACGGGTCCATTTTAAATGCCTATGGCCCCAACCCCTAAGTCAACTCATGGTTTTGAACTAGTTTGCTCAAGTTGACTCGAGCAATAATTCTGAAACTTCTAGAGTTTTAGAGAAGATTTGATATTCAAATAATGTTTAGTTATTTTCTAAATATTGATCATTAATATTATACATAAGATTTTAATTCTTTTATATTTAATTTGATTTACTTGGAGATTTGGAGAATGAAATTTAATCAGGTTTGTAGCATAGTCCTAAGTCTCTTCTAATAATACTCTATTTTTCTTCACTCAGGGGTTTTGTGAATATGTCAACTAATTATTTATCAGTACTAATAAATTCAAGCACCACATCATTATTTTGTACATGATCACTTATGAAGTGATATCTTATCTCAATGTGTTTGGATCTTGAGTGTTGAATTGGCTTCTTGGTTAAATTGATTACATTTGTGTTATCACATTTTATGGGTATCTTATTAAGTTTGAATCTAATTTTTTTTAATTATTATTTAATCCAAAGAATTTGTGCACAACAACACCCAGCAGCTATATATTTGACCTCGATTGTTGAGAGTGCTATTGAGTTTTGTTTCTTACTAAATAAAAAAATTAAATTTACTCCTATAAATTGACATGTGCCACTAGTATTTTTTCTTTCAAGTTTGCATCCAACAAAATCAGCATCAGAGTAATCAATTAATTCAAATTGAGATGCTCTATCATACCATAGTCCTACATTAAGTGTCCTAGATAAGTATCTAAAGATTCTCTTGACAGCAAGTAAATATGATTCTCTAGGATCTGATTGATACCTAGCACACATGCAAACACTGAATACTATATCTGGTCTACTTGTAGTAAAATAAAGAAGTGAGCCTATCATACCTCTATATAATTTTGAATCTACTTTCTTACCTTTCTCATCTTTGTCAAGTTTGCAGGATGTACTCATTGGTGTGCCAATTGATCTTGAACTCTCCATCCCAAACTTCTTGAGTATTTTCTTTGTATATTTTATTTGATTGATGGAGATCCCCTTTTCATTTTGCTTAATTTAAAGTCTGGGGAAGAAGTTTAACTCTCCCATCATGCTCATCTCGAACTCATCCTACATTAGCTTAGCAAATTTTTGATAAAGAATTTCATTAGTGGCACCAAAAATAATATCATCCACATAAATTTGTACAATAGATTCTCATCTTTTCTTTTTAAGAACAAGATTTTATCAATATTTCCTCTAGTAAATTCATTATCTAGTAAGAATTTGCTTAATCTTTCATACCAAGCATGTGGGGCTTGTTTTAGACCATACAGGGCTTTATGTAATTTGAATACATGATTTAGAAGTGCATGATTTTCAAATCCAGATGGTTGTTCAACATATACTTCTTCTGCTATATAATCATTAAGAAATATACTTTTTACATTCATTTGGTATAATCTGAAGTTCATGAAATATGCAAAAGAAAGCAATAGTTTAATAGCCTCTAATCTAGCTATAGGGGCAAAGGTTTCATCAAAATCAATGTCTTCTTTCGGATTATATCTTTTTACTACTAATCTAGCTTTATTTTTTATAATGGTTCCATGTTTATCCAATTTGTTTCTATATACTCATTTAGTTTCAATTATTGGATGATCATTTAGTCTATCGACTAGGGTCCACACTTTATTTTTTTCAAATTGATTTAATTCTTCTTGCATGGCATCTATTCAATATGGATCATTTTCAGCTTCTTTTATTGATTTAGGTTTAATTTATGAAATAAAAGCTATGTAATTATTTATATTTCTAAGATAAGATCGTGCTCTTATCCCTTATGATGGATCACCGGTTATAAGATCTTTAGGATATCCATGTGCATACCTTGATTCTTTTGGTAGCTCCTCTCTTGAACAATGAGAGGACTCTTTATTCTTCTCTTCTTCATTATTTTAAGGTGGAGCATCCTTAAGTGTTAGATTATCCATCTTGTCATGAAGATTTTCTACATCCTCATCTAAAGCATCTCCTTTTCTAATAGATTTATCATTATATTCATCAAAGATAACATGAATTGATTCTTTAATAATGAGAGTTCTCTTGTTGAAGATTCTATATGCCTTGCTTGATGAGGAGTATCCTAAGAAAAAATCCTCATCGGACTTGGCATTAAATTTTCTCAGGTTATCTTTTTCATTGTTAAGTATGAAGCATTTGCAACCAAACACATAAAAATAGTTGATATTTGATTTTCTATCTTTCCAAAGTTCATATGAAATTTTCTTTAAAATAGGTCTTATTAGAACATGGTTTAATGTGTAACATGCAGTATTTATTGCTTCAGCCGAAAAATATCTAGGTAAATTATTTTCACACAACATAGTTCGTGCCATTTCTTCTAGTGTTCGATTTTTTCCTACTACTCTATTTTATTATGGAGTTCTAGGTGCTAAAAAATAATGATTAATTTTTTTTATTATAAAAGTTTTCAAAGTGCTGATTTTTGAATTTTATACCATGATCACCGCGTATGCAAATAATTGATATATTCTTTTCATTCAAAACCTTTCGATAAAATTTAGAAAATGTATTGAAGGCATCATCTTTTTGTACTAAAAATATTATCCAAGTGAATCTTAAAAAATCATCTATAATTACAAGACCATACTTTTTACCTCCTAGACTAGTGGTCCTTGTGGGTCCAAACAAATCCATGTGTAACAATTCTAAAGGTTTAGAGGTTGAAATCATTCCTTTTGGTTTGAAGGAATTCCTAGTTTGCTTTCTAAATTGACATGCATCATAAATTCGATTCTTTTCAAAATTTAGTTTTGGTAATCCTCTTACAAGATCTTTCTTAATTAATTTTGAGAGTAAGTCCATACTAGCATGACCTAATCTACGATGCCATAACCAACTAGTTTCATTGACCTTGGCGTCCTTTGCCACTAGACATTGACCATTCTTCATGTGTAGGTCATCAAGATCTACCATATAGATATTATTATGTCTATGTCCTATGAACATGATACCATTGTCATTTAGATTAGAAATAATACATAATAGAGATTCAAAAGTTACTTTAAATTTCTTATCATAAAATTGACTAATGCTAAGCAAATTATGTTTCAACTCTTCAACTAGCAATATATTTTGAATAGAAGTAGAAGGAGTGATACGAATGTAACCAATGCCAATGATACGTTCCTTTCCATTATCACCAAATGTAACTACCCCTCCTTCTTTAGACTCAAAAGTGATAAATTGAAATTTGTCACCCATCATGTGCCAGTCACTATCAAAATATCAAAGCCTTTTCTTGTCTCGGGCTGTAAGACACTCCTACACAAGAAAATCAAGTTGAGCTTTTAGGTACCCAAGTCATCTTGGATCCTTTGGGATTAGTGCTCATGGTTTCTTTTGGAATCCAAATCATTTTAACTATTTTTTTATTTAATTTTCTAAAATCATATGCATAAGACTTATGATAAATTTTGCCATAATAAAAATATGAGATATTTGAGGTAGAGTTTGATGAGACTTTAACAAATAGATTTTTGAATAATTTTTATTTCTTATGAGGTTTAAATCCTAATCTAGCCTTGTTAAAAATTGCTCTTTTTTCATTTAGTAGCATATTTAATTTTTCAAAACTATAGGTAAATCTTTATACAAATGATTTGATTTTTGCTAGTTCATCATTCAATTTTTGATTTTCATTAGTAAGCAAATTCAGTTTTTCAGAAAATATTTTCTTCTTATGAGTAAGTTCTAAATTTAACTTTCTCAAGTTTTTATTTTTCGAAGTTACTTTCCCATATTCAGCCATAAGTTCAGAAAAAGCTTCTTGTAACTCATCAAAAGTGAAATCTAAGGAGTTTTCAGCATTTACCTCCTCATGATGTGCCATCAGGCAAAGGTTGGCTTCTTCTTATATTTCTTCCTCAAACCAAGAGTCCTCACTATCACTCCAAGTGGCCATCATCACCTTCTTCTTGAGCTTTTTGGATGATTTCTTGAGAAGGGGGCAGTCCATCCTAAAGTGGCCGAATTTCTTGCACTCAAAGCAAATTGATAGCTTCTTCTCTTTCTTCTTACTTGGTTCACCTTTGTAGGTCTTCTTCTTGAATCCTTGCTTCTTCTTTCTCATAAACCTCTTAAACTTTCTTGCAATCATGGCCAAGTCTTCTTCTTCCTCCTTTTCATCAGATTGCTCACTCTCATCATTCTTGCAAGTGGTTGTCTTGAGAGCTATGGTCTTTTTCTTCTTGGTTTCCTCCTCCATGTTTTGCCTTATATTCAATTCATGAGTCATTAAGGACCCAAGAAGCTCTTCCAATGGTAGCTTATTGAGGTCTTTAGCTTCTTAGATGGTGGTGACCTTTGCTTCCCAAGCTTTTGAAAGTGATCTAAGAATTTTACGAACAAGCTTACTGTTAGTGTAAGATTTATCCAAGCTTTTCAAACCATTGATAATATCGATAAATCTAGTAAACATTTCAGAAATAGACTTATTTGATTCCATTTTAAATAATTTATATCGATTGATAAGCATATTTATTTTAGACTCCTTTACTTGATTGGTACCCTCATGGGTAACCTCTAGCCTATCCCAAATCTTCTTGGCTGAAGCACAAGAAGAAATTCTATTGAATTCATTGGGGTCTAATGCACAATATAAAACATTCATGGCCTTAACATTTAATTCTATCATTTTCATATCATGCTCATCTCAATCCTCTTCCAGTTTGGGAACATCATTACCCTCTATTTTGATTGTGGGAGTGTGTGGGCCTTTGATTATTACTCTCCAAAGTTGATAATCAAGTGCTTGAATGTAAATGCACATGCATGTTTTCAATAAGTATAATTTGTTCCATTGAACAAGGGTGGGCGGTTGGTCGATTATCCTTCGATAAGAGATGCACTCATATGGGTTGCCATTTAATCTTAACTCTTGATTGTTAAATCAAATGAAGTGAGTACCAAGCTCTAATACCATTTGTTGCCCAGCAAGACAACCAAAGAGGGGGGGGAATGAATTGAGTTTTTCAAAACTTAAAGCTAGTTGGGTGCTATTTTTAAAAATAAGTGATGTGATGGTATATGCTTTAGTTCTAAATATGCAAAAATGCAGAAATACAGAAATATAAATGGAATCAAGTAAACAAGGCAATCATAAATACTAAAAAATTTATAGTGGTTCGGTGCTCCTTGCATCTACGTCCACTCTCCAAGGCCCACTTGAAAATTTTACTATAATCTCTTTAAGATTATAGTCGGATAGTTTTCCAAGGCTCACTATCCAAATCCTAGTTGATTTTTACACTAGCTCACCAACCATAACCAAACCCTGAGCCAACCCTTGGCTTACAATCTAATTTTCAGGCTTGGATAAGCCTTTTCCTTAGCTTCAAAATTCTATTGAAGCTAAGTTACAAGACAGAGAAAAGTTGAATAATAAAAATGAACAAAAAGTTCTTTTGATGAGCAAATAAGTCGATGAAGCTTTTTAAAATCTTCTTTGTTGAAGGCTTTTGAGCTTTTGAGCTTGTCTTCTTGCTGAATGGAATCTCTTAATTTGATTTTTCTTGAAGATGGGAGTTGAATGCTCTCTATTCAATACTTTTTGGATTCTTTTCTTTAACTTTTTATTTCTCTCAATGAATGAATAGTCATGTCTCTTTCTTCAGATGTTTTGTAGGTGATTTTTCATGTTTGGGAGGCTAAAAAATCCTATTTGACTGCTGGAGAAGCAAAAATGATCATTTGAACCAAATCTGCACAGTTCTAGATAGTTTGCAGAAACTAGCCATTTGAACTCGAGTCGAACCTTGAGTCGACTCGAGTCTCAGCTCAAGACCTTTTACTCTGCTTGTTCCTCTGCTCAAGATTTTTTACTCTACTCGATCCTCAGCTCGTGGACCTCGAGTAAACTTGAGCCTCCGCTCGAGATTGTGCCAAACTTGGCTTCAAAATTATCATCTTCTGTATTTTTCCTGAGACTTCGACTCGAGAATCTCGAGTCGACTCGAGCCTCTGATCAAGACCTTGCCCTGAAATCACTATTCTCTAAATTTTCACTGAGACTTTGACTCAAGAATCTCGAGTCGACTCGAGCCTCTGCTCGAGATTATTCCTTCTAAAACTTCTGCATGCCAGTCTGCGTATTAGCTTGAGCTGAACAACGAGTCGAACCATGAGTCGACTCGTGAGCTTCTTAAGCTAAAAAATTTTAGTTCCCCCAAGGGTTTTCCTCTTCAATTCTAGTTTGGGGATGTCCTTTGCAAACTTTGTTTTAGATGTGATTTATGCTTCAAAAGCCTCCAAATATTTTCTATCAATTTTTAATTGCATTTATATGAAAGTTTTATTTGGTACTTTAAAATGCATCCTGAAACATGATCTAAACAACTTCATTAGTTCAAATATATACTCAAATATTTTGTTACTTATCAAAATCAATCCTTGGAGTCAACACATGCACAGATATTGTGTTCTAAATACAAATCAGTCAGCAAATATGATTTGCTGATTGAATGCATTTAAATTTTTAATTACATATCAGCATGTCTAGATCCTAGTGTAGGATTATGATATGATCATAGCATGCCTTAAATTAATATTAGATTAATTTTAGCTTCCATTGCATATTTATTTCAAAAAAGTTTTGAATTGCATGCTTTAAATCCTGCATGATTTCCATCAAGTTGACCAACCAAACTTGGGCTTGTGTGTGGTCTATGTGGATTCTAGTACCCACTAAGAAATTAGGATAATTTTTCGAATTGGAGGTAGAGGCTATCAATTCGAGTAAAATAGTGAGAAAATCTTCTAATTAAAGTCCAAATCTTTAGGTTTAATAAATCATTTACTAATTAGGTTTTAGTTTTTCTTTGTGCAATTATGGCCACTTTCCTTTTGCTCCGATGATTATTGGACAATGACAAGCTGGTGGGACCCAACTTTAAAAGTTGATACCATAAGTTGAAGATTATCCTAGAGCACGAACAAATCTTGTACATCTTGATAAATCCAACACCTAAGATGCCAGCCTCGAACACATATAAAACAGTTAGAGATACTTATCAGAAGTGGCTTAGTGACCGAACCATAGTGCATTGCATCATGCTGGCAGTCATGAATGATGAGTTTAGTCATAGATTTGAGTTAGCTCAGCCAGAAGGTATGCTTCAAGAGTTGAACGAGTCTTTTGGCACACCTGATGATGTTGAGAGGCATAAGAGTAGTTGTGCCATCTTCAACGTCAGGATGAGGGATGGAGCTTTAGTCACTGATCATATATTGTAGATGATCAAGATGATGGAACATTTGAGCAAGCTTAGTTTTTTCTTGCACGAGTAGTTAGAAAAAGATGCAACTTTAAACTCACTATCCAAGTCTTATCCCCCATTCTTTACTCATTATCGAATGACAAAGCTTGAAGTCAACTACTATGGGCTATTGAGGTTACTTTAGAACTTTAAAAAGGATGACTAGCTCCACAAGGTATTAGTAAACTTACTAGGAGGATCTTCCTTTGGTTCTCGACCATTTTTAAAAGAAAAGAAGAACAAGAATAAGTCTAAAAAGGTGCAAGTTTAGGCTAGGACATCTATGCAGAGCCAAACCAAGAAGCCTAAGCCCAATAAGAGTCAAGTGGAGAGCTTCATCTATAAGAAGCGAGGGCACTTTAAGAGGAACTATCCTCAATATATTACCTCCCTCAATCCGAACAGGCTAAGAAAGAAGCAAAATATTGCTGGGCAAGGTACTTATATGATAACTCCTTGCAATTTTTCTATTTGTGATGTTACTAACTGGATATTGCATTAGTGATATCAACTCCTATGATACTACTTGTTGAGGATCTAGTATCAGATTATTGTGGTAGATAGAAAGAAGAAAAATAAAATAAAAATAATCAAGTACATGGATCAATCTAAAGGCTTAATCCAGGGGGCATGCAAAGCTTCACTATGAAAGAACAAAATAAGTACAAGAGGAGAACATCTACTCTCAAGTCACTATACACAAATCTCTCTTAACTAGAAGCTACTCTCACAAAAGCTCTCTTAGAATCCTAAGGAGATCCTCAGAAGCTATAAGATGCTCTGCCCTCGCGACCTCGACACTGGATGCTATACACCTATTACTTCTCTCTCTCCAGGACTGCACGTATCTGATGCTCTGCCAAGCTTCTCTTGACAACTATCTAATCCTCTCTATATGTCTCTCACACCACACATGCCACACCTTGCTCTACAGCATCTCAGTCCTTTAAATAGGATGAGAATCCTCTTCTCGGCAATTCATAGGAGTCCTAATAGGGCTCTATCTCCTAATATATATCGAATAGGATTTTGATGGAGTCTTGAAATATTTTTCAATCTTTAGATCATGACTACAGCCCTCCATGAATGTTAAATCCTATGGTTCATGCATAACTCTCGTAGAACCCTTGGATTAATCATAATCCAAGTCCAAATAGAAAATCCCATCCAATTTTGTTCACCTCCATCGAGTCGGCTCTGACAGAAGTCGAGCTTGTTCGATTGTTTCTCATCCGAATACTTGCTTTCTATTTGCCTAAGAGGATTGGCTCGACTGCAGATCAAGCCAGCTCAATCTTAGCCCAAGCCGGCTTGATCCCATATCTGACCTAGCTCAACTGCTTACTGATACTAATTCTCTTCTTATTGTGGGTCGAATTTGAGCATCAAATCCTAACAATCTTCATCTCAACTCGACATTCGACCTCCATCTAACTTTGAGAGCTTCTAGATCTTCTTACTGATAGGGACGCGATGTTGTCGTTAAGACACCATGTTTTTCAGTTTAATCCGACTTCTTAAAATCATTGAAATTGCGTAGATAGTAATGAGTCGGGTCGAATCCACAGAGAAGGTAATATTTTTAGATTTGAAATCTTTGATTTTTTTTTTTGAGAAGAAAAAGAAAATGATTTGAATTTTGAAATAAAAACTGAAGTCGGAAGATTGAAAATGGAAAATTAAAAGTAAAAATTAAAAGATGCAGAAATTTAAATTTGGTACTAAGATCTATTAGTTAGATCTTAGCATCTACTTGCAAAGCAATAATTTAAAGTGCAGAAATTAAATTACAATAAAAATAAAAAGCAAGAAATTAAAATGCAAAAATAAAATTTTTATTAATTAAAATTTTAGAATTTAAATACATAAAATTTAAAAAGAAAAAAATAAAATAAAATAGCCTGATCTCTGATCTTGGATCGGCATTGGCAGAAAGATGGTGTAGAAGCTCGGCTCTTCTTCTCGGCACCCGTTGCTTCGAAGCAGCCTTTAACCCATAGCCTGGCTTCGCCCTGTACCAAAGCTTCACCTTGATCGGAGATGTTGATTTCTGATGGCCTGGGGTCCTTTTTATAGAGCTAGGAGGGCTGGATATTTTTTCTAAAGGCAATATGGGACTAATAGCCTTTGTAATCGTAAAAATACAAAAAAATTTGGATAAAATTTGAATCAAAATAGCTCTGATATGACTCTGCTAAATCTGATAAAATCCAGCCATTCAACAGGAATCCAACGGTCCAAAAATCATCAAAATCGGATGCAGATAAGCTCAGATCGGGTCGGATTAAATTCTGGCCGTTGGATCGCGCTTGATCGAGGAAATCTGGCCGCAAATCGCGCTTCGGGAGTCTTGATCACCGCCGGCAGCATTCTGGACCGTCGGATCATCGCCTGGATCGAGCGCTGCCGTCCGATGGTGATCCGCGTGATGTTTGTATCTGAATAAAATTCGGAAGCAACCACAGCCGTCCGATCCTGACCGCAAACAACCACATCCGTCCGATCGCGCAATAACTGTTCCCATGGACCGCGTGGACCGGCCGCACCGCACACCGCAACCAATCAGCGCTGTTGTCGGACGAAAAGACTAAATTACCCTTGTGAGCCGCGATAAATTTCTGTAGACCCTTAAGGGGTCTAGGTCCACCACGTGGCAATCTCTGATTCGCCGGAATTTGCTGAGCTGGCGGTCCACGCCTGGATCGTGGACCGGCTGATGGCTTCAACGGCTGAGTCGGCTTGATGGCTGGCTTGGCTTGGCTTGGTGGCTCGGCTTGCGGAGCCGGCTGAGCCATTTTTTTTTTTTTTATTTAATTTTTATTTATTTTATATTTTTAAAAATTCATATCTTTTTCATTTTAGCTCCGTTTTACTTGAAATTTATTTCGTTGTGATCAAAAAAATGAGCTCTTTCTATTGATAATAAAATTTTATTTTTTAATTTTTATTATTTTTATTATTTTTTAATTAATTTTTTAATTAATAAAAATATGAATTTTTCAAAAATTATATATAAATTGATTATTAATTCTTAAAAATTAATATAAATTAATTAATAAATTAATACTTTTATTGGATGAATTTATGATACTTATCACACCCCCCAACTTAAGCTTTGCTCGTCCTCGAGTAAAGAAAGAATTTAGTTTTAAATACCTTTTAACTTTAGAGTTTCGAATTTTACCTAAGCAATTTTCAAAATGGCCATTGATATTCAGTAGAGCTTAAATGAGATATATCATTGGGGTATTAATACTTATCAATAGAAAAATTAAGTAAAGAACATTAAATTTTTCAGAACTTTTTCTAAATTATTCCACTTTTATCTCTGATTTGTCTAAACTTTCATATAGGCAGGTGTATT
Organism: Cocos nucifera; assembly: GCA_006176705.1. Lineage (NCBI taxonomy): Eukaryota > Viridiplantae > Streptophyta > Magnoliopsida > Arecales > Arecaceae > Cocos > Cocos nucifera. The sequence goes on along the minus strand of QRFJ01000355.1, from coordinate 891,864 downwards.
GCTACTTCCATCCTTCATTTATTAATTTTTATTTTCACATTGCCCACTTTTTGATGCGAATATCATTGCTTACTTAGGCAACGGGACCCGGTTACTTCGGTGGGAAACCAATATTTTTTTTTTTTTTTTTTTTTTTTTTTAACGTTGTACCACTATTGAGTGTCTTAACTCCTTAAGCTTTCTATTTGATCCATGTAGCGAGTCTTGGGCCAATGACTCCCAAACCAGTTGGCTTTAGGGCACTAGGTATAGAATACCCCTCGGGCTTACTAGCTCGAATCAAATAGGCTACGAGTTAAGACTAGCTTTACAACGAGCTTCTTTGCCCTTCCCACCTTTTGACGCGAAACTCAATGCTTGCTTAGGCAAAGAGGCCCGGTTACTCAGTGAGAAGTACTTGGAAAACTATTTTATTAAAATAAATTTTTATATGAAGAAACGTATAGTTACCCTACACAAGCCTATAAAAAGTAGACTTTTCTTTGATGCTAGTAGAAATAATTAGAAATGCTCCAAAAAAAAAATTTTTATGTTCTGGACTTAACTCTTTATTGAATTTTCTTAATACTTGATTCCTCAATATCTCATAGATTCTCTAATCTGTGCATCAATTTTCTTTTTAAAATGCTTAGTTTAATTCGATTCTTAAGCATAATCAAGTATCTAAATACTAAATACTAACTTTTTCGAGGACTTAAAATTTTAAAATTTTTATTTTTCTCTCCCCCCAACTTAATCGACATTGTCCTCAATGGAGAAGAAGAAAAAATAAAGGATGTAATAAAAAACATGGAAGAATACACCTAACTCAGTATATATATATATATTTATTTATTTATTTATTTATTTATTATATTTATTTTTTTGGTCCAGCACATGCCTTTACAAATTTGAGCTCTCCCTCCAACTTATTCAAATTATCCTAAAAAAAAAAAAGAAAATAAGATAAATTAGATAAAAACTAAATATTGGGTTGCCTCCCAACAAGCGCTAAGTTTACCGTCTTCAGCCAGACACAATGCAGCTCACTATCCTGTGTCGAATATTGGATTGACAAATTCCAATGGTTTTGGATTGCCAATCTCAGAAAGTTGATTTTTAATCCCATTATTGATATATTCACTGTTAATTTTTGGGATATAATTTTATGATTCCATTCTCAGACCCATGTTTATTAAGAATTTCTCCTATTTGTTCTTCTAAAATGCTCATGAATGGAGTTTTAGGAGTTAAGTTTGATTCAATGGGTGCTGGAATGGTGACTAAAGGCGGTTTTAATTCTGGAGGTAAATTAATGTGATCCTGCTTAAACAACTCCATTGACATTTCATTACATGCCTTTTGATTTTTATAAGAAGAACCAGCTTCTAGGGTTGAAGGGAATAGGACATTAGGTTTATAAGTCTCGGGTAAATCATCTATTCTCTTTTCCCTTATTTCTATCTCATTTAAACTGGAACTAGCATCAGTACTAATTCCTGGCTTGGGTTCTTCTATGTGGTTAGTCTCAGTACTAACCAGTTCCTCTAAATTTTTATTTTGGCTAGCATCAGTACTAGCCTCTCTCACCTGGTCTTGGTATGGGTCCATAAGAATCCTATAGCTTTTAAGTTCAGGAATTACTTTGGTATTCTCAAATTGGAGATTCTTAGATGAAACATTAGATTGATAATTTAATCCAGGTGGTTGGTGGTCATTAGGTGGGTTGTTTGAAATTGGTAGGTTCGGTAGTTGATCTAGTTCTCTCCTCATGTTAGACTCAACTAATTATCCTATTTGAGCTTCTAGTCTGGCGATAGATTGCTGTTGAGTTAGAATTAATTGTTGAAGTTGGTTAAATCTATCATCAGCTAGATTGGTCTGTTGAGGAGGTGGGTATGAAGGCTGATTATAATATGATGGCTGGTTAAACTGACTAGGCTGACCATTATTATAGGCATAATTTTGATAATTTTGCTCAAGTGAAATTTGGGTCTGAGCCTGAGTCTGTTGGGATGTCCAAGAAAAATTAAAGTTACTCCAATCTGAATTATATGAATTTGAAAATGGGATCATTAATCAATTTGGAGTATCCTTGAGTAGCTTGAACTTGTTCTTGGATAAAATATGGAAACTGTGCAGTCATAGGATATTCACTTACATGATGGGTTGGACTAGCACAGATTGAATAATTCTCCTGATAATTAGAAGATAATTGAATTGTGAAGATTGTTGACCTAGGGTTAGGAGTTGATCTATTTTCTGATCAAGAAGGTCAACTTTATCTAATTTTTGGACTATTAGATTTATATTAGCCATTTGATTATTATGTTTAATGTGAATCAACCATTCAATTAAGTTCAACTAAATCAGAAAAAGCGATTTCCTACCATGCATGTATTAGTGTAACCCTAATGTATGGTTTAAAAATTTTTAGAATATTTTATTTTTTATTATTATTATTATTTTATTATATTAAAAATTAATTTTTTTAATTATTTTTATTTATTAATTTTAATTTAATTTAATTTAATTATTATTTTTAATTTTTAGTTAGTTTAATTTAATTTTTATTTTATTTTATTTTATTTTTAGAGGAGAGTAAGAAGAAGAAAGAAAGAAGAGTTCTAAAGAAGAGGTCCTAAGGAGTCCTAGAACTAAGAAGAAAGAGAAGAATTAGGTTTAATTAGGATTTGATGTTGGTTAGCAATCAAGTTGGTCAATCAATCCTGACTAAGGGTTATCCTAGATCTAGACAGCTCCTAACTGCCAAGGTCACCTTCAAGCCCTCCAAGTGTAGGATTAGCCAATCAACTAGCCAGGTAAGTGTAAGGTTCGGTGGGAGTCCCCCCGTTGCTTGCCTTAGACACCAATTGTGCTTGGCCAGGTAAGCGAACGGAACCAATTAGAAACCACCTTCCTTCGGGCCCAATCGTCCCTGAACCACTTTCCTAGACACCAGTCAAATTGACTTATCCTAACCCGGTTCAACTCTTAGGATTCCTTGTCCTATTGAGCTCGAGTTCCTAGGGTTGATGTCTAATTGATTTTAAAATTAAAGGCTTAGGTCAATGCAGGATGCTGGTTGGTTGTTTGTGGGCTAAGGAAGGGTGATCAAATCCCCACCTTATCTTGTTTAATTGGGTTGTGCCCTTAATTTGATTTAATATGAATATGCAAAAAAAAAAAAAATTCAATCAAAGGGTTTCTATGCAATTTAAACTAGATGCATGCAACTAATTGAATTCTGAAAGGCTTACCTTGCCTCCAGCAATCACCAAAAAAAAATAAAAATAAAAAAAAATAAAAATAAAACTAATATGATGCATGCTCTAAACAGTTAGGATTTCTAATCTTATCATGAGGCTTTTAATTAGGTTTAAATGGAATATTTTTTTAAATTAATTTAAAAATAAAATAAATAAATAAATAAATAAAAAGAAAAGAGGACTAGGGTTAGGATTGATCTCACCAAAATTAGATGCTTTCTTCATTTTCTCCTTTTTTTTTCTACAAAATAAATAAAAAAAATTAGTAAGCAATATTAAAAAAAAATATAATTAATTTACAAAAAAAAAATCAAAGAAATCAAAGAAAAAAAATAGCATCTATTCCTTCCCCGGCAACGGCGCCAAAAACTTGATAGGGACGCGATGCTGTCGTTAAGACACCGTGTTTATCAGTTTAATCCGACTTCTTAAAATCATTAAAATTGCGTAGATAGTAGTGAGTCGGGTCGAATCCACAGGGAAGGTAGTGTTTTTAGATTTGAAATCTTTGATTTTTTTTTTTTTAAGAAGAAAAAAAGAAAATGATTTGAATTTTGAAATCAAAAGTGAAGTCGGAAGATTGAAAATGAAAATTAAAAGCAAAAATTAAAAGGTGCAGAAATTTAAACTTGGTACTAAGATCTACTAGTTAGATCTTAGCATCTACTTGCAAAAAAGCAATAATTTAAAGTGCAGAAATTAAATTACAATAAAAATAAAAAGCAAGAAATTAAAATGCAAAAATAAAATTTTTATTAATTAAAATTTTAGAATTTAAATACATAAAATTTAAAAAAAAAAAATAAAATAAAATAGCCTGATCTCTGATCTTGGATCGGCATTGGCAGAAAGATGGTGTAGAAGCTCGGCTCTTCTTCTCGGCACCCGTTGCTTCGAAGCAGCCTTTAACCCATAGCCTGGCTTCGCCCTGTACCAAAGCTTCACCTTGATCGGAGATGTTGATTTTCTGATGGCCTGGGGTCCTTTTTATAGAGCTAGGAGGGCTGGATATTTTTTCTAAAGGCAATATGGGACTAATAGCCTTTGTAATCGTAAAAATACAAAGAAATTTGGATAAAATTTGAATCAAAATAGCTCTGATATGACTCTGATAAATCTGATAAAATCCAGCCATTCAACAGGAATCCAACGGTCCAAAAATCATCAAAATCGGATGCAGATAAGCTCAGATCGGGTCGGATTAAATTCTGGCCGTTGGATCGCGCTTGATCGAGGAAATCTGGCCGCAAATCGCGCTTCGGGAGTCTTGATCACCGCCGGCAGCATTCTGGACCGTCGGATCTTCATCACTTGGTTTTCTGAGCGCTGGATCGCGCCATGGTGATCCGCTTAATAGAATTTGAATCAAGCCTGGAAATCAACCACCAGCCGTCCGATCATGACCGCAATCAACCGCAAACAACCACAGCCGTCCGATCGCGCAATTACTGTTCCCATGGACCGCGATGGACCGGCCGCACCGCACACCGCAACCAATCAGCGCCGCTGTTGTCGGAGTGAAAAGACTAAATTACCCTTGTGAGCCGCGATAAATTTCTGTAGACCCTTTAAGGGGTCTAGGTCCACCACGTGGCAATCTCTGATTCGCCGGAATTTGCTGAGCTGGCGGTCCACGCCTGGATCGTGGACCGGCTGATGGCTTCAACGGCTGAGTCGGCTTGATGGCTTGGCTTGGCTTGGTGGCTCGGCTTACGGAGCCGGCTGAGCCGTTTTCTTTTTTTTATTTAATTTTTATTTATTTTATATCTTTCAAAATTCATATCTTTTCCATTTTAGCTCCGTTTTACTTGAAATTTATTTTGTTATGATCAAAAAAATAAGCTCTTTCTATTGATAATAAAATTTTATTTTTTAATTTTTATTATTTTTTATTATTTTTTAATTAATTTTTTAATTAATAAAAATATCAATTTCTCAAAAATTATATATAAATTGATTATTAATTCTTAAAAATTAATATCAATTAATTGATAAATTAATACTTTTATTGATGAATTTATTATACTTATCACTTACCCTTATGCCCTAGGAAAATCACCTATTGATTATGGATGGACAAATATGGGAGTCAAGTCAGGCTGCTCGATCCCACCTCCATCAATTGCTAGGATCCTCCTGAGCTAAGAGCTGCTCGTGATAGTCTTCTATGGTAATAGAAACTTCACCTTATGACATCACATATCATCTTTCCGAGCCTCTCATCTTGCGCCCAATCCATCTCCACCTGGAGTTCCACCATGCTCGAGCTCCCTATCATGAGATAGTGTCCTCCATACTTTCTTTCTATTAACACCATCCTACTACCATGCATGATCTTCAAAATTCCTCCATCAGCTTTTCATCTGAAGCCGATCAAATCCAGTCAGCTCAGTGAGATTAGACTTTTCTTAAAGCTGGATATGTATCAGACCTCACCCAACTTCTTCACTATTCCATCATGAAGATTCATGCTGACCATCTCACTGCCCTTGATCTCATAGTTTGATCCATCTAGCAGGAACACAGTACTCTCACTGATCTCTAGGGACTTAAACATCTCCTCTCTGCAAGATATATGATGGAAATAAGAAGAATCCATAATCCACTAGAAGAAAAAAGTAGATACCTTATCAATAACTAGAAGAAAATCATCACTGCCTTCTGTATCGCTACTAGCCAACTTCATAGTAGCCCTCGTCTGATCTTTGAGTTGTGGGCAATCGTTAACTCGATACCCTAACTCGTCATACTGGTAGTATCTGATCTTGCTATGGTTCTTCATCTTGGACTTGGATCATCCTTCTTGCAATTGTTTGCCGCTCTGTCTATTGCCTTCTGCTTCTTCAAAAATCATCAAAGTTGAGCTGCCGCCATCTAAGCTCAAAATTGGGTTCTTCCTCCAAAGAACCTCATTTTAGAGAATCGCTATAGTGACTTCGTCCATCTTGATGGTGCTCTTTTTCACTAAAAGAGCAGTCACCAATAACTCATACGAAGGAAAACGTGATGCTAGCAAGACCAACGTCCTAGTCTTCTCCTCAATTTTTTCACCAATGCTGAGAAGATCGGTGAGGATCTTTTGAAAGTTGGATAGATGCTCCTGCAGGCTTTGACCATCGTCCATCTATAACTAGTAGAACTGCCTCCAAAGAAGTAGCATGTTGGTGAGTGACTTTGCCATGTATAACCTCTCAAGCTTCGATCATAGTGCTATCGAAAAAGTCTCGCCAAGTACATAAATCATAACATCATTCTTTAGGTACAAGCAGATCGTGCTCACCACCTACATTTGGATCTACTTCCAATCCTTCACCTCCATGGTGGCTGGCATCTCCTTGTACAAGAGAGCATTGATCAAATCCTGTTGGATGAGGATATCCTTTATCCTTGCTTGCCATAAGAAGAAATTATCCTTCCCATCAAATTTATTGATCTCCATCTTGATTGCACTTATCTTCTCCATATTTTTCAATCTTTAACACTACTGCTATAATCTACACTTCGGTACCGCTCGACTCTGACACTAATTGTTTGTGATATCACCTCCTATGATTCCACTTGTTAAAGTATCAAATTATTACGGTTGGTAGAAAGAAGAAAAATAAAATAAAAATAATCAAGTACGTAGATCGGCCTAAAGGCTTGCCACCATAGGGCACACAAAGCTTTACCATGAAAGAGAAAAATAAGTATAAGAAAAGAATATTCACTCTCAACTCACTGTACATAAATCTCTCTCAACTAGAAGCTACCCTCATAAAAGCTCTCTCAGAATTTCAAGATGATACTCAGAAGCTACAAGATATTCTGCCCTCATGGCCTCAGCGTCGGATGCTATACACCTATTACTTCTCTCTCATGGGCTGTATGTACTCAGCACTCTATCAAGCTCTTCTTAGTAGCTGTTTGATCCTCTCTATGTGCCTCTCACGCCACATGCGCCACACCTCACTCCATAGCATTTTAGTTTTTTAAATAGGATAAGAATTCTCTTCTAAGTAGTTCATAGGAGTCCTAACATGACTCTATCTCCTAACATGTATCGAACAGAATTTTGATGGAGTTTTGAAATGTTTCCCAACCTTCAGATCATGACTGCAGCCCATCTGGCCACTAGATCCTATGGTCCATGTGCAACTATCATAGACCCCTTGGATTGATCACAATACAAGTCCAAACAAAAAACCCTTTTCTATTCTGTTCGCCTCAATCGAGCCAACTCTATTAGAGGTCAAGCTAGCTTGACTGCATCTTATCCGATCACCTACTTTCCGTCTGCCTGAGAGGATTGGCTCGACTGCAGTTCGAGCCAGCTTAATCTCAGCCCGAGCTGGCTCAATCTCGTATTTGAGCTAACTCGACTACTTGCTGATATTGATTTTTCTCTTGCTATGGGTCAAATTTGAGGTGTCAAATCCTAACAATAATTAAAGAAGATCTAAGAAAGAAGATAGATAAGGATGGAGCATAGGGTTTTTGCATTGGAACCAAAGAGAAGAGAGTTAGAGAGAAAAGCGTAATTATATTCCACTCTTTTGTAAAAGTTACAATAACTGGGTTTATATATCCTAGGATTTATGTTATACCACATGAATTCTAATAAACCCAAATCCCAGCTCAAAAACCCTCCTAGGCTAACCTAATACATAAAAGCACTCACCAAGGCTATGTACACACATTTCTTCCATGCACTCATCCCCTGGATGTAAACCTGACCCATACATAAGTTAGCCCTCTTAAGATCTTATAAATCAGGTCTAAGGCCCCTAGGATCAACCCAAATGCTAGTCCAAACAAAAATTCCCATCTAGTTCTGCTCACCACTGTCGAGCCGACTCACTCAGAAGTCGAGCTAGCTCAACTGCATCTCGTCTGAACCCTATCTTTTGTTTGCCTGAGAGGGCCAACTTGAATCCGCCCTAAGCTAGCTTGATCTCAGCTTGAGCCAGCTCGACTACGTATCCGAGCCAGGCCGCATGTGTGTCAGTCCCTTATCTTGACTGATTCTTCTCCTAGCTTTGGTCCTTTGCTCTATCTTGTGTCCCAGGTCTCCGGAGTACCTACCAAGCTCCATCAAGATTCTTACATCTGAACCTCGAGTCTATGTAGAGCTACACACTATCTTCACCCTAGGACAACTCCTGTCCTAGTCCTAGGACCATTCCTATCCTAGTCTCCCCAGAGCCAATACCTTAGCTCCTCCTATGGCCTCCCAAGGATTGGGTGCAGCACACCAAATTCTACAATCTCTATCTTGGTGTATCCAAGCCTTGGCACACTTAGCAATATCCTCCTACACAATCCCACTATCCTTGCATTCCCTGATAACCTCTTATGCATACCTTGCCACCACCATCATTCTTCAGCTACTAAACTCCCTTTCAGGCCTTTGGGATGACCACCTCTACCATTAAAGTTCCTAGCTTGCACCTATACACCACCCTGGAAATTATAGGCACTGTTATGCTTAGCAGTTGCATCATTTATCCTAATCTTTTATGGAGAATCTATAGCAATCCTATGCCAGTGCCCACTGCAAAACTTGACACGATCTCCTTAAAACTTTATCAGTCCTTCCACACATGCTACTCGATTTGAAACTATGCATCTTCGGTATTGGTGCTAGGATATTAGTCCTCCTACACTCCTCTGCTCTGAACTCATGTCAAAACTCTCTCCATTGGTGAAGCCACCTCTGTCCGATGCTCCACCTAAAATCGAAGTTCCCTTGATGTCAAAGAAGCTGACTTTGTAACCAAGTCCCTTGAGGTCAATTATCCAACGCTGCACTGCTAAGCCTACTGCTGCACCTTAAACACCATCGCTGCCCCTTCGACCTTTCGCATTCTGTGGACCCCTCTAAAGCCATCTCGGATACACTGCACCCTGCAGGCTCTTATGAAACCCCCAAGAGCTCATTCGACTATTCACTTTTAGCGACTGAACCAATAGAATCTGACTTTTCTCCTTCCTTGCACTTCTTCTAAAGAGGACATTCTCGCTTAAAGTATCCTGCTTCACCATACTTGAAGCATCTCTTGGATCTCTTGCTGCCCCTCTGTATGTCCTTCTTCTTTCCTCTCCTAGGCCTCTCTGAAATCATGAGACCCTCCTAGAAGACTTTCCTCTTTGTCATCCATTCCTACTACTCATTGGACCTTAGCACTGATACAATCTTCTCGTACACCAATGTCTCCTTACCATATAGCAGCATAGTCACCAATGGATCGAAGCTCCTAGGTAGCGAATATAGCAGCAATAAACCTTTATCCTTCTCTTCAAAATCTATCCCTATATTGAGTATGTCCATGCTCATCTGGTCGAACCGCTGAATATATCCCGCAACATCCTCGTCCTCCTGCATCCAAAGACTGTATAGTTATTTCTTCAGCATTATCTTGTTGCACATATTCTTTTTTATGTACAACTGATGTAACCTCGATCATAAACCCTTCGGTGTCTTCTCCTCCAATGTGCCATACAAAATCTCATCTGCTAAACAAGCCCTAATCGTAGCACGTCCTTTTCTCCAAGGACTTCCACTCCTTGTCTATTATTTCTTTCAGCCTATCCTCTAAGACCAAATCTAACCTCATCTAAATTAGCAGATCCTCCATCCTAATCTTCCACATCATGAAAATTTCTTTACCATCAAACATTACTAAACCTTCCTTCAATCCACTATTCTCTATGATCAAACTGAATCAAAAAACTGCAAACAGGTAGATCTGAAAATTACCTTGACTAGGGATGGTGGACAGCAGCCCTTATATCACTTTCTTCCTCACGAAGTCTGAAAAAAATCTTAAATCTAAACCGTGCTATTGATCTCTACTAAAATTTGATCTTCTTCCTCTTTCATGCCTAATCGGGCTCTGATACCAAATTATACAATCGTCCTAGCATCACCTAGCTCTGATACCAAGTTGTGAAAGTCTCTGATCTTTAGCATGGACTTGAGGAGACCTATGGCATTTTCTAAGGCAGCAAACCACTGATCCACCACTTGGATATGTGCTAGGGTGCCTCCCTCCTTGGGCTTGAGGGAGGTGCCCCCCCTCTACAGGGCTTTTTCAAGAATCCTAGGGTGGCAACACTAGAGAGAAGAGAGATTAAGGAAGAAAAGATTTATTATTTTTTACTCTTTTATAAAAGTTATAATACCTGAGTTTATATATCCTAAGATTTATATTATACCACATGAACCATAATAAATTCAAATCCTAGCTAAAAAACTCTCTTAGAATAACTCAATATATGAAAGCACTCACCGAGCCCATGTATACCCATGTCTCCTATGCTCTCATCCTTTAGATCTAAACCCGACCCATACATGAGTTAGCCTTCTTAAGATCTTATAAACTAGGCCTTAAGATCCCTAGGATCAACCTAGATCCTAGTCCAAACAGAAAATCCTATTCAATTCTATTCACCACCGTAGAGCCAACTCACTCAAAAGTTTAGCTGGCTCGATTGCATCTCATCTGAACCCTATCTTCTATCTATCTAAGAGGGCTAGCTCAAATCCACCTCGAGTCAGCTTGAGCCAGCCTCACTGTGTATCCAAGCCAGTCCGTCTGTGTGTCAGTCCCTTATCTTGGCTGATTCTTCTTCTGAATTTGATTCTTTACTCCATCTTGTATCCCAGATCTCCTAAGCACCTACCAAGTCCTCTCAAGATCCTCACACTTGAACCTCGAGTTCGTGCAGGGCTATATATTATCTTCATCCTAGGATAACTCCTATCTTAGTCCTAAGACCATCCCTATCCTAGTCTTCCTGGAGCCAACACTCTGGCTCTTCCTGTGGCCTCCCAAGGTTTGGAAGCACGACACCAAATCCTACAATAATTGAAGTCCACCTGATGTCATAGAAGCTGACTCTGTACCTAGGTCTCTTGAAGCCAACCACCTAACGCTGCATTGTTGGGCATGTCACTGCACCTCAAATACCATCACTACCCCTTCAAATCCTCTACACTTCGTGGACCCCTACAAAATCACGTCAGATACCTTTACAACCCGCGGGCACCTCCAAAACTCAAGTGCTCATCCAACTCTTCAAAATAGCAATTAAATCCTAGGAAATTCTATCCTAGCACTTTTTCTCTTCTGCCCCTGCACGAACCATCACTTCAATTATGCCCGGAGGAGCTATAGGTCAAATCCTATCCTGGACTTAGACCCACCTATGTCATCCTAAGACTCCTAAGATTCCTAGCTGTCACTGAGACATACTCCCGAACTTCCAGAGATGCCTCCTAACACTGTTTGCTGAAATACCTTCCTCAACTATTGCACCATCGAGCCTCTCTCAACCCCATGCCTTCAGAAAAGTGCTACTACAGCACTTTAGCACTCACTACCTTATCTTGACACTATCTCTATATAAGTATTAGGAACCTCTCTTGCTACACATAATCCATCCTCCACCTGAATCATGACTCTCCCTGATGCTCCTGTAGAAGAAACTTGATGCAAGATCAGCCATCCAACCTTGACCTGGTGGACCTCCACCATTGTAGCTCTCATCTCAGATACTCCACAACCCTGTGGGCACCTCTGAAACCACCGAGAACTTTTACTTACCATCAAGCTCTGATACCAATTATAAGAATTTGGTATTGCTTCAATACCAATTATTGCGCAATCATTCTAGCATCACCTAGCTCTGATACCAAGTTACGAAAGTCTCTGATCTTTAGCATGGACTAGAGGAGACTTATGGCATTCTCTAAGACAGTAAACCATCGATCCACCATCTGGATCTATGCTGATGCACCTCCCTTCTTGGGCTTAAGGGAGGCACCCCCTCTAGGGCTTCTTCAAGAATCCTAGGGTAGAAACATTAGAGAGAAGAGAGAAGAGAGATTGAGGATGAAAAGATTTGTATTCCACTTACGTTATAAAATCCTAATAGATCCTATATATTTATACATAGATATTAGGCCTGACCAAAACACTCTCTTGACTAACCCAATACATGAAAGCACTCATCGAGCCCATGTACATTCATATCTCCCATGCTCACATCCTCTGGATCTAAATTCGATCCATACATGAGTTAGCCATCCTTAAGACCTTATAACCAAGCCTTAAGATCCCTCGGATTAATCCCAATCCAAGATCAAACAGAAAACCCATCCTGTTCTATACACCACCATCGAGTCGGCTCTATCAGAAGCTGAGCTGGCTCGATTGCATCTAGCCTGAACCTTATCTTCTATCTGTCTAAGAGGGATGGCTTGATTGTTGTTCGTGCTGGCTCGATCTCAGCCCAAGCTAGCTCGACTACGTATCTAAGCTAGCTGCCTGTGTGTCAGTCCCTTGTCTTAGCTGATTTTTTTTTGGCTCTGATCCTTTGCTTCATCTTGTGTCCTAGGTCTCTGGAGCACCTGCCAAGTCCCTCAAAGTCCTTACACTTAAATCTCGAGCCCATATAGGGCTATACACTATCTTCACCTAGGATAATTTCTATCCTAGTCCTAGAACTCACACCCATCCTAGTCTCCTAGAGCCAACATCCTGGCTCCTCTTATAGCCTCTCAAGGCTTGGGAGCACCATAAATTTTAATATCAGAAGCTTTTACCATATTTATAATTTATTGCAGAGCTTACAAGTTAGTGAAAGATTCAAGCAAGAAAAGAGATTTCTGAATATTGGAGATGGAAGACCAGTTTCAGTTCTAGCATTAAAGATTTTAAAACTTGTATTTGAGTCTTATACTATTGTTCTTAGTGATTTTTACTATTGCCCTAGTTTCTTTTCGAATATCATTTCTGTAGGTCTTTTGGCTAAAAATAATTATGTGATTTTGATAAAGAAAGAATTTTGTAATATTATTTTGAATGGTCTTACTGCATTTTTTGAATATTTGAATAATAGAATATACATGATATCACAACTTGTTAATATAGTCTACTCTACTGGCAAGCATCCTAGATTAGATAATATGTTTGATATCTACTCATGGCACTATAGGCTAGGTCATATTAATAGGAACAAGATAAATAAGTTGACTCAAGAAAAAATTCTCGAAGTTAGTGATTGTGAATCACTTCCAACCTGTAAGTCTTATCTTCTTAGAAAAATGATCATGTCATCTTTTACTAGAAAAGGTGGAAGAGCCACTGAGCTCTTAGGTCTAGTATATATTAATGTATGTAGGCCTATGAGCACAAATGCTAGAGATGGATATTTCTATTTCATCACTTTCACAGATGATCTATCCAAGTATGGATATGTCTATCTGATGAAACATAAGTCGGATTCATTTAAAATATTCAAATGATTTTGAAATCAAGTAGAAAAATAAACTAAAAAATGTATTAAAACTCTTTGATTTGACTGAGAAGGTGAATACCTTTTTGATGAGTTTCTCACATATCTAGAAGAGAATGAAATTCTCTCTTAATGGACTCCTCCATGGACACCATAGCATAGTGGTGTGTCTGAAAGAAGAAATTGGATTCTATTAGACATGGTCCTATCCATGATGGATTTTGCTAGCTTACCAATATCCTTTTGGGGGTATGCACTCAAATTAGTTTGTTATCTTTCAAATAGAGTTCTAAGTAAGTCTATAATTAAAATTTCATATAAGATATGGACAAAGCATAAGCCAGTACTTTTACATCTTAGGGTCTGGGGGTGCCTATCTTACGTCAAACGGATAGTCATAGATAAAATTGGACCTAGGTCTGACAAGTGCATATTCATAGGGTACCCAAAAGAAATCAAAGGATATATTTTCTATCGTACTAATGAACAAAAGATATTTGTCAATCTTAAGACAATCCTTTTAAAAAAGGAGTTTTTTAGTAAAAAAATTATTGTCTCTAAGGTTGAACTTAGGAAAGATCAACAAGTAGAAAAACTAACATCAATAGCTGAATGAGAACTAGATTTGATTAGATCAAATCTAGAGCTAAGTGTACCTGCACTATTAAGATGATTCAGTAGAGTACCACGTCAGCCGGATAGATACTATGATTTCTTAGTCAGAAATGATGATTCAATCGAATTTGATGAGAATAATGAAGATCCAATCACCTATATAGATGTAATGCAGAGATCTAATTTTGAGAAATGACTTGAGGCCATGAAATCCAAGATAAAGTCCATGAAGGTCAATGATGTGTGGACATTGATTGACCCACCTGATAGGATTAAACCCATTGGGTGTAAATGGGTTTTTAAGAGAAAGAGGAGCGTAGATGGAAAGATAGCGATCTATATAAAGCCCATCTGATTATCAAGGGGTATCATCAATATTATGGTATTGACTATGATGAGACGTTCTCTCCTGTAGCAATGCTCAAATTCATTTGGATGATGCTTATGATAGCTATCCATCTGAACAATAAAATCTGATAGATGAATATGAAGATAGCTTTTCTAAATGAAAAGTTGATCAAAGAGGTGTATATGATACAACCTAAGGGTTTCACATGCACAGATGAGTCCAAGATATGCAAGCTTCAAAGATCCATTTATGGATTGAAGTAAGTATCTCGAAGTTGGAACATGCATTTTGATAAGATGATCAAAATATATGGCTTTATTAAGAATAGAGAAGAGTCCAGCATTTATAAATGAACAAATAGTCCAAAAGTGGTATTTCTTATCTTATACATGGATGATATTTTTTTAATCGGGAAAGACGTCCCCACACTACAAAAAATAAAAGTTTGATTGTCATATCAGTTCTCCATAAAGAACTCGGGTGAAGCATCCTACATCTTAGGGATGAAGATCTATAGGAATAGATCTAAGAGGATGCTTGGGTTATACTAGTCCATGTACATAGAAACTGTACTGAAGAGGTTCAACATGAAGAATTTCAAAAAGGACTATCTTTCGATAGGCCAAAAAATTTTTTTCTTTAAAAAGAATTGTCTAACAACTCTTGAAAAGAGAGAACATATGAGTAGAATCCCATATACTTTAGCAGTGACATCTACACATGGTGATGGAAATTTTCACCACACTCTATCAAGCAAGCAAGCTACCTGTGAAGTTGAAGCTGACTTTGCGATACTGGAGATGGGCAACGAACTCTGCTTCTCAACAGCAGCAATGGAAGAAATGGGGAAAATCTTTTCAATTAAAATGAGTGCTTCGATCAACGACAGAACTCTCATTTTTTCAGAGGTGACTACGTACCAACAAAACTGAGAAAGTGGAGGAGCATTTTGGCGCCTCAGCTTTCGAATGATTTTTTGATTTATAGCAACAACCCCCTAAGAACATCAAGTCATTTAGCCAGTTCGGGTCACGCACTATTCCTAAGACAAACTAGCCCTCAAACATTTTACCAGGCAAAAACCTGAGAATTTATGGAGTTAGAGTTGCATATATATGGACAGAAACAAGCCTTCCTAATTCCAATTTCATTCATATTCCTATTTTAGGGTCCCTAACGAGCTCGCTATGCTTTTATAGCTTGGCGACTCTACTCAAAGCATTGAACATACAAAATTGAGGCATGACATACCCAGGCAAAAATGGTACACTATCGATCCAAGTCGAATAGGGTTTACCAATCAGATATGACATACTCACTAGGAGTAATGAGTAGATACCAATCTAATCCCAAGGAGAATTATTGGAAGGTGGTAAAAACTATCCTTAAGTATTTGAGAAATACTAAGGACCAATAGCTGATTTATGATGAGTCAGATCTGAAACTTGTAGGATTTATAGATGCCAGCTTTCAATCTAACCATGATGATAGTAGAAGCATGTCGGACTATATTTTTATCCTAAATGGTGGAGCCATCTGCTAAAAAAATTTCAAGCAGTACATTGTGACAAACTCTGTATGCGATGTGGAGTACGTCATGGCATCTGATGCTATGAAGAAAGTTATGTGCGGAGAAAGTTCATCACCAAGCTTGGAGTAACACCCACTCTTGATGATTCGGTCCTGCTCTACTGTGATAGCACTAGTACCATTGCTTAGATAAAGAAATCGAAGGCACACCAGCAGACAAAGCACATACTTCACTGCTATCATCTGATCCGAAAGATCATGAATCGAGGTGATGTCGATCTTCAGAAGATCGATGGAAAAGAGAACCTAGTCAACCCCTTCACTAAAGCCTTGGCAGTAAAGGAGTTCGACAACCGTAGGTTGAAGATAAGTATTATATATTGTATCAAGTGGCTTTAGGATAAGTGAAAGTTGTTGAAAATATGTTCCACAATCAATCATCAGTCTGTTGATAGTTATACTATTTTATAATTATAAATAATTTATTATTAAATAAAATTATATTTTAGCTTTTTCATCATAAAGTCTACATCTTCTAATAAACTTCATGTTGTGATGAAATTCTCAGAACTATTTAGTTTCGATAAAGAAAAGATTTATTAATTAGTTTTTAAACTATTCATGATCAAATGATATGTTATTAATTAAGATGACAATGTTTATCGAGTATAGATCATTGTATGCCATATAGATTGATTGTCCTCTTAACTAAAGAGTATGGAGACACTAGTATGGTATATAGGTAAGGTGTAAGGATACATCATCATCGAACATGACCAACTTTAGAACATTCTACTATCGAGAATTACTCTGATGGGATATGGATATAAATATCCCTTAGATCTGAGATCACCATAGTGGTTTGCAAGCAACTCATTGTGCTTTAGTATCAGACTACCTAAATTTTTAATTTAATGATGGAAGATTTTTAGATATAGTTAAGTCCTTATAAAATTGGTGACTGATCAAGATGGAATTGACCACTCCAAGAGTTTGGAGAAAATGCATCACTATATTTTAATTTAGCAAAATCTTAGCTAGGATAATCTATGAGATGGATTTGATATTTTAAAATACAATATAGATGACCTAATCTGGGTTGATGGTTAAACTCTGAGTTGTCCTATGAGCATTAAGATTAAGGAGATGAATTATATGGAAACTATATCCATATGGATTCTAAGAATGTTACTTTACACATTTGATCTATCTGGCCGTCGGATATCATTGCTAGATGGTCACTTTGATTAGTATATAAATTTATTCTTATGCTACTAACTTAGGTTCAAATTTATGAAATTATATTCATAAGAGATCTTGATCATATCGGATGGTTGATCAATGATTTAGAATTATTCTAAGGTCAAACAATCAATACGATTGATGTTTGACCTAGTGCAAGTATCACAGGAGGATCGATTAGCAATCAGATTACTAATTGGCTTAATTTGATTAAATCGAAGGATTGAGATTAAGTCTAATTGAATAAAATTTAATTAGATTTGGTTTAGACTTGATTGGATCAAGTTTAATTAGTTTATTGGATAAGTCAATTGCAAGAAAGAGTAAGTTTCTATTCAATTAGGACTTGTATGCACCCAATTTTTAATTTGAGTAGAAATTTAATTAAATTTAATTTTAATTTAATCTAATTTAATTAAGCTTTTAGTTGGACTAAGATCATCTCTAATTGAGTTTCACTAGTTTTGATTTAATTGAGTTCAAATAATAAGTTGGACCAAGTCAAAACTAGAAGTCTTAGTATGACTAGGATTTCTTCATCTTGCACCACTTTGCTTTTCATGCCCCCCAAGCTAATTTTCTTAGAATTTTCATGAGAAATTTTATTTCTAGAGAGTATCCATGCCTATTTTATGTCTCGTACCTTTTTAGAAGGAAATTAATTATAGAATAGGTCAAAACAAATAAATTATTTTGACCTAGGACTCTATTAGATAGAGTTTGACACATTATATTTTCTTATCTATTTGAGGTGCTAAACCACTTGATTTTTCTTTAATTTTTTTGTGAAAAATAGAAGACTTTTATGCGCATATTCTCTGGAGTCTATGCAAGAAAAAAAGGAGGGGGTGCCCAAGAGTTGGGCACCCCAATCCTTGCTCAATTTGGACATGCCTTTCTAGGTATTTGACCTAGACAAAGACTCTATCATAACTTTCTACTTAAAGAGAGTTAGGATATGAAATTTTCATAGATTTTAGATCTGACAGAGAGTGTTTGGGTGTGGGAACCTTGGGTGCTAAGGGTCTTTGGGTGTTGGGCTTTGTAAAGGCACAAATCATTGTGTCTTGGTGAGAGAAAAGAAAGAAAGAAGAGAGGTCTTCTCTAGAGTTTCTCTTAGATCTCTTTTTCACAATCTTTTTGAGAGAAAAAGATAAAGAAAAAGAGTTCTTTTAGATTCTTCCATCTCCTCTTTGGTCCTTAGAGAGTTCAAGATCATTCAAAGAGGAGAATTTATCATCAACTGTCAAAGAAGGATCAACGCAGTGCTAGCATATTATGCTTATTTCCAATCGCTAGACTTTAGATCAATGATTGAGGCTTCGTGTGGATTTTTTGTACAGGCCAAATACATGTATGGCTTGAAATGACGATCTCAGCCTCAGATCAACAAGTTGAAGATCTCAATTTGTAAAGGATAAAAGAAATTTGATCTTTTTCTTTCACTAGATTAGATCTAGTCTTGGTTTGATGTTGATATGATCAACATCACTATGTTTGTTTAGTATTTAATTTTAGATTTATTTGCATGCATCAATCATGTTATTAGATCCTAGATCTAGAATTTAATTATATTTTTTAATAAATTAATATGATTAATTTTTTGCTTCTACTGATCTATTTTGAAAAAGTTTCAAAATACCTACATGAAACCCTAGATTTATCTTTCAAGAGGAGAGTGGTGGGCTAGGATTTTAAGGAGGTAGGAGAAGGTTGGGAGTTTTCGATCGAAGGCTCGGGGAGGCAAGCTGGGTGCAGCCAGGGGGAGATAGCTAGGGGCTCAGGGAGGCAAGAGGTAGCTGGGGACTCGAGAAGGAGGGTCGGGTGCAGCCAAGGAGAGGCCACTAGTCGAGGGAGAGTGCGGGTGGTGGGGAGACCGAAGAGTTTGGAAGAAAACGATGGTGGTGGAGGATAAAATTGCTGGAGGGCGGGGGAGGGGGTTGTGGAAAAATGAGGACGTGGTTGGTAGTGGGATGAGAGAAAATGAGCGGGCAGTGGATGGTGGCATGGGGAAAAATGAGGGCATGCGGTGAGGTGGAAGAAAAGAAGGATGGAAAGATTATTAACAATGGAACTTCCATCACTAATAATCATCTTTCGTTGCTAATATGAAAAATATTATTAGCGATGGCGAATATCATCGGTAATAATATTTTCATCGCTAATAATTATATTTTTAAAATAATATTTTTTAAATTATTAAATATGACATTTTTATCATTGTTAAAGTCATTGCTAATATAAATTTTTTTAATATTAATTTTTTTCTTCCTAAATCATTTTTTGGATTGTTAAACATCAATATTTAATTTTATTAAATTTTTAACTTAATTAATTTATGGATCAAGTCCTAATTGATTTAAATTAGATTTAATTTAATTTGGCTTGACTTAATTTGAGATTAATTAGATTTTAATATTTTAAGTAAAACTTGGATTGAAAGATTAATTAAGTTAGGTTTGATATGATTTTGAATTAGATTTGAATCAAATTTGAATTAGATTCAAATCAAATTTAAATTAAAAATTATTTTTTATAATTAATTTAAATTATGTCAAATTTAATTAGACTTGATTTAATTTGAATGTAATTAGATTTTATAATCTAATTAGAATTTGAATTCAAAGTCTAATTGAATTAGGTTAGACAGGATTTTGAATTGGATTCGAATCAAATTTCAATTGCATTTGGATCAAATCTAAATTAAAAATTATTTTCTCCTAATTGATTATAATCAAATTAAATTTAATTAGGCTTGACTTAATATGAAAGTAATTGAATTTTACTATCCATATAGGACTTGGATTTTAAAGTCTAATTAGATTAGGATTGATAGATTTTCTAATTGAATTCGAATCGAGTTTGATTTAAAATTAAATTAAAATTTATTTTTTAATTAATTTAAATCAACTTTAATTTGATTAATCTTGACTTAATTTAAGATCAATTAAATTTTATAATTCATGTAGAATTTGTATTCAAAGTATAACTCAATTAGGTTTGATAGGATTTTAAATTGGATTCGAATGAGGTTTGAATTGGATTCGAATCGAATCTAAATTAAAAAATTATTTTTTTTAATTATTTAAATTAGCTAAAATTTAATTAAGCTTGACTTAATTTGAAAGTAATTGAGTTTTACTATCCAAGCAGGACTTGAATTAAAAGTTTAATTAAATTATGATTAACAAAATTTTGAATTAAATTCAAATTAAACCTAAATTAAAAAAAAATTAATTAATTAAAATTAAATTAAATTAAATTAATCTTAATTTAATTTAAGGTTTATTAAATTTTATAATCTAAGTAGTATTTGAATTCAAAGCTTAATTAAATTAGGTTTGGCAGAATTTTGAATTGGATTCAAATCGGGTTTGAATTGTAATTAAACTAATTATGGATTATTAGCAATGGCAAATATATCATTGCTAATTTCATCACCAATAAATATTTTTTTGTTTATTTCTAAAAAATTATTAGCAACGGCAAGTTTTTGTCACTAATACCCAAAAATGCAATCGCTAATTTTTATTTTATGTTTAAATATTATAAAAAAAATTAAAAATTTTAAATAATTTTGGTGGTAGCTTGGGCTGTCACTAATAGTAAATGAAGCTATCGCAAATAGCTAATTATTAGCGATGGCATAATTTTATTGCTAATAATCCAAATTTACCATCGCTAATATTTTTTATTTAAATATTTTAAAATAATTTTTATACTTTTAGAGATGGCCTTTGCTATCGCTAATAATTTAGTCACCATTTCTAATAGTATTAGCAACCTTTTTTTTTTTGGTCGGTGTTGTTGTGGTGGTAAAAAATTTTATTGGAAATAAAATTTTTTGTCGTCGCTTATACCATCAATAATATTCAATTTTCTTAATTGTAGTGTTTGTTGATCTCCATCATGCCTTCCATAAAAGACCTATGTATTAATAATGCATGTCCTGTTAATGCAACCAAATCTTCTTCACCAACAATACATGATGATCCTATTATGATTTTCTCGTATTAAGGAAACAAAATAGGGGCATATACTTCCTAATGATGAATGACATACGAGAAACAAATAACGGCATCTATCTACTTATAATGAAAGAAACAAGTAATGGTGTTTAAGTAAACAAATCATGGCATTATCTCCATTCTCTTGTGATGGTCTATAGTTGAACAATCTCTAAAATTATAGTTTGTCTTTATCATATTAATATAATTGTTCCTACAATCATGATTGGTCTCTTGCAAAGCTTTTATATCATGCACATATCGATATCCCCATTGAGTTTGGTGTGTGCCATCAATATTTCAGATAATGTTCATACTCTTTTATTCAGCACTTAATTTTCTCAACTCAATGTTATTGGTTTTCACATTCATTCATAAAAGTAAATGCACAAATAACAAAAAAAATCATTTATACCAATATGTTAACCAATCTAATGGTCAAACCACAGCGAAAAACAAAAGGTTTACTAGCAAAAACAAATTAGACTTCTTGCTTTTATAGTGAAGCAAGAGATGTTAAAATGGTAAAGCTCTTGCTTCTATTGCATTCATTTACAGATATATATAATACACCAAAATCTCATGATTGTGAGAAACAAATAAAGGAAACAAAATCAAGAATGATGGACTTGATAAAGGAATTGATATGTTGATCGATGGAGTTGATGGAAGAATTGATATGCTGATGGAGTTGATGGAGTTGATATACTGTCCAAATATAACATTCTCTAATACTCTCTCTCAAGTTGGAGTGTGGAGGTCCATGACACCTAGCTTGGATGACAAAGTATGAAATTATTCCTTACCAAGAGCTTTAGCGAAGATATCGGCAAGTTGAATATGAGAACGGATATGATAGGTTGTAAGCTGGCCACTTTGAATTTTCTCATGAATGAAGTTACAATCTAATTTGACATGTTTAGTTCATTCATGAAAAATCGGATTCATTGCAATATTGTGTAAGGCTGGTAATGTGTAATACCGAGATCAAAGATGCATTGGTTGGTAATGTGTAATACCGAGGTCAAAGAGGAGGTATTTCAATCAAGTGAGTTCATAAGATGTTGTAGCCATAGAGCGATGCTCAGCTTCTGCAGAAGATTTGGCAATAGTAGTTAATTTGTTTCTTAGTCCTCCAAGAAATGAGATTAGAACCAAGAAAAGTGATGTAACTAGTTGTAGATCTCCTTATCATTGGACAACTGGCCCAATCAGAATTACAAAAAACTAATAACTAAAACATACTTTGAGAGGATAGGAGTATTCCATGTGATGTGTGCCCTTTAAGTATTGCAAAATTCGGTAGGCGGTATCAAGATGAGGTTTGCAAGGAGTCTGCATAAACTAACTTAAGATATTAACTGAATATGTGATGTCAGGATGAGTGATCAAGGGATAAATCAGTCACCCAATTAATCATCCATAAATACTAGGATCAGGTAAAAGATCCCCTTCATCATGATGTAAATGAAGATGTTGCTATGTAGGGAAAGAAACTGGGTTACAGCCAAGATAACCAAGATCTTGAAGAATATCAGTAATGTATTTTCTTTGACTAAGGAAAATACCTTGATCAGAATGGGCAACCTCAATACCAAGAAAATATTTGAGCAAGCCTAGATCCTTATTTTGAAATTTAGAGTGTAAATAGACTTTTAAGCAATAAAGAGAGTCATTATCGTTTCCAGTGATGATAACATCATCAACATAAACAAGGATGGCTATAAAATGGGAGCCACTACAAGAAGTGAAGAGAGAATAATCAGCAACAAATTATTTAAAGCTAGCATCCTTGAGAGCAGCAAAAAATTTGGCAAACCATTGATGAGATGCTTGTTCGAAGCCATATATATAATGACTTGTGGAGATGACAAACAAGTTGCTCCCTGTTACGAACATAGCCGGGAGGAGTCATCGTGTAGACTTCTTCATTTAAATCACCATATAAAAAGGCATTGTTAATGTCCAATTGGTGAAGAGGCCAATTCTTCATAGAAGCAACGGTAATTAAGTAGATACCATGCAATCACAAGCTTTGCAACAAGGGCGAAGGTCTCATGATAATCAATTCTTTCGGTTTGTATGCAGCCTTTGGCTACCAAATGAGCTTTGTAGATGGAGTCATCTGCTCAAAATTTGATTTTGTACACCCATTTAGAACCAATGACATGCTTCCCAAACGATAAATGTTGCAACGTCCAGGTGTTGTTAAGTTCCAAAGCCTTGATTTTAGCATCCCTCCAACGAGAATATTTGACTGCCTGTTGGTAACTAGATGGCTCTTCATGAGAAGAGATCGAGGACAAAAAGGCATTGTGCTTGGCTGAAAAATTAGTAGTCAACAAATATGGTACAACAGAATAAGGTTTACCTGAACTAATAGATCCTGAAGAAGACTGAATGGAAGAAGTCAATGCATCAATGGACTCTGCAGTTTGTGACGATGTGCATACATAGTCATCCAAACAAGCAGGCGTGACATGAGAACTTTGTGAACGGCGAAGTGGAGGAGGGGGCTCATTTCTTAGAGCAGAATTGTCCTCAGGAAGAGAATGATCAGGAGCATCCAGTACGTATGAAGGTTTGGCATTATTTGATGGATCGTGAGTAGTTGCATGTATGATAATGGGAGAGGTTGTGGGATGAATAAAGTCATCATCAAAAGAATGTGGGTTATGACGCGAAATCAAGATAGGTTCATCATGAGCACAGCTTCAATGAAAACAATTTCTTGGTGGATGGATGATATAAACGATAACCTCATTTGTCCATTCGGATATCCAACAAAAATGCATTGTTCAGCGCGAGAATCAAATTTATTTTTCAAGGGAGCATTATTATGGGCATAAGCCAAAAAACCAAAAACTGCAAGATGGTCATACTTAGGTTTAGATTGTAAAAGCATTTCATGAGGGGTTTTTTCATTTAAAATGGGAGTTGGCATTCGATTTATCAAATATGCAGCAGTTAACACACATTCACCCCATAATTCAATTGGCAAATAAGCTTGGAAATGTAATGCTCGAGCAACCTCTAAAAGATGCTGATGCTTGCATTCGGCAACCTCATTTTATTGTAGGGTGTCAACACAAGTTAATTCCTTATGAAATAAAGATTACATATTTTGGGATAAAAACTCGGCTCCATTATCAGTTCCTATTTTACAAACTGAGGATTGATATCGTCGTCTCACCATGGCAAAGAAAAATTTTAGGAAAGAATCTGTTTCAGGCTTGAAATGCACTAAATAAATCCATGTGCATCTAAAAAGATCATCCACAATGGTCAAAAAATAATGAGCACCAAAGTGAGATGGGGTCGAATATCCTCCCCATATATCATAATGTATTATTTCAAAAGGAGTAGTACTTTTATTCGAAGTACTAGAAAAAGGAAATCGAGCCTGTTTTGCCATAATGCAACCATCACGCTTGAAATAGGACGATGCTTAGAACGTGAGGAGGATGAAGACAAACAAGAAGTAAGGTATTTAGATGGGTGTTCGAATATGTGTGCCAAAAGCATGCGGATTTGTCAAAGACTTTGTGTGAGATGGCATATAATGGTAATGCCCATTGTGCACTTCATCTATTCCAATCAGCTTCTTCGTTGGTAGGTCTTGAAAAAAACAAAAGGTTGGGAAGAAAATGGCAGCACAATTCAAAGAAGCTGTTAATTTACTCATGGAAAGGGGGTTAAAGTTGAAAAAATGGAACAAATAAAATATTGTTCAATTTAAGTGAATCTGAAAGTGCTTATTGACCGACGTAAGCAACAGGAATTAATAGTGGTGCCATTGGGAAGACAAACTGGTTTAGGATTGGATGGTACTAAAATATTTGAAAGCATTGACAAGGAGGAAACGAAATGATCTGATGCACCAGAATCTATTACCTATGAAGAAGATAAGCATGAGGTAGTATTATAAGATCCAATACCTGCAAAAGTTGGCAGTAAAAGGCCATCCTTGAGTACCTGGTAACAACATAAGTTGCTGGTATTGAATAGCAGTGAGTTGATAAAGAGGTGGCTCAGCAACATTAGAAGATGGAGTGGATAATTGAGGTGCCACTGTTGGAGAATTGGCTGTTGGAATAGTATTATTAGCTGCCTTTGATGGGCCTTCGTGAGGTTTTGGTCGTCCCTTTAGCTGCCATGAGGGATAGCTAGCCACGGAGTTCAAAGCATTTGTTACGGTCATGACCAGTACCATTGCAATAATCACAAGTGATATTAGACTTTTCTTTATTACGTCCATTACCACGTTGTGAAATATGAGTGCGAGCAACTAAGGCAGAAGCGTTATCAAATTAAGAGTTGGAAATATGAATATTCTTGTGCCTTTCATCTTGCCGAACTAAAGAATACGCCCTCCCAATGGATGGCATGGGCTCCATTGTGAGAATTCTTGTTCCGAGTGGTCCGTTAATCTCATTGAGCCCCATCAAAATTGATGAATACATTCTGACTGCAAGCGAGATTGAAATTCTTTGCTTGCACCACAGGTGCAAGTTGGTAGGTTGGTATAAGAGGCTAATTCATCCCATATAGTTTTAAGTGCAGTAAAATAAGATGCAACAGACATTTGTTTTTGCTCAAATGTAGCTATAGATTCTTTTAACTCGTGGATTCGAGGACCATCACCTTGAGAGAATCTTTCTTCAAGATCTGCCCATACCTCCTGAGTAGATTCGGCACAACTAACGTTGTTGGCGATATCTCTTGAGCTGCTATTAAGCAACCATGATATAATCATGTTGCTACATCATTCCCAAGCCATATTCGCAGCAGATGGTGAGTCAAGTTTTGGCAAGGATCCATTAATGAAACAGAGCTTATTTTTGGCAGCAAGTGCAACTTTGATAGCCCATTTCCATGATGGATAATTATCACCAGTGAGCCGCGTTGAGATGGATGTAAGTAATATGGAGAGGAATGGTCTATAGAAGCATTGGCTCCATAAACCTCTACAACTCTACTATGATTCACATTGACACCATGATCACTTGATAAGCTGATTGATGAAAAGCTCCTCTTTTGTTGACATGATCAATATGTGGTGTATGAATGCAAAGGAGTATGGTGTAAAGGACAAAATCAATGCTCTGATACTATGTTAAAATAGTTAAGCTCTTGCTTCTATTGTATTCATTTATAGATATATATTATACATCAAAATCCCATGATTGTGGGAACAAATGAAAGAAAGACAAAATCCCATGATTGTGAGAAACAAATAAAAGAAACGAAATCAAGGATGGTGGAGTTGATGGGGGATTTGATATGCTGGTAGAGTTGATGCAGGAATTGATATGCTGTCCAAATATAACATTCTCTAATAAGAGGTTCAGCCAATTAAAAAGAAACTCGTCCAATAATCATTCAGCCAATCTTTTGGCATGTGAATTTGCTGCTTCCCTAATTAGACTGTTGTTCCAACTATTCATTAATATTTTGGGTTGATGAATATGTATCGATTCTAAAAGTTAAGCAAATAAATACATAGGATGAAATACTTTAAAAAAACAAAAAGCAAGAGGGATTTCCATGTCTCTACAACCTAAGCAAAATTCTACATCACCTAGGATCTAATCCATCAAAGTAAACAAAATTTTACAACCAAAGCAAGGTTCTAGATTGAAATTTAGGCATTGCAATGTAGTCACAAAAATATACTTAAATTCCAAGCGAGTCTGTAAAGAGGATCGGGATGAAATATGAAGCATGCGTGAATACTGGCAGTAGTTTTGAAATTCACCATGTGATGCAAAAATAAATTGCAATTTTCAGATTTAAAAATGCAATTGGCAATGTGTTATAATGACCACGGACCAGCACTAACATAAATTTGTAATATAAGTGGCTACCTTCGAACAATTGTTATAACAATTCGGCATGTGACGGATATATATTTAGCTGTACAAATGGCTGGACATTGCATGCCTTAGTGCTCAAGCTTATGCTCACACATATTTTTTTAGAAAAATTACATGTACGCTCTCTCAAGTTTATCTCAATTTCACTTACATCCCTTCAAGTTTAAAATGTCTCAATTAGACCCTGTATCAATATGTCCCTTCCGTTCATTTTCATTAACGAAATACTGTCACATGTGCCTCGCATGATGTCCTACTTTTTTAAAATAGCAAAATTATCTTTGATTTAAATTTTCAGATCAGTATTAGGCAAAGCACCATAAAATCAAGTGCCTCACGGATATTTTGGATTCCCAGTCGAGTGTTTTGGATGCCCTAAATGTAGTAGAGAGAAAAACGAGCAAGTCTACGGTCCTTGCTGAGGGAGATCTTCGATCAAGAAAGCCGTGGGTAGAGGAGGAGTCACTATTTTACATCGTGGATGAAGAAGAAGAAATTCGTGAAAGAAAGGAAAGGTTACTGATGAAGAAAGAGGCAATGGAAGGTTCCCAATCTAGCTTTTCCAGTTACACCTCCTTCTGAAGTATTGATTTTTGTCATTGTGGAACCAGATCACCACTAAGGACCTCTTGGACTATCGTAAATCCTGGCCAATGTTTCTTTGGATGTGGGATGTATAAGGTACAACAGTCATTTTCTATTACAATGTCCAATCTTTATGTTTAACTTCAAATTGTTTGTTAGGTAAATGGAAGCTATAAGTACTTCCGTTGGCATGATTCTCCTTCAAATACTAGGGATAAGAATATTTAACAAGCTTTTGCAATGAAGAAAAAAGCTTGAGGACCAAATGTTAAACTACAAAAGGAGCACCTGGGCCATTTTATATATGCTAGCATATTGGATTACTATGCCTTTTTTTTGTAATTGGTTCTCCAATTTAAATGTACTGATTGTTCTTGGTTGAATGTTCTAATTTTATTCTAGAAGTCTTGTACTTTATTTTTGGGATATTTCCAGTAGGTTATTATATTTTGTAATTCTTTATGAAATGAGGTACTGAAACATGCTCCAAAGTGGGTTCCTATTTATGAAATAAGATCTGATTTTATATTTTGTAAAATCCAATTTATGAAAAATCATGTTGTATTTTGTAATTCTTTATGAAATGAGGTCTGACTTGTGAAGAACAAATCAAACCAGGCCAAACAAAGGAAAGAAAAGCTAACTCCATTTAATATATATCACTGCTAAAGTAATGCAGGGTCACAATAAGTTGGATTAAGCAAATGTTACCTAGGTTATGTTTGGAGCAAATACCATTGTAATGTTGTATGCATTCATCTTGTTGTGCTGTTCTTCTTGGACAACATCAACCATCAAATTAATAGCCCAATCTAGTAGAGCAGCTTCTATTGGTGGCAGAAGTATTGCAAGTTGAGCACAATCCTCTTCTGACTGATATTGCATCACCTGTTCAAGTGAAATAGAGTCCAGCAGCCTAGTTGGTAATTCTCTAAATCAGGCCTACAAAAGCATCAACAAATCATATTATATCAGCTAGCAAATGACATTCCATGAGTAACCAAAATCACCTGTAATGATTGACATAGTAGAGGTGATAGATTTCAAAAATTTAGGTCTATCAAACCCTATACCCTAAAGCCGACCTTGATGAAATTCAATTATACACATGCATAAGGTATAAAATTAAATAACATACCTTCAATAATCTATTTTAGAGATGAATTATTTTCACGAGGTGCCCACATGTTCGCCCTCCAACAGTAATCCACACGGGAGTTTATTTTAAGAACAATTTCTTTCGAAGCCTTGCTTGCTGAATTCTAAACTAGAATTCCTTTGCCTTTCTTCTCCCTTCTTCTCTCTAATTTATTTTTTCTTTTATTCTCTCTTAGCCTTCTTAAATAATCTTCCTAACCCTTATTTTAATTAATACTCCTTGTATTGGTTAAAACCTTCTCTAGAGAAAAACTTCTTGTCTTACCAATACCTTATCTAAAAGAAAAGAAGGAAGAATTTTAAGACAAGCCTTTAAATCTGGAATACTCGACATCTCTAATTTTATTCTAATTTATAGATTCAGATAAGATGCCAATAACACCCATTCCCAAGCACTTATCAGCCATCCAAAAGGAGTATCAAGGGACTAGATAAGTCCCTTAATACAGAAAGACACTTGGAGGCATCTAGAAATCATATAAGAAGTGATTTCTGCCTTCAGAATGTCGTATATACAATTTTTCTTCTTTTATTCTAAATTTTATTTGATTTTTTCTTCTGATATGGCATGGATAAGGAGAGAGATTATCAGATAAGTGGTTCCAACCAAGAGCCTTCAGGCAGAAGGACTCTTGGCGCCGTTTAAAATGAACTTTTGCGACTCTTCGCATTAAAATCCTAGGAGAATTATTTCTTGCACCCCCCTTATGACTTGGTTAATAATAGCAGGTGCCACAAGAGGAGGGAGAGTCTCAGGGGACATTTACTTGGTCAAAGACCCCTGGCAGAAGGACTTCTAGTCCTATCTCATGCCAATAATGTTCATGTGCCATATATTATGGCGCTAACAAGAGGGAGGAATTTAAGGCGCCAAGGACTCTCTTTCTTAGGCATCCAGATAAGGCTCAAGGGTCCCATCTAATGTGAACCCCTTATGGCTCAACCATATTTTAGAACAAATTAAAATTGGTTAGCCAAAAAGCAAGGATTCGAAATAAAACTGATTTGATAAGAAATTAGATTAGCCAACATGTGCTAGCATGCTAATTAGCCACCTAATTAGGATCCAATGATCCTAAATTAATTTTTGAATAATTTTTCTATGTGTGTAATCTATTGGACTTCATATCTTGCCAGCAGTAGGCCGGGTGCATTTTAATCTAATCCGATTGGACTTAATCTCAATTGATTAGGTTTAATATCGATCTGATTTCACCAATTAGAAGAACCATCTAATTGAGGATCGAATTAATCTTATTAAATCAATCAAACCTATAAGTTAAGATTGACGTCTAGCAATGTATTATGACTATCCAGAAGATATGAAATTTGATGAAAATATCAAATACATCCTTCAATGGCAAGTACCCATACAATTTAATCCCTCGATCATCCTGCATCCTGAATATATTTATGAGTATGGATAAATGTCAAACTCAAATACATATTCATGTCGATTCTTTATTAATTAATGATAACTCTAATGAATAGTTAGAAATCTTATCTAATCTTCATTCTACTTTAGCCAACGTCTTATTGAGTTATCATATATGAGAATACATAGGATGATATCTCCTCTTACTAGGAGTGATCGATTTCTTATTGACCAACTCACTATCTTCATATATACTTGACTATATCTAGAACACTCTGTTCATAACTTAATGTCATGATTGAGTGTGAATCAAAAAATATGGGCTTATGTGCATAATATGGTGATCTCAGGTCTAAGGATCACTTGCACAACTCTCACTTAAAGAATTATCTTTTAACATATAAGTAAGACTCCATAAGATGTTATCTTTAGTGAGTCAATATAGTGAACTCATTCCTCGATAAGCATTTGCATCCTTGTATTAATGTTTCCATACAAGTGATTTGTGAGATCCGCCATCCTCCCCATCGAGCATACATAGGATGTACTAGTCTATTTAGAACATTGATTTCCGACTCAATGTTTCTCCGATTGAGAATGTTTAAGATTAAGATTTTAGGTCTCATAGGCATGACTCATTCATGTCCCTTAAAATCATTGCTCTAATCTTTGGGGTTCGTCATAATCTTTAAATATAAAAGATGCAACTAGAATGATGAATCAAATGTCTCATTTTATTGATATTAAAATAAATGTTATTACATGAGTTGAAAATTATACAGAAAAATTTTATCGCACCACATATATGATTGGCTTATAGGGCACTTATTTTTTCAAAACCTACACTACTTACATATCACATTTAGATTTATCCTAAAGTTAGAATATCATAAAGTAATTATTGACCCCATAATTAATTTTGATGATTGCCAAACTTTGAGTGTTTAAGTATTTAACCATATATTTTAAAAGTGGATGTAGATCTTTTCAGTTATTCAAATTAAAAAAATTAATTCAAGAAAAGATCCACACAAAATCACCAAGCTAAGAGCTTCAAAAAAGTTGAATTGACAAAGATGTTTGAAGAAGGGCAAAATCATAATTTTACTAAGTTGGAGATCAAGAAAATATTTTTCACTTCAAGAGCATTAGAGAATATTTTGAAATCTTTAGAGGCAATTTGAAAGATTTTAGAAGTTGAATTGATAAAGATGCTTGGAGAAGGTCAAAGCTATCATTTCATCAAGTTGGAGATCAAAATAATATTTTTCGGAAGCTTTAAGAGCATTAGAGAAGAATTTGAAACTTTTGGAGGCAATTTGGAAAGATTTGAAAGTCAAAAAATAAAAAAAAATAAGTTTGAACAAAAGGGGACGACCCCTAGGTCATCTCTTTTTGATTTGGCATGAATGGCCTGTTGGTATGCAGAGCTGGAACCTACATGCTGAAAAGGGATGACCTATGAGGCATCCCATGGAAAAAAGGATGACCTACGGAGCACCCCCTACAGGTTCTGTGCAAAAAACCATAGAATGCTGTTTTTTTTCACCTGTTACCAAAGGGATGACCTAAACGACGCCCCCTGCAATAGAAAATCTTGTAACAGCTAGTTGTCTTCTCCATTTTTGATGTATTTAATGCCCAATAAAAGCTTTCTAACGGTTCCTAATGGCTACTATTCATCCTCCAATATTGATTAAAGGTATAAAAGGCTAGAGATTCAATTGAAAAATAAAGAAAGATGATTTGAAAGAAAAATCATCATTTCTTGAAGAAAATATTAAATATCTTTGAAAAGAGAGAGAATAGAGAGAAACCAAGCTTCAAATCAGAGAAATTTTAAGAAAAACTATCTCCATCATCTTCCACATCCTCTCAAGCATCAAGAAGAGAAGTTAAAGCATTATTTGAGCAATTGGACAACAACTTCTTCAAGCTTCAAAGAGTTTTAATTTTTATTTATTCTTTTGGGCTGAAATTTGTACTTGTATCTTTTGTTTCTTTACAAGTTTCTTTGGAGAAAAGAAACTTAAAATTTAGGCTAGTCCAAGCCCATAATTGGATATTGTATTGATTTTAATTGATTAGCCTAGAAAATCAATTGGATTGTTAGTGAACCCAAAAAACTAACATTGCAAGATTTTGATTGGTACTCCTATGAAAACCAACTGGATTTATTTGTGAGCCTATGAAAACAAACACACTATAGTCAAGAAAAGATTATAGTGAAAATATCAAAAAAAGTTTGGAAAGTGGATGTAGGAGCAGATTACTCCAAACTACTATAAACTTTGAGTGTTTGTAATTGTATTCTTCACTTTCTTGCTTTACTTATCTTTACTTCTTACTTTATTTATATTACTACTTGCTTAGCTTAGCCATAATTCTTGCATAGTTTCATATACATTTGATTCCACTGTATACACCATATAATCATATCAAGCTGAATTAATTTAAGTAAAGCATATATTTAATTAGATTTCAAATTTGGCTAAATTTTTTTATAAGAATCCAATTCACCCTCCTTCCTGGGTTGCTGCCTCTAGACAACAAGTGGTATCAGAATAAGTGCTCTATTATTAGTTATTGACCTAACCATCAAAAGCCAAAGATCTTAGCAATCCAAAATGAAATATATTTTTAATGATGGACATTCTATATATAGACCCCCATTGTTTGATGGCTCAAATTATTCTTTTTGGAAAGCTAGGATAAAAGTCTTCATTCAAGCACATGACTATAATATATGAAAGATTATTGTCAATGGCTTTCACACACAAAATGCATCACTTATTGATAAAGAATCAATGCATTTAAACGCTAAGGCCATGAACATGTTTTATTGCTTCTTGAACTTAAATGTATTTAATATAATTTTTCATGTATTTTAGCAAAACATATATGAAAAAAATTTGAAAGAACTTATGAGGGAGCAAATCAAATAGAAGAATCAAGCTTTCAAGAAGAAAAAAAAACTCACCCCAACGTACGCCTCATGGATGAGGATGAAAAGAAGAAAAAAAGAAGAAACAAAGAAAAAAGAAAGCAATAATTAAGGAAAAGCAAGTCAAAGAAAAGCGAAATAAGAAAGAAGAAGAAAGTGCTACAAATTCTTGCCCCATGGCCAATAATGATGAGGTAAATATTAATAACTCTTCCAACTTTACTTTTGAAGAATTATATAAAGCCTTCAATGATCTAATGGATGAACATAAAAAGATAAGACTGCAAAATAAAGAGCTTACAAAATTTAACTTATCTTTGGTAATAAAATTTTGAGTGGAAAAGAAGTTCTATTAAAAAATATGAAAAATATGGTCAAAGAAAAGAAAGATTTCTTAGAACAAATTGAAACTCTAACTAAGAAAAAGAAGAATATAGTTAAATCTAAAAATTTTTTAGTTAAAGAAAAAGAAAGATTTTTAAAATTTGAAAAATCTTTGATTGAAGAAAATCTTAAGTTAAAAGAAGAACTTAATAAACTAAGATTTTCTACTAAAATAAAGAGTAAATCTAAAAAATCTCTTTTAGAAAAAAATATCAAACTAAAAAAAGAAATTGAAAGCTTGAAGTTCATGATTAAAATATTTATAATTAGATCTCAAAAGCTTCAAGCCATTTTAAATAATCAAAGAGCTATTTTTAACAAAACTAAAATTGGTTATGATTCAATAAGAAAACAAAAGTTTGATAAAAATATGCTTAACAAAGCTTCAACTAAAAATCATTTAATTAAATATTTTAAATATAATAAAATTGGCCATAAAATTTTTGAATGTAATATTAAAAGAAATAGCCAAACTTCTATTAAATAAATTTGGGTTTCAAAAGAAACCTTAAATACTAACTCTTATGGACCCAAGATGGCTTGGGTACCAAAAGTTTTAAAGTGATTTTGCAGGTTTGCCAAGGATCCAATGAGTTTAAAAGAGAAAAATTTCTTTACTTGGATGCCTTAGATGTCAAAGATGATGGGTGATGATTTTTGGTGCAATCTAAATTTTTTGTCATTATACCATCAATGATTGTTAAAGTTATTTTCATTAAATCTATTAACTTTAATATGATTTCATATTATATTTACTTGCTTGAAATTCTTTTCATATATTAGTAAGATTAGTATAATTGATTGATTTTGATATATACTTTGATTTAAATGCTTTGATTTTTAAAAATCAATATGCTCTGCTCTAACTATCATGTTGTGAATTAAAATTATTTTAAAATTTAGCATAATATAATAGCTTTTTCATATCAATTTTATAATTGATAAACTTAAATTAGAAGATCTTTAATTGGATATGAATATTTTTGAATTACTAAACATACAAGTAAAACTAAGTTTAACATTCCCCTATAAGATGATAAATTATCAAAATTCTCGTAAAATTTTGCATGAAATAAGTACTTGAAGATTAGATATTCAATTACAAAAATCAAGTGCTTGATTGATATGCATTGCATCCTAGTTTGATCTTTAAGGATTTGAAAATTTCTTAGTTAAACATAACTCTTATAGTCCTTATCTAATTTTTTCTTGATTTGATCTTATTTAATTTGATTTTTGAAACTTCCTCCAAATTAATATGAATATCTATCTTGATCATTGATTTGATTCTCTTTTTTTTATCTTAAAAAAATTTTATTAATGAATATTCATACTTTATTCTGATTGATTAATTTTAAAAATTAAATTTAAAAATACTCTTCTTGAATCTTTTGAAGTTGATATCAAGCAAAATATTTCAAGAAAGCTGTCATTTACTTTTAAAATCAAATATTAAAAAGCACTTTAATTTTAATTAGTTGGCATCAAATAGCTTATAATTTATCTTATATTTTATTAATTTATCTTTTGATAAAAATAAAAGAATATCTTTGTCTCAAATCTAATTTTGTAAAGCTATATTCTTGATGTTACATCGTTTGAGATAAATTCAAGAAGTTCATATCTTTTCTAAACTTAAGTGCCTAATATTTCATAAGAAAAGGGATGAAATGATTTTTCAAATTAAGAATAATAGAAAATCTATTCATAATTTGACTTGAATGATTTGCTAATATCAATTCAAATTGATTTATCATTCTAAATTCTCAAAATTATTTGATTTAAATCAATATAGCTTTACCACTTCAAAACTAAAACAATTGGTATTGATTTTTTTTAGTTGTTATTTCAAAATATCTAGTATCAAACTAAATTTATGAATTAATTTTTATTGATCTTAAAGTGGTATTAAATCTCTTAAGAAACTCTTGATCTATTTCAACTTAATGGATATCAAATTGGAGAAAATCTTTCAAAGATGTTACCTTTTCTCTTCAAAATATTGGATATCTAGAATTGAATTATTTTTCATGTTTGATATCAAGAAGTTTGCTATTTGAACTAAATTTTAAAATAATTAATATCATAATTCTTATAGTTGGTATCAAATAGTCTATTCTTGCTTTAAATATCTTTTTCATAAAAGAAAAGAATATTATCTCAAATCTAGTTTTACATAGCTTATATAATATCATTTGAAATAAAATTAAAAATTTCATACCTTTTTGAACTTGATTAAATGATATTTTTTAAGAAAAGAAAGATCTAAGTTTAAATAGAATATCTCTCTATGATTTATTTTGCATGATCTGTTGATGTCAATTCAAATTAACTTATCAAAATAATTTGATTTAAATTTAATTGATTCATTTTTTTATCAAAAATTTCAATGATTGATATCAAATAGATCATTATTATCTTGTATTCTATTGCTTTATCTTTGACAAACAGAAGAAAATATCCTTGCATATATTTTGATTTGCATGAATATATTTTTGACATTATATCTTGAATAAATTATAAGGTTGGTACCTTTATACTTCAAATTGATTAATACTACTTAAGAAAAGAAAGAGATATTTTTCAAAAAAAAAATGTCAAACAAATCCCTTTATGATTTGCTTTGAATAATTTATTCAAATTTTTGATATTGGAAAGATCTATCTATCTTGGACTTACAAAGCTAAAAGAAATAAACAAAAAACTTCTTTCAAATAGTACAAACAAGCAATTCTCAAAAATCTATCATAATTGATATCATAATTTGTATCAAGGCAAAAGAATAGTTGCTTTGTCTTAAATCTAAATTTTCATGGCTATATTCTTGTTATTATAATGTTTGAGATAAATTTCTGTGATATATGTTTGAATGATTTACTTTAATATCAAAGTGAAGAAAATTATTATTAAGACTATATTATTCAAAATTTTGAAGCCTAAAATTTTTATTAATTAAAATTAAGAAGTACATATATATGGCATACTTTTGAATTTTTAATGGATTGTTATCATTGTAAACATCTTTTGAAGAAAATAAAAAGTAAATTTTTGAAAAACTTAGTTTCTACATGAGTATATGCTATGTTTATTTAAATTGAATACATAATTTAATGCTTAATTCACTCAATTGATGCTTGTTCTCTTAAAATTTTGTTTAATTTTAAAATAGCTTTGTTTGCAAAAGTAAGGAGGAGAAAATATCAAAGATAAAATAATTACTAACTTGATATCAATCAAATTTAAAAATCTAAGCTTAAAAGTTAAATTTATATTAATTAAGATTAATGTGATATCAATTAATTATACTTAACTTGAAAGAAAAAGAAGAAAAATATTTTAAATGTTAAAATCTATTCTGCAAGAATTATTAAAAAAAGGGAGGAAAAAATATTATGTGATGAAATTTCTAATATTCAGGAGAGATATTTATTAAATTAACTAATTAAATTTGATTATAAATATTAATAAATTTTAATATTAATTTTAAATTTTTAATCATTTATCTTAAATTTTTTTTCATTTTGAGCCTTGCTTTAATTGATTTTAGACTCTCAATCAGGTACCTTATAGTTTTTCTCTAATTATGCTTATTATGCTTATATATGATTCTTAAATTTGATTTACCTAATTTGAAGTAGTATCAAATGAAAAAGAAAATGATTTCTATTATTAAAAATTATTTATGAATTTAGATATTATTCATATGCTGATTTGCATGAACTTGATAATTTTGGAGTTAAATTAAATTTAAAATATATTTTTACTCTAAATAAATTAATTTTGATACATACTTCTAATTTTAAAATTTATTTAAAAATCTAAATATAATATAAAACTTTTGACGTATATTTAGAAATCATTATAAAATTATTTTTGCTCTAATACTATCGTTGACTTACTTAATATATTTTTGATACATATCCTTTTCAAACTTAATTGATTAAAATTTTTTTAAAAAAAAAGATTGAATATTAAAGTATATATTATATTTAATTTTATGATCAAATCTTTTAAAAAGCTCTATTCTTCTTAAAGTTTAAAAGTATATATTTAAAAATTTGATTAAAAAGATCATACTCATTCAAAAAGAAAAAATATCTTTGATATTTGAATTCAAGCTAATTTTTTTTAAAAAATAATTTTTAAATATATTTTAAATTAAAATTTAAATATTTTGGAAAGGAGGAGAGTGACATTAATATGAATTTGATACCAAACATACTTGCCTTTCATATTAAATATCCCGTGAAGTTCAAATTTGATACCCTCTTAAACTTAAATTAATTTTGATGATATCCCTTATTTCTTTCCATAAGAATAAATTTCTTTAGAAAATAAGAGAATAAATTTTGAATTAAATATTATGCTTAATTCAAATCCTTGATAAGCTAATTTTTGAAACTTTAAGATATTTTTTGAATTAAAAGCCAAGTTTTCAAAAGGGAGATGATTTGTTTGAATTAATTTTATGAATTTGATTTTCTGAATCAATTTTGACTCAAAATGTATTGATTTTCATGATAAATCTTAGATCCTTCCCATAAGCTTTTTGATGTTGTCAAAAAGAGGAAGAAGATTTATTGAGTATATGTTATGCTTGAGCTTATAATAAGATTTGTTGAGTATATGCTATGCTTTGAGCTTATAATAAAATTTATTGAGTGTATGCTATGTTTGAGCCTATAATACATTTTATGGAGCTTATTGAAAGTCTTTTAAAATTTATGAATCCAAATTTAAGTTAAATGGGAACCTTCATGAAGTGTGCATTTATATTTGTATATATTATCACTTCATAATTTATACTAGCCAATTTATTGAAATACATCAACTTTTATCTCTATGCATATACTCAAAGTTTTGCCATCATCAAAAATGGAGAGATTGTTGATCTCATGATTAATTTTGATGATTGTCAAACTTTGAATATTTAAGTATTTAATCATGTATTTCAAAAATAGATGTAGGTCTTTTCAGATGTTCAAATTGAAGAAATTAATCTAAGAAAAGATCCACATAAAATTATTATGTCAAGAGCTTCAAAAAGTTGAATTGATAAAGATGCTTGAAGAAGGGCAAAATCATAATTTTACCAAGTTGGAGATCAAGAAAATATTTTTTGCCGCAAGAGCATTAGAGAATATTTCAGAACCTTTAGAGGCAATTTGGAAGATTTCAGAAGTTGAATTGATAAAGATGCTTGGAGAAAGTCAAAGCTATCATTTCATCAAGTTGGAGATCAAGGCAATATTTTCTGAAAGCTTCAAGAGTATCAGAGAAGAATTCAAAACTTTTTGAGGTAATTTAAAAAGATTCAAAAATCAAAAAAAGAAGAAAAACAAGTTTGGGCAAAAGAAGGCGATCTCTAGGTCATCCCTTTTTGATTTGGCATGAATGGCACGTTGGCATGCAGAGCTGGAACCTACATGCTGAAAAAGGATGACCTATGGGGCGCCTCCTTCAAGTTTTGCACACAAAACCACAAAACATTATTTTTCTTGCCTATTACCAAAGGGGCGACCTAAGGGGCGCCTCCTGCAATGGAAAATCTTGTAACGGCTAGTTATTTTCTCCATTTTTGATGCGTTTAATGCCCAATAAAAGCTCTCCAGTGGCTCCAAATGGCTACTATTCATCCTCCAATATTGATTAAAGGTATAAAAGGCCAGAGATTCAATTAGAAAATAAAAAAAGAAAATTTGAAAGAAAAATCATCATTTCTTGGAGGGAATATTGAATATCATTAAAAAAAGAAAGAATAGAGAGGAACCAAGCTTCAAAATTAAAGAGCTTTCAAGAAAAACTATCTCCATCATCTTCCACATCCTCTCAAGCATCAAGAAGAGAAGTTGAGGCATCATTTGAGCAATCCAACAGCAACTTCTTCAAACTTCAAAGAGTTCTAATTTTTATTTTCTATTTTCTGCTGAAACTTATACTTATATTTTTATTTCTTTACAAGTTTCTTTGGAGGAAAGAAATTTGGGATTTAGACTGGTCCAAGCCCATAATTAAATGTTGTATTGATTTAAATTGGTTAGCCTAGAAAATTAATTGGATTGTTAGTGAATCTAGAAAACTAACAGTGCAAGATTTTGATTGATGCTCCTGTGAAAACCAACTGAATTTGTTCGTGAGCCCGTGAAAACAAACATACTATAATCAAGAAAAGATTATAGTAAAAATTTCAAGAAAAGCTTGGAGAGTGGATGTAGGAGTGGATTGCTCCGAACCACTATAAACTTTGAGTATTTGTGATTGTGTTCTTCACTATCTTGCTTTACTTATCTTTACTTCTTGCTTTATTTATATTACTACTTGCTTAGCTTAGCCATAATTCTTGTATAGTTTCATACATATTTGATTCCGCTGCATATACTATATAATCATATCAAGCTACATTAATTTAAGTAAAGCACATCTTTGATTAGATTTCAGATTTAGCCAAAATTTTTTATAGGAACCCAATTCATCACGCCCTTTTGGGTTGCTACCTCTGGGCAACAGTAATGGTTTGAATTACTTTAAGAACCTATAAGTATCCCATCTGAACTTCTTTGAGACTCACTATCTTATCTCCTGTTATATTAAAAAGTTTCGATGAACATCCCTAACATTTTACTTCTATTATGCTTACACCCCCTATACTATAGAAGTGTTGAATATATATCCCTTATTTTTAGAAAAAAATGAACAAAGGCATATTATCTTATGTAGTTTTAGGATACTTGTAAGAACCTTTTTAATCACATGCATCAAAATATCATAACTTTTAATAAAATTTTATTGAAAATATATCAAAATGTGGCGGACAAATCATAATGTATCACAAGTATTCAAAATATATTAAATTATTTTATAATATTTCATAAGGCAAGATAATATATCAGTGCATGGACAGAACAACCCAAATACACCCAAGTGGATTAAAAATACATACAAAATATAATGAAGTCCTTGATACATCCAAAAATGGCCTTGATTCAACCAAAATGATCTTGATACATCTTAAATGGCCCTAATAAATGTCATGATTGAGATGAATGGGGTGCTGCTATGAGGACAAATGACATGCTGCTCACTTGGAGTGAGCTAGCTTTGAGAAAGATTGGGCAAGTTGGGAGGAAGCAGCTCCTAGCTATGAGGATAGTGACTGGGAGGGAGCTGGCTAGGGGGAAGTAGCTCCTAGCTGTGAGGATAGAGGCTGGGAGGGAGTTAGCTGAGAGAAAGTAGCTCCTAGCTATGAGGACAGACGCTAAGAGGATGTACCCACTGATATCTTCTTCCTTCTTCCACTATCTTTAGCTTGTAAAAAAAGTACAAAAAGATAAATAAATGTTTGTTAATTTCAATATAAAATATAAACGTACCTATGATCTCTCTTTTTTTCTACTAATTTGGCTTCCAATTTGACGAGATGTAGTGGTATCTTGTTTCTTCTTCGTCTTACCCTTTCTAGGACCTTTGCATGTCCTAGAGTTATGGTCCCATTGTTAGCAATTCTTGCACCTTAAAGAAGTACCCCTCCTTTTGTATCTACTAGAATCTTTTGGCTTATTCTTTTTTCTTCTTACCTTCTTGGGTCTACCTAGAGGAGCCTAGGAGAGGAAGGGATATAATAGGGTTTTCTATCCTTGGCCAAGATCTGATGCATGGTATTGGCTCAATGATATATTCATAGGCCAATGCCTATGTTGCTTTAGTGTACCATGTGCTAACAAAATATTTTGCTTCTTTTCTAACATACATAATAGCTGCTGCAGCATGACAGTATGGGATGCTAGTTAAATCTCATACCTTACATCCACATATACTCTCCTCTAAATCAACAACAAATCTATCATTGCAATTTTCAACTTCAAATCTATAGCCTCCTCCCCATATGCAGTGATAGTCCATGGCCTCCAACTTTGCTTTCTCTAATTTCTTTTGAATCTTAGGACATAAGGATCCTCTAATTTTGTACAAGCATTCTCTTTTGGATTAAAACTATTGCATGAATAGCCTTCGAATAGTCTCTAACAAGATGATGATAGGCTTGTCTCGAGCATCAATTATATACTTGTTAAATAATTCACATATATTGTTCAAGATCATGCTAGACTTACTTCTAGTGCTGAAAGCATGCCTCGACCATAGCTCTAGGGGATGTTGTCGGAGCCATTGCCATACTGTCTTATCGAACTATTGCAGCTCCTTCATGACAACCTCAAAGTCTAGAAGTGTGTTTGTCCTGGCACACATCTCTATATTTCTTGCCTTTAAATCTAGTGGTTTTAAAATTGGTGTGCAAGTATCACATACAAAATCTATGATCAGTAGTAGAAATAACACTCTAGAAGATCTCCACAAGACCCTACAAAAGAATTGAAAAAAATAAATTATGTACAAAATCAAGTGTTAAGAGAATTGAATAAGTTTTTTAATAAGATAAATAAATCTTTTGTCTATCAGACATAAAGGTCCATCCATGCTTTTCTAATGAACTAATATTCTATAGTAAGCAAGTTAAAAACCAACTCCAGCTGTCTTTCATCTCGGCCTCTATAATGGCCTATGCAACAGAAAAAAATATTTTTATTTCTATCCTTTCCTACTGCAGCTACAAGCTATCCTCCAAAAGAGCCCTTCAAGTGGCAATCATCCAAACTAATGATAGGTCTGCAACCTTTGATGAAGCCCTACTTGTATATTGCAAGATAATAGTACAACCTTCTAAAAATAGACTGGCTGCTCTCATCGGGCCTACTAGCATCCAATAACATCATGCTCCTAGGATTAATTTATCCAATTATTTGACAGTATTCCGACAAATGGGCATACTGCTCCCTGTGGCTACCTTGAATAATCTCCAGTGCTCTACCTTTGGCTCTATAGCACTGTTTTCTTGAAACAAAAACCTTCACATCCCTCCTAACTTGCTCTCGAGAGTCCTTGACACTCAATTTTGTGTCATTTCTAATCTCTTCAAGATATTTCTCTGCTAGAAAGATGGATGTGACATTATGATTCTCAAATTGCCGTCCATAGTTATATATAGGTTGGAATATCTTTATTTAATAGATAAGCTTCCTCTGTACAGAAAAAGCATGATCCTTTATGCACATGCGAGCTTGCATACAACAGTTATCCGACTGGCCTAATTCTTCTTGTATACATAATCAAAATCCTCCTGTATGCTATAAAGCCTCAACACCTTCCTAAATTATGTAGCATTCCTAAAAGTCATTCCAACTAAAAGTTTAATATTTCTCTTAACATCTAAGGGTTAATTAAATTCAGGATATTTAGAACCTTGAATACCAGCATCTGAAGCACTGTCATTGCTTAAGCTGTGGAGATGGGAGTTGCTACTACTATCTGATTTCTTATCGATAAGCTGCTCCTCTCCAAAAAAGTAGCCCCCTCATGAGGTAGGGAATGATGCATCCAATATCTCAACTCCTCCTCAAGTACATCTCTATCTATATAATCATCGAAAAGATCATCATCATCATTATCTAAATCACTTAGCTGGCTAAATGATTCATCACTATTGCTTTCACTGGCAACTATAGGCTTTGAAGTGGTAGCTTTAACCCCTTTCAATTTCTCATCAAATTTAAACCTAAAGACACCATTTTTTTTTTGTCAATCTCTTTATCTGACCTCTTAGTGTTGATGCAGTTGTATTTTTTTTGAGGGCATCTCCTTCCTTATGA
The DNA here is from genome assembly GCA_006176705.1 of Cocos nucifera. NCBI lineage: Eukaryota > Viridiplantae > Streptophyta > Magnoliopsida > Arecales > Arecaceae > Cocos > Cocos nucifera. The sequence goes on along the minus strand of QRFJ01000355.1, from coordinate 848,569 downwards.
TCGGGATACACACCAATGGGCTCTATTTGTCTGTTTCAGATGAAGGAACATCATTTGCATCTGCTTGGTGCTCAACATATACCTCAACCATATCAGCACCTTGCATTGAACCTAATATTTCCGTTGGTGCAAAATCTGGTTGCTGTCAAAGAAGTGCTGAAGTTGGAGAAGATGAGGTCGCCATCGATGACCTGCAAAATAAGTCTCATCCAGAGCTCGGGGTGGCGGCTCCGGCAAGATCCTCCAACGATCAAGTTAGCTTTGTTGGTCAATAAAAATAGAGTGCTCAGTCAAGAAAATTATAGAATTTTTGGAAGAGAGAAGAGAGCCTAGAGAAAATATATCTAAAGGGTCTCTTTTATAAATGAAGCCTGTAATAAACTGATAGTGACAACCATAACTATCGGATAGTGGGCCACTCGGAGTCACGTGGAGTTTGTTACGAATGATAGTATTTGTTATCATGAGATGTCAGTCCGTTTGAGATTTGATAGTTAAAATTTGGAGGGATAGGCATCGGTTGGTGATGACCTTTGAGCTGTATCAATTCTAGCGGAGTTTGAACTCCTCAAAGATAGTTCGAATGAGGGTCGATTCATGCTGTGTACGAGATCGAACTCGTGCGGAGACCTTTCTGGATGACTGTAGAGAGTTTGACCATTGGAGGAGTTCAACCGCTGGAGGAGGAAGAAGTTCGTCTACTGAAGAAAGAATTTTTGATCAAAACTCTTCTATGATTAATAGTTACATTAGGCTAAGCATCAAACTGAACTTCGACGGGAGTGGGGTTTATCCCCAACAATAGTCCCCCCACTCTTGAGTTCGAAATTTGAAGGAAGAGAAGAAAAAGATGATGGCCGAAGTCTGGTCCTAGGTTCCCATGCTTATCAAGATGAGATGTTTTGATATTTACCATGCTGGCACCAAAACTTTCTAAGTCTGAAATGAGTCCGAAAAGATGGCGCTTCGAATCTTCCATCGAAACTCTGCCACAGGCACGGTGCCATAAAGACTCCGCCCGTCGTCACTTTTCTATCATGATGAGTGGGACACGTGGCACACGCAGACCGATTGAAGTCGATCCGCAATCATAACTGCTTCAGGTTATCTCTGACTATTTAAAGCCTTCTCCTATTGCTCAGATTCATCCCTACCCAAGCCTTCTTCTTCCTTTGGGCCCTATTCGCCTTCTTCCCATGGGTCTCATTCTTCTCTCATCTTTCTGAGCTCCAGACATCCTTTCAATTGATCCTCATCACGTCCATCATCCTTTCATCCTCGAATAGTTTAGGTCAGTTTTCTAATCCTTCTCTTAGGTTATTCGTGCTTATCATTTTTGGTACCTTGTCTTTTCGATTTTTTTTTGGAGGGAGGGGGGTTATTGGGGTTCATCTCGATTCGAATGTCTTCCAAAACCTCCCACTCCATCAGTTTACGAAGCTCATCTGGACCAACCTTCTTTGATTCTACACCCCTGGTCGAGATAGAACCTAAGAACATGTCCCGCTCATCTTTCGCTCCAGACACCATCCTGTCCATCCTTACCCCAGATGATCTTTTTCTGATCCGAATCCAATATGGAATCCCTCTAGAATATGACCTTGAACTTCCTAGCTTTGACGACCAGATCAATTCTCCTCCGATCGATCAATTTTGTTTGTAATTAGAAGATTTACGCGTCGGACTTAGATTCCCACTGCCCCCATTTATAGTTGCCCTCTTTTAATTCTTAAATATCTCCTTCGCATCTGTCATACCAAACTTCTTTTGGTTCATCATAGGTTTTCTCTCCCTCTATCAATTGACCAAAGTTCAGCTGACCATTTTATTTTTTAAAAATTTCTATACCTTCAAGCACCATCCTTCCACGAAGGATTGATGGTACTTCCCCCAAGTCAGCAAGAAGGAGTTATTGAAAGGTGCCCCTTCTTCTATTCACAACTGAAAGAAAAAGTACTTTTTTGTATATTGCTCGATCTTGCCATTAGGTCTTCCTTCATGGGGTTACATTAGAGAGTCAGTTCATCGAGCTCCTAGCTTAGATGGAGCCGACCTTGACTCCTCGAATAAACTCAAGATGTACCAAGCTCCTCCTCTTTCCGACCTTCTAAAGGAACAGATCTTATTCAACCTGGGTCTGAGTCTCCATGATCCTATTGGTACATCTTTTGATTTTTGAATCCACATGATTTCGCGTACGTGTATTGCTACTGACCACTCTTCTTTTTCTGCTACAGAAATGGATGCACAAGCTGCCAAGATGCTTACCAAAGGGCACTTCACTAGGAAGAGAAAGGGGAAGGCGCAAGAAGATGGCTCAAAGAGGGCGAAGGTCAGTATTTCCAGCTCTGGAGTCCCCACCCCCACTATCGCTGCGTTCGAGGTCATCATCGATGGTGAGATTCTCCCAACTATCGAGGTTGACACTGCTAGCATGGGCCCAGTGCCTTCCATGCCCTCAGGTCCCTCCAGTGGGGATCGAGTTTCAAAGCTCCCTATCAGGAAAGGGATAGGAGAGGGAAGGAAAAAGAAGGTCATTACGAAGACGTCCTACAAGGCTCGCTTAGGTGGGCCGGACGACAACAACAACGAACGAGGAAAGGATCCCTTTGACAACCCAAAGATCATCCAAAAGCTTGTCGACAAATTTGCCATGCCCGAGGTGGTGGACCAAATGGCCGACCTGGACCAACGGCAGCTCATCTAGAGTTCTCTTGGAATCATCCTCAAGGTAATTGCTCGATTGCTCGACTCTTTCTTTTTCTCTTCTTCTCCTTTTCTCTCTCTATTTTTTTTTAATATCGATCGTTTGTTGCAGTCGGGTCACCAGATGCTCGCTCACATCAAGAGGGTGCATCATCAGAAGGCGGAGGCATAGAAGGCCCAAGAGGACCTTCGAGCCGAGGTCTGCCATCTTCAAGAGAGGGTCAATGAGGTCAAGCATCTTGCCGAGGAGAAGGCGGCGGACATCGAAAGTCTTTAGGATGCACTCCATGAGAAGGAATTCGCTTCGATCAGATTGAAGGCCGTACTAGCCCTGGAGGAGGAGAGGAGGAAGGAAGCCAAAAATAGGATCGCCGAACTAGAAACCCAAATGGCAAAGTCGATCTTAGAGGTAATGATCCAGACCATGGCAGAGTTCAAGATCTCTCCCAAGATGAGGAACCTGAACGTCGAGTTCAATCAGGAAGCATTTATTAAGGGTTTCAAGCTCTACGAAGGTAGGATAGCCCGAAGGTTCTCCAAGCTCAACCTCGGATTTCTGAAGGAGGAGGAAGACGATGTGGATGTGAGACCGTCCATTGCTGTGGTCGACCATTCCTTCGACAAGCTCACTTATGGCCGGTCTGAACCTACCGCAGAGGCACACAAGGCAATTCAAAAATCTGAGGCAGCCGAGAGCGATCCGGCTCTACCCTCCGAGGTTGTGATCCTCGAGTAGTTGTACTCTCTTTTTTTGTGTCTTGTACTCAAAAGTTTTGATTAAATAAAGTGAAATTTTTTTTTTCATACCCTTGAGTGCTTTTCGTAACTCGAATGCAGTCTCCCACTAACGCCGATCCACTATCTCAGGAGGTTCCGATAAAGCCTTTGAAAAAAAACCTAAGAAAAGAAGTTCATCTTCTGAGGAAGAAGTTGAAGAAGATGGAGGATGACCTTTGAGCCTCATGAAAGAATGCTTCTGAGGCGACCAAAGAGGTCACTCACCTTCGAGGCTTACATATGAAGGAAGCGGTGAGCTTCAGTATCCAGAAGGGTAGCTTCGAGAAGGAGGTCGCCGAACTCAAAAGAAATGCTAGTGACAAGTCCTGGGCACTGATAGTGAAGATCAACTCTCTTGGAGCCGACCTAAAGGATGCCGGAGAAAAGATCTATCTTCTAGAAGGAAGCTCATCGTGGTCTACCGATAAGGTCCGGTACAACTCAGACTGGTCAATAAAATTTTTCCAGTTTCAAAAGCAGCTGCAAGATACTGAGGACTGGCATAATAGCTCTCGAGTGATCTAGGCGGAGAAGATGTCTAGGCTTAAAGGTGAGCTCAAGATTGCCAAAGATGAGGCAGCTCATCTTCGAAAGCGACTGCACAATAACCGAAGAGCCAGTGTGAGTGGTGAGTCGAAAGAGATGGCCTCCTTGAAGAGAATCGTTGATGAGCTTTTAGAGGAGGTTGGGGCAAAGCAGGCCAAGGTTCAATGATCGAAGCTTCAGCTAGTCTGTGAACATCGGGTTGTCGAGAATGCGGAGGCATAGTCTGAAGTTTTAAGGAGACAACGGTGAGAGCTCGAGGGTAAGTTTCAGCTTGCTAATAGAATGTATGTAGATGGTCCCTTCTAGAAGAAAAAACTTGAGGAGGAGATCTTACGTTAAAGCAAACCTTGGTGATGGCCGGAGCCGACAGTCTGAAGTCTGAAGAATCCAGTTCACCTTAAAGCTTCCGCCTCTTTTCCCTCTTTTTAATTTCTTTTAGCATAATCGGCCTTGTCGGCTTGTGCTTTGCTTGTATTGAACTCATTTTTGTAATGGAATAATATGTTTTTTGCTATTTTCATTTCACATGAACCTGAGGCCTATTTGCGGTATTACCTTCTTTACTTTATTTTTTTTTCTATCATTTTCTTATGAAATGCTTATTGTGGATGCCGAGCTCGTTGTGGACGTCGGGCTTATTATGGACGTTGAACTAAAACCTCTCTTGAAAATCAGGATAAGATTCTGCCTTTCGCATTTGACGTAGTCAGGTCATCGTGGGAAAACAAATGTAAGGATTCTCCACCAAGCTTCTTTCTTCTCCACATCTTCGATCTACGAGGTTCCAACTTTCGCTCGTGTTAGAATGAGGCTTTTCTTTTGTTCTTAACATAGCTTATGGGGGTGCATTAAGATCATTGGTAGGGTCTCTCCCTCCAACCTATCTTATACCAATGAGGTCATCGATTTTGCTCACGTTAGGATGAGGTTCTCCTCCTATTCCTAATGTGGCTCATGGGGGGGGCATTTTGAGCCATTGAGAGGGCCTCTCCTCCCATCCTGTCTTAAGTGAATGAGGTCTTTAACTTTGCTTATGTTAGGATGAGGTTCTCCTCCTATTTCTAATGGATTGTAGGAGCACATTAGGATCGTTGTCAGGGCCTCTCTCCTCATCTCGTCTAAAATGAACAAGGCCTACGACTTTGCTCATGTTAGGACGAGGTTCTCTTCCTATTTCTAATAGACTGTAGGAGCATATTAGGACCATTATCAGGACCTCTTCCCTCATCTCGTCTAAAATGAATGCCAAAACTATCGAAGGCCTTATATTTTTTTTGATAGTTTGGCTGGAGCTAAAGTGGCCAATTTAGAGAGAAGATCGGCTCTTATATTTTCTACCCTCAAAATCTATTGAATGCCAAAATTGTCGAAGGCCTGAGTTAAATCCTTTACCTTCTCAAGGTATTTCATCATACTTTTCTTCCGTGCTTCATAGTTGCCACTGACTTGGCCAACCACTAATTGAAAATCACTGTAGACTTGAAGTCGATCTACTTTTAACTCTCTTACTATTTTTAATCCGGTGATCAATGCTTCATATTTGGCCCCATTATTAGTTGCAGAGAATTTAAAGCATAGCGCGTATTCGACGATGACTCCCTCAGGGTTGACTAAGATCAATTCTATGCCTGCTCTAGCGGAGTTGGATGAACCATCTACGTACAGAGCCTAAAAACCTTCAGAAAGATCGACACTCTCTTTGAAAAGGTTTGGTTGCAACCATGGGGTGCCGGCCTCATCTTGTTCAAGCTCGACTTCATCTAGAATGGTACATTCTACTACAAAATCTATCAAGATCTGAGCTTTGATCGATGGTCGGGGTCGATAATTAATGTCAAACTCTATGAGTTTGATTGCTTATTTCACAATTCTTCTGGAAGCATCCGTTCGATGAAGGACTATTTTTATTGGTTGATCTATAAGGACCGTTATGGTGTGTCCCTAAAAGTAAGGTTGAAGTCTCCTGACAGCGATTAGAAGAGAGTAAGTCAATTTTTCTAACTTAGAGTACTTGATCTCTACATTCCTTAAGACCCAACTTACATAGTAGATTGATCGCTGCATCTTCGCTTCCTCCTGGATCAGGACTGCTGCTAAGGCCACCAAAGAGGCTGCTAGGTACAAGAATAATTCTTCTTCGAGTTCGGGCTTAGCTAACTATGGAGGTGAGTTGAGGTAATTTTTAAGCTTTTCAAATGCCCGTTGGCACTCCATCGTCCATCAAAAGTTTTTTGGTTGCTTGAGAACTTGGAAGAAGGGCATGTATCGCTCGATCAATCTTAAGATGAAGCGATTTAGGGATGCTACTTTTTTAGTTAGATGTTGAACTTCTTTGATCATTTTTGGAGCAATCATCTTCTGAATAGCTTGGATTTTCTCTAGATTTGCTTCGATCCCGCATCTCGACATCATAAACTCCAGAAACTTTTTCGAGGTTACACCAAAGATGCACTTGATTGGGTTCAGCTTTATTTTGTACTTTTTAAGTGCACTAAAGATCTCTTCGAGGTCGATGATGTGGTTTATTGAAGCTCAGCTTTTGATGAGCATATCACCCACATACACCTCCATGTTGTGGCTGATCTGCTCCTTGACGATCTTGTTGACCACACATTGGTATGTTGCCCCTGCATTCTTGAATCCAAAAGGCATAACCCTATAACAGTAAAGACCATGGTTAGTAACAAAAGTAGTTTTTTCCTCATCCTCCAATGCTATCCGTATTTGGTTATAGCTAGAAAAGGCATCCATGAAGGTGAGGAGCTCATAGCCCGAGGTTGCATCTATCAGTTGATCAATCTTAGGTAGAGGATAGCTATCTTTTGGATAGACTTTGTTCAACTTTTTGAAGTCTATATACATCCTCTACTTGCCGTTGGCCTTCTTGACCAGGATCACGTTAGAGACCCAAGTCGGATAGCTAATTTTTTGAATAAATCCGACGTTGAGAAGCTTGTCGACTTCTTCTACTATTGCCTTCCATCTTTCTGAGGCATGGCCCCAAACTCTTTCTTTCACTGATCGATGCTTGGGATCAATGGCCAGCCGATGTTTCATAATCTTGGCATCAATCCCAAGCATATCCATCAAAACCTAGGTGAAGACGTCGGCATTTCTCCATAAAAAGGTAATGAACTGCTCCCAAACTTCATCCTCCAAATTGGAGCCAATCTACACCGTATGCTCCGCATTTTCATCATTCAGGGAGATGGTCACAAGATCTTCTACGGGCTTGCCCCATTCTTCAACAAGGTCATCGTGGACATCAAGCCCGTCAATTGGGCAGGGGTTAAGTTGAGTGCCATATTGTAAGGCAATGAAGTAGCAGTGCCAGGCTAATGCTTGATCGCCTCTGATTTCACCTATTTCATTGCTTGTTGAGAATTTTATTTTTAGGTAATAGATCGATACTATGGCTCATAGTGCATTTAGATCAGGTCGACCGAGGATTGCATTATAAGTGGAGGGGGCTTTTACCACCAAAATGTCGACCTATACCTTGGCCTACTTTGGGTACTGTCCTGCAGTCACGGCTAGAGTTATCATTTCCTCCACTGACACAGCATCATCAGTAAAGCCGACCAATGGGGAGCTTATGGGTCCCAAATGATTATCAAATATGGATATTTTAAAGAAAGCATTATAGTACAAAATATCAACGAAACTTCTATTATCTATAAAAATGCGATGTACATCATAATCAGCAATGTTCAAAAAAATTACAACCATATTGTTGTGTGGAAATCGAACTTCTTGAGCATCCTCGTCGGTGAAAGCGATGGGCTCTTCAGTTTTTCATCTCTTTCCAACCTCGACTGACCTGCCAGCCTCCCCTCATCGAAGTTCCCTAGAGATGGTGTTAATGATGCCGATCGGGGGCCGATCTTTTCATTGCTCCCAGCCCCTCGAAGGTTCCAATGGTGGGGGTGCTCTCAGCCGATCCTCCCATCCTTTCGATCGATGTCGCAAAAATTGGCCCAACCTACCGCACCTGATGAGCTCCTCAATCTCGTCTTGGTGCTGAATGCACTCTTCCATATCATGACCGTGATCGCGATGGTAGAGACAGAACTTGCTAAGATTGTATTTATCGAGGTAAGTAGGCATCCTTTTCTATCTTAGTAGTTCATCCCTGATCTCCATCAGTACTTGAATTTTTGAAGCATTGAGAGGGACGTAGTTATGAAATTTTCTAAAGGAAGAGCTCCGTCGTGCCTTTCTATCCAGGCTTCTTCGCCTCTAGGCCTGGATAGGGGTTCGGATCCACCTATGCTTCGAAGGAGTCTGGGAGCGTGGTCGAGCTCCGCTCGATTTTTCTCTAGCCACGGGCATATTTGGTTCACCCGCCTGCCGCCCCTGGGCGACTTCATTGTCCCTAGCCTTAAAGGCCTCTTCAGCTCGGGCATAACCTTCAGTCTGAGCTAGCATAACGGCAAAGTCCCTGGGATACTTCTTCTCTAGAAAGAATAGCAAATCATTTTTCTGAAGGCTGCTCTTAAGCACGGCCATTGCAACAGACTGATCCAGGTTTCGGACCTTCAATGCGGTAGCATTAAATCGGATGACATAAGCCCGGGTAGATTCTCCCTCCTTCTGCTTGATATTCATTAAAAAATTCGAATCTCGGTTGGAACGTCGGCTGCTAACGAAGTGAGTCGCAAACTAATAGCTCATTTGATCGAAGAAAAAGATAATACCCGACTTAAGTGCCGAGTACCAATTTTTAGCAGCTTCCTTGAGGGTGGATGAAAAAGCTCAGCATAGAATAGCATCTAGCACGTCATAGAGCAGCATCATTACCTAAAAGGCCTCCAGGTGGTCGATCGGATTGGTAGTGCAATCATAACTCTCAAACTGTGGAAGCTTAAAGTTTGGTGGGATTGGTTTCTACATAATCTTCTAAGAAAAATGAGGGTTAATGCAAATATCATTACCATGGAAGAAGGGAGCATGATGGAGTTCTTTGATTTATTAGCTCATTTTTTGGAGCCTTTGATCCAAGAGATCTTCACGATCATTGATCTTCAAGGTTTTTTGATGGAACGGGGGTAAAACTCCCCCTGGGGTTGAGTCATGGTCAAAGAAAGGGCTCTCCACCCTTTGCTTCTCCATTTTGAAGGTCACCGATCGGCTAGCCCAAATCGGCCATCCTCGGATCGGATCATGGGGCTTTGAAGAAGCCCGCTTTGGTCGAATTGGTGCCGAAGCCTGTCGATGCCTAGCCTGCACTGCCTTTGCAAGCCCACGAACCTGCTGGACTAGCAGATTGAATTGCTCCACATCCACCATGGTTGTAGGTGGAGCTTGAGTTGCCAAAGCCGAAGCGGGAGCGGATGGATCTAGATGAAATTTGACTGTAGAGGTCGTTGACCAAAGGGTAGAAGCTTTTCTGGAGGTATTTTTTTGGGAAGAACTCTTAAGAGAAAGAAGAGAGATCACTGCTAAACACTCCTTTAAGAATAAGAAATTCTCAAGAATAGAGGCCCTCCTTCTAGTGCCAATCCTATTGGTGCAAAATCTGATTGCCGTCGAAGAAGTACTGGAGTTGGAGAAGACAAGATCACCGTCGGTGACCTGCAAAATAAGTCTCATCCATAGCCTGGGGTGGTAGCTCCGGCAAGACCCTCCAACGGTCAAGTTAGCTTTTTCGGCCAACAAAAATGGAGTGCTTAGTTAAGAAAGTTGCAGAGTTTTTGAAAGAAAGAAGAGAGCCTAAAGAAAACGTATCCAGAGGATCCCTTTTATAGACAGAGTCTGTAACAAACTGATAGTGACAGTCATAACTATCGGATAGTGAGCCGCTAGGGGCCATGTGGAGTTTATTATGAAAGATAGTGTTTGTTGTTATGAGATGCCAGTCTGTTTGAGATTTGATAGTCAAAATTTGGTGGGATGGACGTCGATTGATGATGACCTTTGAGCTGTATCAATTCTAGAGGAGTTCGGACTCCTCAAAGATAGTTCGGGTGAGGGTCGGTTCATGCCATGTATGAGACCAGACTTGTGCAAAGACCTTCCTGGATGACTACGAGGAGTTTGGCCACTGGAGGAGTCTGAAAGGAGTTTGACCGCTGGAGAAGTCCGAAAGGAATTTGACCGCTGGAGGAGTCCGAAAGGAGTTCGGCCACTGAAGGAGTCTAGGAAGAGTTCTGCTCCTGGGGGAGTCCAGAAGGAGTTTGGCTACTGAAAGAAGAATTTTCAATCGAAGCTCTTCTATGATTAATAGTTACATTAAGCCAAGCATCAGACTGGACTTTGGTGGGAGCAGGATTTATCTCCAATAATTTTCAATGTGTCAACATCACATCTTAATTTCCTCAAGTCATTTTATAATGTATGTCCTAGCATTAAGTAATAAAAATGGCTATAATTTGTGTACCCTAACTAGCTTATGATGTCCTTTATCTTTATTATTGGGGATAAACCCCACTCCCGCTGAAGTCTAGTCTGACACTTAGCCTAATACAACCGATAATCACAGAAGAGCTTCAATCAAAAATTCTCTTCCCAATGATCGAACCCAACCGAACTCCTCCAGTGGTCGAGCCCTAGCCGAACTTCCCCAGTAATCGAACTCACCCAATGGTCGAACTCCTCCCGGATCCCTCCTTCAGTCAGATTTCTTCAGGAGCCGAACTCCTTTCGAACTTTTTCTTTAGATGGATTTCTATAGGTGATCCTACTATTAAACGATTACAATTGTAATTTATCAGGACAGTTATGATTATCATTTATCAGGATGATTACGATTGGCATTTATCAGGATAGTTACGACTGTCATTTATCAGGACGGTTACGATTGTCATTTATCAGTCTGCTACAGGCAATCCCACTATCGAATAGTTACAACAAGCTCTATCTATAAAAAGAAACCCTTCAGATATATTTTTTCTAAGCTCTCTTTTCCTTACCGAAACTCTACCAAACTCTTTCCTGAGCACTCCATTTCTATTGGCTAGAAGAGCTGACTTGATCATCAGAGGGTCCTGTCGGAGCCGCCGCCACCGACTCTGGATGGGACTTAATTTTGCAGGTCCCCGATGGTGACCTCGTCTTCCTCAACTCCAGCTCAATCTGGCGTCGATCAAATTCTGCACCAATAGAATTGGCACTAAAGGAAGGGCCCTCTGTTCCTAAGATTTTATTGATCTTAAAGAAGTGCTCAGCAGCGATCTCTCTTCTTTCTCTCTAGAGTTTTTTTCAGAAAAAATATCTTTCAGAAAAGCTTCGATCCGACGATCAACGATCTCTACAGTCAGATTCCATCCAAATACATCCACTCTAGCTCCGATAACTCAAGCTCCACCTGCAGCCATGGTGGATGCCGAGCAATTCAATCTGCTGGTCCAGTAGGTTTGTGGTCTCATGAAGGCGATGTAAGCCCCGATACCAGTTCGACCAGAGTAGGCTTCTCCGGAGCCTCATGGTCCAATCTGAAAATGGCCAACCTTGGCTACCTGACCTTTGATCTCTGAAAAGGAGAAGCAAAGGATGGAGGACCCTTGCTCGGACCACGACTTGACCCAAGGGGAAGCTTCATGCTCGTTCCATCAGAAAATCGTAGAGATCAACGATCGTGAAGATCTCCTGGATCAAAGACTCCTAGAAATGAGCCGACGAATCGAAGAGCTCCATCATACTCTCTCCTCATATGGTAATGATATTCGCACTGACCTTTCTTTTTCTCAGAGGATCATGTAGGAACCAATCTCGTCAAACTTCGAGCTCTCGTAGTTTGAGAGTTATGATGGAACCATCGATCCGATCGATCACCTGGAGGTCTTTCGAATAATGATGTTACTCCATGGTGCATCAGATGCTATTTTGTACCGGGCCTTCCTGTCCACCCTTAAGAGAGCCACCAGAAACTGGTACTCGATACTTAAGTCAGGTACCATCTTTTTCTTTGATCAGATAAGCCATCAGTTCGTGGCTCACTTCATCAGCAGCCGACGTCCGTGTCGAGGTTCGAATTTTCTAATGAAAATCAAGCAGAAAAAGAAAGAATCCATCTGAGCTTATGTCACCCAATTTAATACCACTGCATTGGAGGTCTGGAACCTAGATCAATCAGTCACAATGGCGCACTTAAGGGCGACCTCCAAAAGAATGATTTATTATTCTTCCTGAAGAAGTACCCTAGGAACTTTGCCAATCTGTTAGCTCAGGCTAAAAATTATGCCCAAGCCGAAGAGGTCTTCAAGGCTAAGAATGATGAAGCCTTTGGTGAGCGGCGAATTGGCGAGCCAGGCAGGCTCACTAAAGAAGGAAAGCCGAGTGAAGCTCGGCCATGCTCCCAAACTTTCTCTAAGTGCAAGCGAGCCCAAACTCCTTCTCGGGCTCAGAGGAAGAGAAGCCCCGACAGAAGGGTCCGACAGGGTTCACCCCTCTGAAGATTTTACAACTACACCCCTCTCAATGCTCCGAAAGCCCAAGTATTAATGAAAATCAGAGAGCAACTATCGAGATCGGAAAGGATGCGTACTCAGCCTGGCAAGTGCAATCCTAATAAGTTTTGTCTTTATCATCGTGATCATGGCCACGATACTGAAGAGTGTATCCAGCTTCAGGATGAAATCAAGGAGCTCATCAAGCATGGTAGACTAGGTCGATTCTTGCAGCATCGGCCTGAAAGGTAGAAAGATCGGCCAAGGGCACCGTCGCAGCCTGAACCACCAAGGAGGAAGGAACAATAAGGAGATCGGCCACCTCTCGACATCATCAATACGATCTCGGAGGGACTTCGATGAGAAAAGGCCGATGGATCCGAGGAATCAGTGAAGAGATGGAGAACTAGAGAACCCATAACCTTCACTGAGGTAGATGCTCTAAGGGTCTAGTTTTCGAATAATGATGCGGTTGTAATCTCTTTAAACATTATCGACTATGATGTACGCTGCATTTTGGTAGATAATGGAAGCTCGGCCGATGTATTATTTTATGATGCTTTCTCGAAAATGTCTTTACTCAATAACTACTTGGGACCTATGAACTTTCTGTTGATAGGCTTCACTAGCGATGCCATACCAGTCGAGGGTATAATAACTTTGATTATGACTGTAGAGCAATGCCCAAAGCTGGCTAAGGCATAGGTTGATTTTTTAGTCATAAGGACTCTATCCATCTAAAATGCTATTCTCGGTCGATCTGGTTTAAATGCACTTCGGACAGTGGTATCAACTTATTATTTGAAGATGAAATTTTCGACGAGTCATGGGATTAGAGAGGTTAAGGGAGATCAAGCTCTGGCATGGCACTGCTACTTAATCGCCCTACATGAGGAAGAACAGTCTGACCCTTATCCTATTGATGGGCTGGATGTCTGCGATGACTTCACCAAGGAGTGGGGTGAGCTTATGGAGGACCTCGTATCTATGCCCTTGAATGATGGGAATATGGAGCACGTTGTACAGATCGGCTCCAACTTGGGGGATGAGGCTCGGGAGCAACTCATCACCTTCCTTAGGAAGAACGCGGACGTCTTCGCCTGGACCCTAGTGGATATGCTAGAAATTGATGCCAAAGTTATGAAACATTGGTTGGCCATTGATCCAAAGTATCGGTCGATAAAAGAGAAGGTACGCAGTCATACTCTGAAGAGACAGAAAGCAATTATGGAAGAAGTAGACAAGCTCCTCAAAGTTGGATTCATCCAAAAAGTCAACTATCTGATCTGGATCTCGAACGTGGTCCTTATCAAAAAGGCAAACAGCAAGTACAGGATGTGTATAGACTTCAAAAAGGCTGAACAAGGCCTACCCAAAAGATAGCTACCCACTACCTAGGATTGATCAACTGGTAGATGCAATCTCGGGCCACGAGCTCCTCACTTTCATGGACGTTTTCTCTGGTTATAATCAGATACGGATGGTGCCAGAGGATGAAGAGAAAACTACTTTTGTAACTGACCGTGGTCTTTATTATTACAGGGTTATGCCCTTTGGACTCAAAAATAAAGGGGCAACATAGCAGCATCTGATCAACAAGATCTTCAAGGAGCAAATCGATCGTAACATGGAGGTGTTCGTGGATGACATGCTCATCAAAAGTCAAGCTTCTATAAACCATCTCGTCGACCTTGAAGAGACCTTCAGCGCACTTAGGAAGCATAGGATGAAGCTGAACCCAACCAAGTGCATCTTTGGTTTGACCTTTGGAAAGTTTCTGGGATTTAGGGTGTCAAGATGTGGGATTGAAGCAATTTCAAAAAAAATTTGAGCCATTCAAGAGATGACCGCTCCAAAAATAATCAAAGAAGTTTAGCACTTGACTGAAAAATGGCATTCCTAAATTGCTTCATCTCGAGATCGATCGAGCAATGCATATCCTTTTTTCAAGTTCTCAAGCAATCAAAGAATTTCTACTGGACGATGGAATGCCAACGGATGTTTGAGAAACTCAAAAACTACCTCGGCTCATCCCCATTATTGATAAAGACTGAACTTGAAGAAGAATTATTCTTGTACCTAGCGGTCTCCTCGGCAATCTTGGTAACAATCCTAGTCAAAAAGAAAGCGAAGATGCAGCGGTCGGTCTACTACATAAGTCGGATCCTAAGGAATGCAGAGACCAGGTACTCTAAGCTAGAAAAATCAGCTTACTCTCTTCTAATTACTGTCAGGAGGCTCCAATCTTACTTTCAGGGGCACAACATAATGATCCTCATGGATCAACCAATAAAGGCAGTCCTTCAGCGAATGGATGCTTCCAGGAGAATTGCAAAATGAGCAATCGAGCTCACAAAATTTGATATCAATTATCGACCCTGACCATCGATCAAAGCCCAGATATTAACAGATTTTATAGTGAAATATACCATTTTTGATGATACCGAGCTTGAACAGAATGAGATCGGTGTTCTGCTGTCGCAACCGACCCTCCCCGAAGAGACAGCCAATCTTTTTGAAGGTTTTTAGGCTCTATATGTGGATGGTTCATCCAACTCTGCTGGAGCGGATGTGGGGTTGATCTTAGTCAGTCTCGAGGGAGTCGTTGTCGAGTATGCACTGCGCTTCGAATTTTCTGCGACTAATAATGGGATCGAGTATGAAACACTGATCGCCAAGTTAAAAATTGCAAGAGAATGAAAAGTAGATCGACTTCAAGTCTATAGCGATTTTCAATTAGTGGTCGATCAAGTTAGTGGCAGCTATATAGTGCGAAAGAAAAGTATGATGAAATATCTTGAAAAAGTAAAGGACTTAACTCCTGCCTTCAGCTATTTTGGCATTCGACAGATTTTGAGGGTAGAAAATATAAGAGCTGACCTCCTCTCTAAATTGGCTACTTCGATCCTGGTCGAACTATCTAAAGAAGTATTCTTTAAGACTTTGAAATACCCAAGCCCAGAGGAATCATAGGTCATCATGCAAATGGAGCTTGAGCCGAGCTGGATTGACCCGTTGGTTACCTACCTCAAGGAGGAAGTTCTTCCTCGTGATCCGAAAGAAGCTTGAAAACTCAGGAATCAAGCCTCCCGATATATTTTGTACGAGGGCAGATTGTATAAGAGATCGTACTCGCTATCGCTGCTGAGATATCTCTAACCTTCAGAGATCGATTTCGCATTATGAAAAGTGCATGAGAAAATCTATGAAAGTCATGTAGGAGCCAGGTCCCTATCGCAAAAGCTACTTCAGCAAGGATGCTATTGGCCAATCTTGTACCATGATTCTATGCAGTATGTCAGAAAATATGATCATTGTCAGAAGAATGCGAGCATACAAAGATGGTCGGCCTTCGAGCTTACTCCGCTAAGCGCATCCTAGCTATTTCCGCAGTAGGAAATGGACATGGTTTTTTTTCAATGGCATTCGGACAATAGAAGTTCTTCCTAGTCGCGATCGACTACTTCACCAAATGGGTCGAAGCCTAACCACTAGACAAAATTACTGAGGCCAAGGTATAGAATTTCATCTGAAAGTCAATAGTCTGCTGATTTGATCTATCCTGAATCCTCATAATCAATAACGGGTGATAGTTCATCGGGACAAGGTTTGCCGAGTTCTGTGAAGACCTAAACATCTTCCACCACTTCACATCGGTAGCTCACCCATAGACAAATAAAAAGCTGAAGTGACCAACCAAACTCTACTGTAAGACGTCAAGATAAGGCTCGATAAAGCAAATGAAACCTAGGTGGACAAACTTTACCACATCCTCTGGGCATACCAAACCATTCAAAGGCTGTCGACTAGAAAAATACTATTCACCTTGGCCTTTGGAATGGAGGCAGTCATCCCAATTAAGCTTAAGCTCCCGTCAGCATGGATCGTGGTCTTCAACGAACAGCATAACCCACATGACCTCAGAGTCAACCTTGATCTACTGGAGGAAAAAAGGGAGGAAGCCTAGGTTCAAATGGTGGCCTACAGACAAAAGATGGTCCGGTACTATAACTCCAAAGTCAGAAGTAAAACATTCAGAGGAGGAGACTTAGTGCTTCGATGAGTCACCACCTCTCAGCTTCAGAGCCAGGAGAAGCTTGCCCCAAATTGGGAAGGTCCGTATGAAGTGGTAGAGATCGTTCGGCCTAAAACTTATCACTTGAAGGAGCTCGGAGGAATAATGCTTCCATGACCTTGGAACTCAGAAAATCTGAGGATGTACTATCAGTAATCTTTCTTCAATAAAACTTTATTTCAGCATTATTATTTCTTGGTGCAAGAACTATGTGATGATAGAAAAGAAACAACCAAAAGTGGCCATATTAAGAACAAGAGGAGAACCTCATTCTAACGCGAGCAAAATCGAAGGCCTCATTCATTTTAGACAAGATGGAGGGAGAGGCTCTGACAATGGTCCTTATGTGCTCCCATAATCTGTTAGAAACAGAAGGAGAACCTCATCCTAATGCAAGCAAAGTCGAAAGCCTTGTTCATTTTAGACGAGATGGAGGGAGAGGTCCTGACAACGGTCCTTATGTGCCCCCATAATCCATTAGGAATAGAAGGAGAACCTCATCCTAACATGAGCAAAGTCGAACGTCTCGTTCATTTTAAATGAGATGGGAGGAGAGGCTCTGACAATGGCTCTTATGTGCCCCCATAGCCCATTGGAAATAAGAGGAGAATCTCATCCTAATGCGAGCAAAGTCAAAGGCCTCGTTCATTTTAGATAAGATGGAGAGAGAGGCCCTGACAACGGCCCTTATGTGCTCCCATAGTCCATTAGGAATAGGAGGAGAACCTCGTCCTAACATGAGCAAAGTCAAAGGCCTCGTTCATTTTAGATGAGGTGAAAGGAGAGGCCCCAACAATGGCCCTATTGTGCCCGAGCCTCAACTTTGATGTCAACCTTGGCTGGAGATAAGATCTTCTCCGAGCTTCAATCTGAACTGGTGCAGATCTCTGAAGAGAACTTCGGCAGTCGCCCTTTTTGTACTCCCTTCCTTCAAGTTTTGAACTCGAGAGTGGGGGACTATTGTTGGAGATAAACCCCGCTCCCGTCGAAGTCCAGTCTGACACTTAGCCTAATGCAACCGATAATCATGGAAGAGCTTCAATCGAGAATTCTCTCTCCAATGGTCGAACCCAATCGAACTTCTCCAGCGGTCGAGCTTCAGTCAAACTTTTTCAGCAACCAAACTCTCCCAATGGCCAAACTCCTCCCAGGTCCCTCCTTCAATCAAATTTCTTTAGGAGCCGAACTTTTTTCAAACTTTTTCTTCAGACGGATTCCTACAGGCGATCCTAGTACTGAACGATTATAATTATCATTTATCAGGATAGTTACGATTATCATTTATCAGAATGATTATGATTGACATTTATCAGGATGGTTACGACTGTCATTTATCAGTCTACTATAGGCAACCCCACTATTGGATAGTTATAACAAGCTCTGTCTATAAAAAGGAACCCTCCAAATACATTTCCTCTAAGCTCTCTTTTTCTTTTCAAAACTCTACCAAATTTTTTTTCTGAGCACTCTATTTCTGTTGGTCAGAAGAGCTAACTTGATCGTCGGAGGGTCCTACCGAAGCCGCCACCATCGACTCCGGACGGAACTTAATTTTGCAGATCCCCAACGGCGACCTCATCTTCCTCAACTCCAGCTCAATCCAGCATCGACCAAATTCTGCACCAACATCTATGATACTAAATCTATCTTTATCATAATTATCAAAGTATCGACTGCTGTCCTAATAATAATGGTAGGTTGGATTGTATTTGAAAGATCCACCATAGTGAATTTCCATGATAAATAAGTCAGAGCCCATCTGTGCACAACGAACAAGACATAGGAACTAAAAAATACTGCTTGGCTAAACTAAAATATTTCTATAAAGGGAATGGCATTTGACTGTGGAAGGCATCCTATGGATCCCATCATGCTCAAGCATATCAAAAATAGGACCACAAAATATGCGAGGATAGAGAGACTACAAAATCAGAGGAAAAATTCTAAAAGTATCGATTTACATCCATAAAATCCTAAAATTATCGATCGACTACTAAAGAAATATACATCAATAGAATAATCACTATAATCATGATTTAATATAAAAAATAAATTATTAAAAAAAAATATTATCGAAAAAAAAGATGTAGGGCTCACCCACAAATAGAAATAAGGTATTCAAGAGGCTATCATGCTCGTGCACGAGGGAGAAGACATTGCTCAACCGAAATGGAGAGTGGGATGGAGGTTATCACTGGAATCTCATCGAAGAACAATCGCCAGAAGCAAGGGATGCAAAATGATGGATGTTGAAATAGGGAGGGTTGGCATCATAACAAATTTTAAAGGAAGGGATGAGTATTTCCATTTTTTTGAAGGACAACATAACGGAGTCATCACTTAAATAGATGTAAGGGGCATATTGATATACTTCGATAAGTTGGAGGATCTAACTGAGATGTTTTAAACTTGAGGGGGTGTAAGTGAAATTGAGGTAAACTTGAGGAGGTATCCATATAATTTTTTCTTTTTTTTTTTGGAGGGAGAAGCTCACACACATATGAAACTAGAAACTAAAATCTTTAGGACATTTCTTAACTCGTGATGCAGGATGGTCATGGTTAACAAGGTCAGTCTTAAATGTAATGCTAACTAGTTTTGATCAAGCATAGAGATCAATTTCAAATAGAAATATTGGCAAAAAGCTCCTCTATTAGACTCAACATTTAGACTTACAATCAACTATTGAGATCCAACTTTCCATGGCCAATTGTACCAAAATATAATTTTTTTCAATAATTGGAAAGAGGGCTTAACAACTAAGGGGTACAAATGATCACATCAAATATAGCATAAATAGCAAGATAATGTGAAAGATGTTGAAATTTACCTGATTAAGCTCCATCCGAATGTAGCCCATATTAATATACATTGAGATTTGTTTTAGTTGTTTTAATTGATATGGACTCTAACTAAGGATAAGCCTTCGATAAAATGATAATGATATATTTGATGATTATTATAATAAAGTTGACCTCTATATAACCATTATAGATTATATCCATCTCAGCTATTGTAATTGATTTACATATGGGTGAGATATGCTATAAAAGGATACCTCCTATGGACTGCTTGATTCTCTTGTAGTTGTAGGTGGTTATAGACTAATTCGACAGACTGATTGAGAGATCGTCTACTTCGATGGCTTCATCTTTATATAAGTTTTATTGTCCGATAAAGTTCTTATAAAAGAACCTAATGAAGGAAAATATGGGATTTTTCCTTTTAGTAAGGTCAAGAAAAAAGTTCAAATTTTAGTGCATGAATATTTTTTCATGATTCAAATTTTAATTTTCAATTCCTTTTCATTTCAAAGTTAAATGGGAGTTCAAATACTTTGACTGAACTATAGGCTAATTTTAGGTCGGTTTAGTCTTGATCTAGGTTTAGATACTTTGTTTTTGGCCAAACCTGATAATTGGGCGTGATTTCGTTCAATGCAACTTCCTTATCTTCTTCTGTCTCTTTTGTTGTATGTATTTCTTGTCTCATTTGTGAATAATTGGATGGCTAACCATAGTTTTGTTAAAAGAGGAGAGGCCGAGAAGGAATACTTTATATGGTTTTAGAGTCCTCAATAGCTGAGAATATTTTTTTGCACTCTAGAGGCCCTACCAACTAGATAGACTGATGTTATCTCGTAGAAAAAATTATTTAGATGCTAATAAAGTTGGTTGAAACGAGTTTTTTTAATTATTTTCCACACGACTATGTCGTTATATATTTACAAATAAATTCAAGAACATTCATATTTCATTTTTATTGTTCATGTATATAGATAGACAAAAAGAGATAGATGGCTAAGATGTTATTTCTCCACCGATCTTTTATCATATTTTGTCATTGAGAAAGCGTTACATTGTTATTTCATGGGCAAGCAGTTTTATCATTGCAACAACAACATCGCACCGTTCCAGGTATGCCAATTTTGAAGCAATGGGACTTCTCATAATTTGGTCCACAAAAGCGTTCGCAACCACCAGGCTCACAGTATGGCCCGCTAAAATCTTGGCAGAAGGGTTGCTCATCAGCATCAACTTCTGTAGAATGTAGAAAAATAAGAATATAAGTTAAAAAGTCATAAATTCAGAAAAAAATCAGTCAGCCTTACATTTATTTTGCAGAGACACCATTAGAGCTAAGTTGATAACAATTAGAGAAAAATTACTAAAAATAAAACATATTTATAATCCAACTTGTCATATAAATATAAATTGATAGGAGCTAAATGGAAATTGGACCTAATTTTATTAATCAAGAAGAGATCTCACTTGTTCAACCAAATGGAGTGAGGGATTTGAATCCGTCTCAAAATCATAGACCCAAGTCCGGCTCCAATTAAATTGGATTAGCTAGATAAACAAAACATGCAATTTTGTTTAGCAATAAGGAGAAGAATATTCTAGCCCCAAGAAGAATTATTCATTGGATTGGAAATGTAAGCTATCCCATCAACATTTAAATACATGAGCAATGTAACATCTTCATTTGGCTCTATCATTTCAGGTGGAAACCAAATTGTGAATCAAACATAGATAAAATATCTAGATTTGTTGAAGAAAAAAAATTATCCCAGGTAAAAGAACATAAACTTTGTCATTGATGATGATATATGATGCTTAGATCATAACAAACCATTCATGATGCCCATAATGCTATACGTATTGCTACATGGCTGCACCTGAATGCATACATCATACATCAGACATGAGAGAGAGAGAGAGAGAGAGAGAGAGAGAGAGAGAGACCTTTTGGAGAAGAATAGAGAAGAGCCAAAAGACAAGCAGCAAGAAGATACTTGTTCAGGCACGAGAAAGCCATTTTGCTGTGAGAGCATTCGTCAACAAAAACCTTAAATAGATGGGAGGTATAATGATGGTAATTTACTCTACATGGTATATCCAACCAAACTTTATCCTAATACGTGGGTTTTAGGTAAGTCATTTGGTCAGATTAACATCACTAAATCTTCTGTGATTATTCTTGGATCTACATGCTATATTTGAAATGAGGTATATCATCAACAAATCAATTGTAATTATGGATTGAACCCACCAACTATAATTAGCATGAGGTGCATCCATAGCAAATTTACTGTGATTATAGATTAGATCCACTAACTATACTATTCTTTAAAATTTTGTATGTTATTTTTGGTATAGAAAATGCTATGGCTGCATTCGCCCATGGTAAAAAATTCAGCAACAATTCTAAATAGGAAAAACGGGGCAACAATCCCAATTAGATTGATCAAAAGGATTGATATATTCAAAATGGATAATATCTTTCTTTAAATATCCATCAATCATTTTTGACTTGCAAGTCACCGCAAATCATCTATAATCAAGGAAACTTTGTTGAATCACTATTTATGATATATGCCAGCTGTAGTTTCAGAGGCTAATAAATTATATTCTCTACTATATAGAAAATCAAATTAATTAACTTACCAAGCTAAAGAAAAATTGAAAAATAACTAAAAGTGTGCACAGCACCATCCTAAGATATATTTTCATCCTCCATGCAGGAAAATCCAAAAACACCATCGCAAGGTACAATCGGTATCCTCCACCTACGAGCACAATCATGAAAGAGGAGGAAAAGAAGAAGAACTATTATGGTAGAAAATAAAACTTGAGAAAGCTTATAAAGAAGAATAAGATTGCTTACTAGGTTAAATCTCAATTGAGAGGGCTTTTTTATAGCCGAGGGCTTTTTTATAGCCAACATATTCTGATCCAATGTTTAGAAAAATAAAGAACCTAATGTTCACAACAACAAAAGACCCAACATTTAGAAATATAAACAACAAATATTCAAAAATTAAAACCCAATATTTAAAATATTAAAATGTTAATTAAAACTTTACACCCGTGTCCCACCCCGACCCGACCTGGTGCTACTCAGTTCCTGCATGTACATATTAAAGATTTTTCTTCAAACTTTCTCAAATGCTCCTAAGGACTTGGAAAAATTCTTTTCTTATATAAAGGGCTAGAAAAATCTTTCTATCCCGATGTGGGACTAAAAGATCTCAAACAAGAACAAAAAACATATTTAAAGAGAAATTTATTGGAGAGATTTTGAGTTTCCAAATTTAAACTTTTCGCCAATAATCTCCTACAAAACTCAAAATTTTTAAAATAATGGTAAAATAAAATAACACAAATTTATGAATACTTATACTATCTAATAGGTAAGGTAACTTAACGTTACTTAGTGTGAATAATTTTTATCTAAAAAAATTGGAGTAAACTAGGTTTTGAACTTTGTTTCTTTTATCCAGACTTCAACTGCCACGCATATAGTATAGAATTTTTCATCATGAGTTTGTGCATTAGCGGTCCTACACATATATTTTGATTTTTCATGAGAATTACTAGAGATAGCTCAAATCTCATATCTACGGCCATGTACAGATACTCTAATATAGGTATGACCCTCCAAGGATGTGCAGAGAGTCACATATCGTAGAAAATACTATCTTAGATCTCATTTAGAGTTATAGCTCTTTCTTAACCACTATATAAAAGCACTAAACACCATAGTAATGTAATGAAGTCTATGACTTATATATCAGATAAATCACATAATCTTCCTGACCAATTAATTTGCTTGTTATTAACATTGTTGGTGCAAAATTCGATCATCACCGAAGAAACGTCGGAGTCGAAAAAGAAGAGATCATCGTCAGTGATCTACAAAATAAGTCTCGTCCAGAGCCTGGGGGTTGGCTCCGACAAGATCCTCCGACGATCAAGTCAATTCTTTCGGCCAACAAAAATGAAGTACTCAATCGAGAGAGTTGTAGAGTATTGAGAAGGAGAAGAGAGCCTGGAGAAAACATATCTGAAGGATTTTTTTTATAGACGAAGTCTGTAACAAACTGATAATGACCATCATAACTATCGGATAGTGGGCCGCTTGAGGCCATATGTGGTTTATTATGGAGGATAGTGTCTGTTGTCGTGAGGTATCAATTCGTTTAAGATTTGATAGTCAAAGTTCAGAGGAGTAGGCATTGGTTGGTGATGACCTTTGAGCTATATCAATTCTAGAAAAGTTCGAACTCCTCTAAGGTAGTCCGGATATGGGTCGGTTCATGCCGTGTTCAAGGTCGGATTTATGTAGGAGAGGAGAATCTTCTAGAATCAGGAAGTAGACCTGCTGGAGAGATCTATGCGTAGCTCTTCTGGAGGAGAAATCCGAGGAAGAATTCGTCTGATGGAGGAACGCAACTACTGGAGAGAATCCGAAACAAGTTCACCTATTGGAGCAGTCCAAAAGAAATTCGTCTGTTGAAGGAGTTCGGAAGAAGTTTGGCTGCTGGAGGAGTTCGTCTGTTGGAAAAATTTGGAAACAGTTCGTCTATTGAAGGAGTTCGAAAGGAGTTCGACTGTTAGAGGAGTTCGTCTATTGAAAAAATTTGGAAGGAGTTCATCTGTTGGAGTCCAGAAAAAGTTCGGCTGCTAGAGAGGTTCGACCATTAGGGGAATCCAAAAGGAGTTTGCCTGTTGGGAGATCTAAAAGGAGTTCACCTGTTGGAGTCCGAAAGGAGTTCGACTGCTAGAGGGGTTCGACCGTTGGAGGAAGATCGATAGAATGGGATGTGCAGGTGCTGGGGACTTGGTCCATTCTCTGGAGCAGTATTGACTGTTCAAGCTTGCCTAGAGAAGAAATCCATGACATCTTGTCGAATCTAAAATTGATCTTTTCAGTCAATCAGATTCTCTGGCAACAGTATCAAAGGTTGGCCATTTTAGAATGATTCAAAGCTTGAATATTCCTGCGGGTTGAGGTTCAGTTTCTATAACCACAATCAGATGGAACTGATTTAGTCAGAATCTTAGCCAAACTTTGGTAGACATGGATTTATCCCTAACATAATGAATTATATATGTGAATTGGACTTCCAGTATTTTATATCCAGGAAGATATATCACATATAAAGAAATTAAAAGATATTATTATATAACAGCCTTGTGCAGCAACTACTTGCTGCTTTTTCTTGTTCAGCCTATCTAGGTCAAGAAGACCATTTCTCTTAAGGTCTATCTTATTAAGATCAATACTAGACTTCTCATATTCAGGTCCTCAATGCTTATCACTATCCAATAGTAAACTGAGCAGACTTACACTAGCCATTCAGTTTAATTGAAAGAAAAATACAAGACCATATTTAGTACTTGAATTATTTAACCCTAAAGACTTGGACTTTAGTCTAAAGATCTTTCTACTATTTTTACAAATTGATAGCCTCTACCTTCAATTCGAAGAATTATACTAACACCTTAGTAGGTACCGGAATCCACATAGACTATAAATGGGCCCGAGGAAAGCTTTGACCAACTTGTGTGCATCTACAGGTAGGTTCACAATCAAATATTTTTTTAAATAATTTTTAGTATTTAGGTTTTGCCCCAAAAGCTAATTCAGTGGACTATGGCCTCCACTGAAAAGATCTAATTAGGCCCAACCATTAATATGATTGAGTTTGATGCATCAAATGAACAAAAATCAGATCCGAGGAAAGCTCTAGCCAACCTGATTGCCGTTCAGAGAGTGCAACCTAATCATCATTTGATGGACAGTAATTTCAACATCCAAATGAACACCAGGTGTAAGACACCTCCAATGTCCACCTAAAAAATTGGACTCATTACTATTCACCTTAATAGGAGGCATTGACTCAGTTATTCCCATAACTTTGTCACTTTTAAGGACCTAATAATTTAGAGAATTTAGGTTACTTGTGATTTAAGGATAGAAAAGATATGGACCAATTTTCTTCCACTGACTTCAATAAGTCAAATCCTTCCACTGACTTTACCAAGTCAATAAATGATGACTAGGATCAATTTTTGATCCTTGGGCATCTAATTTAGTCTTACTAATTAAAATTAGTCAAACTGATTCCTAGTGACATGGATCAGCTTGAATTACCAAGTGATCTAATCAAATCATAATTAACCATATCGACCAGGTAAGTGAGATAAGTGAAAGGGATATGCTATTAACTCGTCAAAGATCGAATTAGTATGAGTAGCCTCCAATTAAAATCTATTGGTCTTGACTATGAAACTTACGCTAGACACCAACCAGTTAATTAGGTTCAATCTAATCAATCTAGTAATTTTAGGCTGAACCACTTAGCCATGAATCAAGTCCATCTTGATCTTTGTTAAAGATATGGACTCATCTAATTATAACTATTGAAGTTAAATCTAGAGTATTCTTGATCTAATCTAAGTTAACACTTGATTAGATTTGATCAATTACTCTAGTTAAGTTCATTCATTAACAAACCTTAGGTCTAACCCAATTAATGGATCTAATTCATCTAATCCTTTAACCCATAATTTTATGATTTTTATCTTAAGATCTTTAATTCATAATTCTAGACCCTTATAGATAATACTTAATTCTTTTAATTAAGTTTTTGGATTGATAGATTGGGGTTCGATATTTTGAAAATAATTTTTAAATTTTGAAAGATTTTTATTTTCTATTGACTAAATGGGTTGACTTATTTCACAAATGGATCAGCTTATTTGATAAATAGCAATCCTATTAGTAATTTCATAATAAAAAAATAAAGCATACTAAAAAATTAAATCATGAATCAAAATTTAGATCTGATCTAACATATTCATATTTAATTTTAATTGAAACCATTTCAATAAAAATCATAAAATACTTTGGATCCTATCCATGCATGCTCATCACCGTCCAGCCGGCTAGATCAGATGATGAGCTGGCTCAACTGCATTTCGCCCGAGCACAACTTTTATCATCCTAAAATAGCTAGCTCAAATCTGCCCCGAGCTTGCCCAATTCTATAACCAAGTTGAGCATAGTAACAGTTGGCCTGAGAGAGTTGGCTCGAATCAACACCGAGCTGGCTTGATTTCATAATTGAGCCAAGCACAATAACAATCGGCCTGAGAGAGCTGGCTTGAATTAGCATCGAGCTAGCTTGATTTGAGCCCGAGTCGGCTCAACTGCATATCCGAGCCTGCTCCAAATACCCATAAATTCATGATATTTGGATCTAAATATATATCAAATATGCTAGCATTTAATTTTTCTAATTAACATATAAGCATGTCAAGCAACCCTTGCTCTAATACCATTGATGGAAACCGTGCAGAGTTTAAGGCATGCTTTTTAAAACTTTTTTGAATTTAAATATGTAGCAGAAGCAGAATTAATCTAAAATTAATTATACACATCCTATGATCATATCATAAATCCTACACTAGGATCTAGACATGCTGATATGTAATAGAAAATTTTAAATGCATTCGATCAGTAAATCATATATGCTGACCGATCTTGTGTTCAAAATACAAAACCTATGCATGAATAGATGATCTTCGTAATCCAAAACTGTAGGACGAAGCCCTCGCATCACACTATAGCTGCACAATCATCCAGCCTCTACATTGAGTCCACACAGAGCTCCTGATCCTGACCAGCTCCATCGGAGTGCTAGCTCCTCATCAGGGCCTTCGTTGGTTGATCTTCATCGATCCAATCGATGATCTTCTTCTCGATCTTTCGAATGCTCTAGGAGATCAAAAGATATTGTATGGAGGATGATGAGATGGTGTGAAAGATTTGATGGAGATTGGACGCTCATAGCACTCAATCTCACCACCCAATCCCTAGGTCCAAACCTTAGGGCAACCCACACCAGAAAGCCTAGTACTAGGCTCTGGATTTTTCTGACACTCAAAACTCTCACCCAGAGGGCCTCATGCCACTTTCTATTTTTTTGAGAAACCCTTTCTTAGATTGCACAAACGCACACATAAAAACCCTTTTTTAATGTGCGTGAGAAGAGATAAGAAAACTAAGATGTGGCATAGGAAAGTAACTTCCTTTCTCTAGGAATTTTCTCATGCCACAAAAGTTGCACTCCACTCTAATTTTTTCTCTCTATGAAACCCCTCTCGCCACTCTCAGATATCTCATGCAAATACATGCACACCCACATAAAATCCTCTTTTAAATGGGCAAGTTTCGACGGTATTTGCATGCGGACAAGATAAAATGATAGAGATTGAGAGGTTTTAACCATCCACTTGAATTCAAAATTCAAGTGGATGTTTGTCCAATTCCAGCACCCACCCCAGGATGATTGATGCATAGAAGGACTCTCCTTCTATGTGCCCATACCCAGAACACCCAAACAAAATGGCGACAGAAAGAGATTGGCGGAGAGAATAGATAAGGTAGGGAGAAAAGTTCAAACCTCTAACAACTTAAGTTGAATTCAAAATTCAACTTAAATTTGAACTAGTCCAACCCTTGGACTAGATCAAATGGAAAAAATAGAGGAGGCATAGATCTCCTTTTGGGCATGAGAAACTCTCACATGAATTCATAATTCGCATGAAGAAGAGTGTGGGTCAAAGTGTGGTGCAGGGAGAAAGAGTTTAAAATTCAAATCTCATTTGACTTAGTCCAAATTGATTTCAACCAAACCAAATTTTTAAATCCAATTAGATTAGATCAAATCTAATCAAACTAGGCTTAACTCAATCCAATAAAATTCTAATCAAATTAGAAATTAGTTAGATCCAGGTTCTGATCAAATCAGGATCAAATCTCCTATAGTGATTAGGTCATCTCATGACTTGATTGGGTCAAATCCAATCGAATCAAATTCAATCAAATTTGATCAAATCCTCATCACTCAATTAAATTAAATTAATTAACAATCTAATTACTAATTAATTCTTTAATAATATCAGAGTCCCAATCTAGTAGGACCTACGAAGATAGAGTCTCGATCTAGTAGGACTCTCGATCATAGAGTCTTAGTCCAGTAGAACTCTTGACCACAGAGTCTCTGACCATTGGAACTCTTGATTAGCCATCAGATCAAGTAGGAACTTCTATTGTGTGTAAATCCATAGGTTTAAATACTAAGTTGGTAGCACAAGAACTAATTTTCTGTACCAATCAATATGACATCTAGCAATGGTATCCGACATCCAAATAGGTCGAATAGTCATAATGCAACATCGACGAACCTATAGCATATGGTTATCACATAATTCATCCCCTTGACCTCAATGCTCAAAAGACAACCTAGGATTTACTGTCAATCCTAAAAATCATCCACATTATATTTCAAAATACAATGTCCATCGAATGGACCATCCCAATTGAGATTTTGCTAAATTGAAATACAGTGATGCATTTACTCCAATACTTGAAGGAGTCAATCCCATCTTGACTCATGCATCAATAAGATAAGTAATTGACTGCACCTAGTAACCTTCCATCACTGAATTAGAAATTCAGGTAGTCCAATACTTAAATATAGTGAGTTACTTGTAAGTCACCATGGTGATCTCAGGTCTAAGAGACACTTATACCCATAACCTTCACGAGCAACTCTTGATAGCAGAGAGCTCCGTAGTTGGATCATAATCAGTAAAATATATCCTTACATTTTATCTGCATGCCATACCAGTATCTTCATACTCCTTGATTAAGAGGACAACCAATGAATATGGCATGCAATGAACTACACCCGATTACATTGTTGTCCTTGATAACAATGTATCATTTGATCGTGATTAGATTTAAGGACTAAATATTAAATCCTTCTTTATTAAGTCTAAATAGTCCTAAGAACTTCATCATAGAAGAGTTTATTATAGAAAGATGCACAAAATGAAGAAATTACTAGAATAATAATTTTATTCATTTATAATTCAAGTATATTTTTACAATCAGCTCAACCATCCATAACCTAGATGATTGACTTTAGGATACAATTTTCAGAAGGGGGCACTATCCATGGGTGCTACCGATCGATTCAGACATGACATGCAATATTTATGGCCAAAATTTGTGGGATTGGGCAGCTAGATTTGCCTTATCTAAATCATGGCTAGCTATCATAAGGCAATCATGCAAATTTAAAAATAGGATGCGAGAATCCTAGAGTAGATCGAGTTAAGCCAAGTTCAAGATGACAAGGAGTTGAGTCTGGTTATCTGCAAGGTCATTGTCAGGAGGGGATTAGTAGTTGCCAAATTTAGGTGAGCTTGGAAGCCATCAACAATGAGATAAGATTTTTTCGAACTTGGATTGCATTAGAAGTGATCACTGGAGATTGAGGGACCATGAGATCAGATAGAGCTGAACCTAAAGAAATTGGGTACTGGACTTTGAACTTGGACAGCATCAAACTAAAAGGGAATTAGACTAGAGTTCAATAGGCTATGGGATCAAATGGATAAGAATCCAAAAGAAGAAAGATCATAGGCAGTGAGGTTGGTTATTACTGAACCCAAGGGGTGCTAAACTTGGAGGGAGATGAATCTAGATGGAACTGGAGTGGGGTTTGGCAAACCATACTCTCATCAAGCTAGGATCAGTGGCCGTTGAACTCGATAGGAACCAGCCACAATGAGGCCAAACAAGTATGAACTCAAAATGGAGGTTATATGAGGTTCGATGGTCACTAATCTCAGTAGTAGAATTGGTGGTTATCTGAAAGAACCGGGATCAAATTTAATCGAACTCACTAGCAGGGTTCAGTGGTTAGTAGGTAGTTGAAGTAGAGATTTGGCTCAAAGTTGTTGTCTTTGATAGGGACAATTTTACCCCGAACACATGCCACCCTACTCTCGAGTTCGGACTAGATAGGGTTTGGATGAAGGGAGTACTCAAGTTCAGACCTACCGAAGATATGCGGTGCCACTCAACCAACTAAATGGTGCATATTTTTGAGAAAAATGGGCAAGTGCATCACTACAATCATTACGAAAAGAAATCTCCTCTTTTAGTGTGCCTTAAATTAAATGAGCTGCCTAACATTTCTTCAGGCATATCAAATTTTGTCAGTTGTCAGTCTCTCATTGGTCAGGAGGGGGATTTAATATCCCTACTGTACCAGCTTTCCTATGCCCCATAAAAAGCACTCTGGCTATTTCTTCCCCATTTATGCCGTCAGTCCTCTCCCAAGTTTCCATCAAGTTCTCTGGTTTTCTCTTGCGATTTCTCCATCTACCACCAACACTCTTCAGTCATCCCTTTTGGTCATCTTTTTTCTCTCTCATCACCTGCACATTCGCAGGTTGGTCTTCTTCACCCTCAATTTTTGGTTACCTCTCTCTCTTCCTTTTTTTTGTTCCTTCCTTTCTAAGGATTTTTTCTTCTAGGATCATTCATTCCATCTTTTAGGCCTTTTCCTTTTCCTTTTGTCCTAGTAATCTGGAATCCTTCTTTTCTTGTTTCATTGATCTCATGGCTGGTTCTAGTTGTTTAGTCAAGGATTAAACTTTGGAATCTTCTTCTTCAAAAGGGGATTTCGAGGGTTCAAATTCTGGGCATGGTGCTAGGCCAATTTTTATATCGAGTACTTTTGCTTTCATTCTAGATTCTGATGACTTGAGTTTCATCAGAGCTTAGTTTGGGATCTCTTTTAAGTCTGAGCTTGAGTTTTCGGGGCAAAGCAATCGCATTTGCGTGCCTCCTCTAGAATGGATCGGGCTCTATGAAGAAGCATTTTGAGCTAGGGCTCAGGTTGCTTATTCCTGATTTTGTTCTCAAGCTCTTCTAATTTATGCATATCTCATTATGTTTGGTGGTCCCGAACTTCTTTTGTTTCATCATAGGTTTTCTAGTTGTTTGTTTCTTAGCCGAAGTTTAGCCCACCATCTCTCTTTTTTAGTATTTTTATACCATCAAGAGGCACCCCACTATCAAGGACTGGTGGTATGTCTCTCCTCAATGGGAGACCTCAAATCTAATAAAGAGAGCTCCTTCCTCAGTTCATGGGTGGAAGGAGTGATTTCTATTTGTGTCAAGTTCATCAATCAAAGACTGGGGGCTTCCTTACTGAATCGGTCGAGGAGCTCAACGTTTCAAGTCCCAAGGCTAGGAAAAGAGGACTCCAAATATGTTAGAGCTTTTCGAAGATACAAAATTTCTCCCTTAAAGCAATTATTATCAGAACAATCCCTCGACAATTTTGGCCTCAGCGTGACCAACCCTAGAGGTGAGGATCTAGTTCATAGTTGGGTTTTAGCTTCTTTTCTTTTTCTAACCTTTCATTGCTTTGTTGTAGAGATGAAGCCCAAGCAGTTGGAGTTGCTGAAAAGAGACATGAGTAGAGGAAGACCTCAAGCTCAGCAGCTGGTTAGAAGAAGATTAAGGTGGCTACCAAAGTTGTACCGATTTTGGCTTCTGCTAGGATCGAGGTCATCCTGGCCTCTCCGATGCACTCTCGTCCATCGGCATCGGTGACATCCATCCCGCAAACTAGAAATGATCGGCAAATAATTCAGTTTAGATCCAAGCTGCTCCCAGGGGATTGGGTTCGAGTTCGACTAGGGAGAAGGCTTCACTGAGCGACTAGAAGGTTGTCCATCACATAATCGAACAAGACCTTCTCCTAGCTAAGCTTGAGAAGATTGAGGGGCTGAGTCTCTTCAACCAGCAAAAGAAGCTTTCACCTCGGTCCTCAAGATAAGCTAGAAAAACTTTCTTCCCTTCCCCATTTTTTTTTGCTGATCATGTTCTTTTCTCTTCTTCTATGTGCAGCTGAGCCATTGCACAATAGTTTTAACGAACACGATCAAGGCCGTCAGGTCAGAATTGACCAAAGTTCATGAAAGGGCCGATGCTGAAATACGATGTTTAAAAGAGGTGCTTGCAGGGGTAGAAGCCAAGAAGGCAAAGACTGAGGCTGATGGGGCAGCAGAGAAGAAAAAGAGGGAAGTGGCAGAGGCCAAGGTCGCAGAGATAGAAAAAAGAGCCAAGGATCAGATTAATGAGGCCAGGTGGCTCATTGTTGAAGCTTTCAAAATTTCTTCCGAATTCACCAAGATAAAGGTTGAGTTTAGGGGGGAGGATTTTGTAGCTGGTTGGGAGCTGTGCTGACAAAGGGTCATCGAGCATCATCCAAAGTGGGATCATTCCTTCTTGGATGATGATGAAGAGATGGACGAGTTGGTGGATGAGGTACCTATCCCAACTATATCCGAAGTCTAATCGCTATTGCTACCATTACTGCCTATGGTCAAGGAGTCCAGCCAACTTATCACCAGCGCTCCAAGTTCTTCAATCACCCCCCAATCCAAGGTCACGGAGGCTTAAACCTTGTACTTTTTTTATTTCTTTTATTG
The DNA here is from genome assembly GCA_006176705.1 of Cocos nucifera. Lineage (NCBI taxonomy): Eukaryota > Viridiplantae > Streptophyta > Magnoliopsida > Arecales > Arecaceae > Cocos > Cocos nucifera. The sequence continues at coordinate 815,924 of QRFJ01000355.1, read as the reverse complement.
TAATAAACTTTCATTATCAATGAAATGAAATTGACTTTACCTCGTGCCAATCTTTAATTACCAACTCTTGGATGTATGTTTTTCAAATAGTTAGATCTTTATGGATATTGCGGTCATCCTCCTATCTACTTCTGCGCTTATCCTTTGCCTCACACTGTACTGATTAAGGTTCATCTTGAAGCACTCAAAAAGGAGGCAAGTCAGGCAAAGAAGAAACTGCCAGGGCCGAACAAAAACTTTCATAAATGAAGAAGAGCTTCGATGCAGTCTCGATGAAAATTGAGCATTTAAGGTCGGCATTTTGGCTGACCACCCAAGCACATATTGCTAAAAGGAATCGGCTAACTAAAGATGCGAAAGATTGGCAAAGCTTGTTGAGAAAAGGACTTGGGACTTGGCATGAAGGTAGCTCGACTCTAGAATGAACTCCATTTGGCATGAGAGAAAATTTCAGCTTTGAAACAATATATCAATTCTAATAAGGCTAGTGAAGAGGCCAATGGGGAGCCATTAAGAAAGTAGCCCAACTTTGGAACCAATTGTGCTCTGCTGAAGAGCAAATTGCCAATCTATGGCACCATTGTGCTTTGCCAAAGAGCAGATTGCCGACCTTCAATGCCAGTCCAGCGAGAAAAAAATTATTCCAACTAGAATGAGACAAGCATCGGATACCAGGAGATCGACCGTCGACCATGACAAGAGTGAGCTAACCTCGGTTTGGAACATTACTGGTAATCTTTCTAAGATTTTGAATAAAAATAAAGCCAAACTAACCTATTGACTTGATGATGAGTGTTGCCCAGTTATGCAACCTAAGGGGGGGGATGAATTGAATTTTTAAAACTTTTAAGTGAATTATGAACCACAAAGATTATGAAAAGATAAACAAGTAATGTACAATGGGTGATTTCAGCAAAGTGAAGAAATTAGAAGCAAATATGCAATGAAATAAAGTAATGAAGATAGAGAGCAAATCAACACAATACAAACAATCAAGATTTATAGTGGTTCGATGTCAATCTTGCACCAACATCCGCTCTCCAAGCTCTTACTTGAAAATTCAAATCTACTAAACGTACTCAAAATGAATACAACATCAGTAACCTTCGACCCTAGCTATCCTAAGCTAGAATACTTATCTTTTAGGTACAAGCCAATCTAATATACTCTGATTCAAGGTTTGGATCAATCTTTCCAAATTTTAGAACCCCCAAAACTTAAAACAAAATAATGAAAATAAAGTACAAGTGTAAAGATAATAAAATACAAGATTAGCTTCTTTAATGAGCACAAAAGAACTTTAAATATACTTTACATAGGAAAGAAAGAAGTTTTTTAGATTCCTCTCAGAATGAATGGAGACTTAAATGAGCTTTGGAGAGGTGGTTGAGCTTGAATTTAATGCTTCTTTGCTTGAAGAGGATTTTTAACTAAGACTGAGTATTTGCTTGATTTTTTTATATTTTTCCTCTATTTGAAAGTTTTTATAACTTCATTCAATGCTGGAGAGTGAATAGTATCCATTTGTAGCCGTTGGAGAATCATAAATGAACATTAAATATAGTCAAAGTAGACTAAAAAATTAGCCATTGTAGAAATTTTTATCACAAGGATCGACCCTAGGATCATCTCCTGGCATAGGGGCCGACCTCCTGAGATCGACCTCTATGGTAGAAAATAGAAAACACAATGTCCTATATTTTTGGCCTATAGAACAGTAGAGAATGATCCTGGGGTCGACCCCTAGCATAGGGATCGACCCTAGGGTCATCTTCTTTGAATATGCCGACCAAAAATCAGCATGCCAATCATCCTATTTCTGTAGGGGTCGATCCTTTTGCTCAAATTTAATTTTCTTTCAATTTTATCATCCAAAAATCATGAAATTATCTTCAAAAGATCAGAATTCTTCTCTACTTGCTCTTGAAGCTTTCGAAATATATTTTCTTGATCTTCAACTTGATGAAATTATGATTTTGCTTTTCTTCAATCTTCTTAAATAAACTTAAAAATTTTTGTAAAATCTAAAATGTACAATCATTCTTTTTCCAAGCCAAAAGTCATTGGTACTCTCCTTAAATATTTTGTAGTTATTAAAATCAATTCTTGGGGCAACAATCTCTCTTTTCTTGATAATGACAAAATATTTGAGCATAAGCAAAAAATATAACATGTATGAAGCATTGGAGTAAAGAAAATGCCATTAAAAATTTTAGAATTTAAAAGCACATCAATGTACAAGAGTAGGAATAATTTGATTCGATCTCTTAGCCCTTTTTAGAAGAGAAATTTGTAATTTATTAATTTTATGTAGGAATTTGCCAAGGCATATAAGACAAAGATGCTAAAATTTTGAAATTTGCTTATTGCTTATTGCCAACATTTGAATAATTTGCACTTTGAATAATTTGTAATTTGCTTATTGGCAATTATACTACTCCCCCTTTTTGACATCATCAATTATTATCTTAGAAGGTTTCTCTTAAAAAGAAAAAGACTCACCCTCAATTAATTTTCTATATTCTACTGCTGAATTAAAAGTTTATCATGAATATTCATAGCATTCATAAACCAATTTATAAGCCATAAACATACAAGACATTTTCATTGTTCAAAGTATAGGAAACCAATTCATAAGCCAAACAACATTTATAGAAACCAAAGTCATATATATATAATGTCTTGTATGTATGCATATATATACATATATATACATGTACATATATATATTAATATATACATATACATATATATATTAATATATACATATATATATATATATATATATATATATATATATCTGTGTGTGTGTGTGTATGTATGTATGTATGTATGTATGTATGTATGTACATGTTGATGGAAAACATGCAGGATTTCATGCATAGATTTTAAATTTTTTTCAAAATTAAAGTAGCGAAAGATAGATTAAATAGTTTAATCTATAATATGCATGTAATTAGATTACAAAATCCGACATCAAGGATTTATAACATATTGTTGGCAAAGGGCCAGCGCACATCCAATGGGACCTAGGGAGGGGTTGCCAGTCGGGGGGTGGTTGTTGAGATGGCAACATCCTTGGAGGTCGACTTGAAGGGTCGATCAATCCTTGGTGGGTAGGTATTAAATGGGAATGACTGTCCAGCCTGCCACTTGAGGTCGATCTAGCTTGATGCGGATCGACTCAAGTGCGAAACCCCTCAGGCTCGCCCACAGCATGTTATAGATGTGGGATTCTGATGCACCTTATAAAAGCTAATAAACCCCTCCTTCTAATAGATAATTATCTTTTAGAAGAATGGTTAGGAGCTATGGTCCTATAGATGATATCAGAGCAAGGTTGCAAGTTTGAAACTTAGCAGGCCCCCCGGGTGTTGCTGGGGGGATTGTTAGCCAAGGGCCAGCGCACACCCGATGGGACCCAAGGAGGGGTTTTCAGTCGAGGGGTGGCTGTTGACACAGCAACATCCTCGCCACTTGAGGTCGATCTGGCTTGATGCGGGTCGACTCAGGTGCGAAGCTCTTTAGGCCTGCCCGTAGCACGTTATAGATGTGGGATTCTAGTGTGCCTTATGAAGGCTAATAAACCCCTCCTTCTAATAGACAATTGTCTTTTAGAAGAGTGGTTAGGCGCTATAGTCCTATATATGTCATGATAAAAATATAAATCTAAAAATAAATTAATCATAATTGGTATTGATCAAATCAATACCTAGATCTAGAATAATTCTAGATCTAATCCTAGATCATATCTAGGTTATCAAGAGATTAGATCTCTTATCTTTACGTGGGTTGAGAACTCCATGGCTAAATCTCATTGTTACTTTTAGAGCCACACAAATGTCCAGCCTCTAGATCCACATAAATCTACAATACAGATCGGAGGTTCGTCGAATGAAGATCCTCTCGAAGTGCTAGCTTCTCACAGATCCCTCCTGATGGTTAATCAAATACATATTCTTCAGATCTCTTAGATACTCCAAAAGTTGAAGAACATGAGGAGGATTAAGAAAGAAATCCAACCCTTGAATCTTCCATAAATTAGAAATAAAATAAGAAAAAAATAAATCCTAAGAAAAGATAAATCTTATCCTTCAGGACATCCACAGTCGATGTCCCGAAAACATCTCTATGCTAGGATCAGAGGAGACCTTCTCCTCTACACTTTTTTTTATTTTTATAGATCTATTATTTTTGATTTTTTCTATTAAAATTTCTACAAAAAATAAGGAGAAAAAAGGTTCTCAAAGAAATCCTAAGAGAAGATCTTTCTTCTCTTCTCCTTCTCTCATCAGGACATGATCAGATCACATCCAAAGATAATCACTATACTTCAACACCTTGAAGCATAGAATCTCATGCCATCTCACTTTCTCTATCTTATATTTTTATCATATAAAAATAATAAATAAAATAGAAAGAGAAAAATACAAAAAAAAATTACAAGAGAAGATAATCTTCTCTTACCTTGTCTCTTCAAGACATTAACCTTCGATGTCTTAGTTAAAGACTCTTCTCCAAGAATTTGGTACCACAAAACATCCATGCCTTCACCTCCTTTTTTTCTAATTTTTTATAATTTTTTTGAGATTTATCACATCCTCCTTCATCTCATAGGAGGCGCCCCCCCTTTTATTGCAAGACTAGGTCAAAACCTAGTCAAAAGAGGACTCCTATGGGGCATCCAACTCTTGGATGCTCCTTCCTTGATTTTAGGCATGAGAAATCCAAAACTCATGACAAAAGTAAGGGAAGAAAGGGTGAAACAAAAATCATGGCATGGAAAAAGTCGGTGTACAAGAGTTTAGGTTAAAAGGGACTCTTCCAAGTAAGAAATAAATACTAACCTCTTTCTGCTTTTGACCAAGTCAAACAAACTCCCAAAATTCTGAATTATGGGGTGTGGAGAAGCATATTAGGCATGGAAAAACATAAAAAAAATCAAAAATTAAATATTGGATGTGGGCTTTAATAGGCGCAAGAGAAAGAGAGAGAGTCCCAATCCAACTGGGACTCCTCTTGTTTGATTAGGTCAAAATAGGTTTGAACCAAATTTAAATTTTATTTAAATTAGATTAAATGTAACCTAATTAAGAATGATCCTAGCCTAATTAGGAGTTTAATTAAATTAGATTAAATCAAAATTTAAATCTAATTTAAATCCTAAGTCAATTAGGTGCACCCAAGTCCTAGTCAAACAAGGAATTACTCTTTCTTGCAATTGGCTTATCCAATAAATCCACTAGACTTAAATCTAATTAAGTCTAAACTAATTTTAATTGAATCTAATTTAATTAAAATTGATCTTAGCCTGATTGCTCGATCAAATAGAGTCAATTAGGAATCTAATTGCTAATCGATCCTCCTGCAATACTTGTATTAGGTCAAACACCAATGTATTGATGGATTGACCTTAGAATGATTCTCAATCATCGATTAACTATCTGATCAGATTAAAAGCTCTAATGTATGTGACCTCATAGGTTCAAACCTAAGTCAGTAGCACAAGAATCAATTTTTGTATCAATCAAAGTTACCATCTAGCAATGGTTCCCGACGTCCGGAGAGGTCGAATGTATGCAAAGCAACATTCTTAGAACTCTGGCCCATGATTACCATATATTTCATTCTTATGATAAATAATGCTCAAGACGACTTCGAGTATGCTGTCAAACACTCATACAAGTCATCTCTATTATATCTCAAAATTTTGCAAATTTCATGATACCTCATGAGGATTATCCAGGCCTAAGTTTTGCTAAAATAAAACATAGCGAGTCATTCTCTTCCTAAAATTAATCAAGAGTGATCAATCCCATCATGACTCACACATCGACTTTATAAGTACTTGACTGTATCCAAAAATCTTTCGAATCTATATTAGAAATACAGACAGTCTAGCACCAAAGTACAATGAGTTACTTACAAGTCACCATGGTGATCTCAGATTGGAGGGATACGTATATCCATTGGCCGTAGCTAGCTACTCTTGATAGTAGAGTACTACATTGATCATATTCAGTATAGATGTACTCTTATATCTCATCTGGATGCCATACCAGTATCTCCACATCACTTGGTTATGAGGACAACTAACGCATATTACATACAGCGATCTACACTCAATAAGTTATCATCCTTATTAATAACTTATCATTTGATCATGAACAGTTTAAGAACCATTTGATAAATCCTCATTTATCAATTGATTATGGTTCTAAGGACTTCATTATAATTTAGAAGTTCATTTAAGGAAGATAGAACTTTTATGATGAATCAGTTAAATAAATATTATTATTATTAGATAATTTATATACTAATTTTAATCACCTACCACATAGATGATTGACTTTAGGACATATTTTTCAACATATGCATGTATTCATATATATACATACATACATACATATATATATATATATATATATATATATATATATATATATATAATTCATATACTAATTCTAATCATCTACCACTTAAATGATTGACTTTATGACATATTTTTCAACATATGTATGTATTCATATACATACATACATACATATATATATATATGAATTATATATATGTATGTATGTATGTATATGAATACATACATATGTTGAAAAATATGTCCTAAAGTCAATCATCTAAGTGGTAGATAATTAGAATTAGTATATGAATTTTATATATATATATATATATATATGTATGTATGTATGTATGTATGTATGTATGTTGTACTTTTTGCTTGTCCATGATTTATGTACTTTGATGGGCTATGACTTATGATACTTTAGTCTTTTGGTATTGTAGTTTGACTACTTGTGCTTATGACTCATATTATATTTTGGATACACACACATATATATACATATATATATAAATATACATATATATACATATATATATACATACATATACACACACACTAACACACACATATATATATATATATGTGTGTGTTTGTGTGTGTATATGTATGTATATATATATATGTATATATATGTATATTTATATATATATGTATATATATGTGTGTGTATCCAAAATATAATATGAGTCATAAGCACAAGTAGTCAAACTACTATACCAAAAGACTAAAGTATCATAAGTCATAGGCCATCAAAGTACATAAATCATGGACAAGCAAAAAGTACAACATACATAACAACTAAACAACCAAAATACATATACCAAAAGCTATATCCTAAAGTACATAAGGCTAGCTAGTCAAGATCTAGTCGAGGAGATGAATGGATCCACTAGAGTCAAAATCAAAAGAAGAATCAGTAATCTAGTAAGGAGTATCAGGATCAAATCCATGAGCACGACCCCGACCATATCTGCCTCAACCTTAAGTAGAGGTACTAGCATGAGCAGATGGATGAGATGGCCTAGTAGCCTGGGAAAACTAGGTCAAGAGGATGAGTTGGATCGAATCAAGCTGCCCCATGGATCTTGAAATGACTGCATCAAGGACTGCATCCCAGCAACAACTGCCTCTCTAGAATGTCTATCTTTTCTCTCATAGCAGCAATCCCTAACTCCATAAAACCACGAAGCCTCACAACCTTAGCAGATAAGTCTAAAATTTGAATGGGATCTCTCGAGTCTAGGCTAGCAGGAACTGAAACACTCTTGACCTCTCTCTCCAAAGCTGAAACTCTAGAGCTAAGACCAGAAACTATTTGAACCAAATGCTCAAAAGTCAAACTCATACTAGACACAACTGTGGTAATGTGAGGAATAATAGAATGATTTGTAGATGGTGCCGAGAAAGTTCTCTCCCCCTATATAGTCCCATGAGCTGACAAGATGATGCTGGCAACCTTCTGTGCAAGGATCTGAAGCTGATCATCGACGAGTCTGATGGTGGAATGATGCTATCGATGCTCAGACCGTGGCTCAGATAAAATGCCTGCAACAGCCTCTGAAGGTCCAGCCTCATGATCAGAAACAAACTAAATATTCGGAGAAGCTTTATGATCACAGGGTGGAGATGAAAAACCCTCTCTCTCAGCTCTATCCTCATCATCCTCCTCAGTTTTCTTTGACCAACCATCATCACTTTTTGTAAAATCCATCCGATATAGAGTATGACGGTTGATGGTATCTGTATAGGATAATCTAGTGGTAGCCTCCCCCTCAAAACTCACTCTAAACCTCCTAAATACAAGTGTGAGAGCCATACTATAAGATAAATGTGCCTTAGACCTGTTCAAGGTCTCACGCATAGCCTCAACATTAAAACAAGGAGGTTTAGGGGGATCTCAGAAACTACATGATACATGATACAAATATCTCTACCTAACAAAAGATCATGTCTCCCACTTCTCAGAACAAACAATTTTGTAACCATGTGGTGTAGGAGCCTCATTTCTACTAAAAGGAGTTTGGCATCTAACTTATTTAGATCTACTACATTACCACTTCCTAAAATAGCTCAAAATCCATCTTCTTTATTTGAAAGTTCCATTTCTATGTAACTTTCACATGGCAATTGCAGAATATGTCCTAAATGGATCGGGTCTAGAATAATTTCAACACCTTTAACAGCTAATTTTACTATTCTATTTTAATATCCCAAATTCAAATAAAATTCTCTCACAAGATCAACATAAGTAATCTCTGTTAGTTGATAGTAGAAACCCCAACCCTACTTTTTGATTTTTGAACCAATAGTAAACCACTCTTTTTCAAAAATTCTAAAATCTATGTTCTTCCTAGGCTCTACTTTTCTTCTAGAGAGAGGTAGCATTGAGGAGAGAGGATGATGGAGCTAGAAATGGGCCTTGAGCAGGAGCCAGAGCCAGTGATGATGCCGGAGCCACTCTCTTTCTTCTTTCCTCTTCTTCCAAACCATGGGTAGACTTCCTTCTTTAAGGGAACTTCATCCTTAGTACCATTTGGAATAATGGAGGGCTTGAATCCGATAATGGAGCTTGTGGAGAGGATGAAAAGAAGGGATTTTAAGAGGGAGGAAGAGGATTTGAGGAAGAATGGCCGATAGTGGGAGATTTGGGTTTAGGAACTAGGATTTCTAGAGACCTAGATTTTGCCCAAAGAAAAGAGAATGAGGAGAGGGATTGGGCTCTCCTAGGGTCGAATTTGATGGGAGATCGAGAGGGAATGGAGGATTTTTTGTGGTATTTTGCCATTGAAGGGGGAAAGAAGTGGGTTTTGGCATGGTTGGAACGGAGCTATAGGGAAGGGGTTCGGCCTCTTTTGGCCGAAGAGAATATTTCTTCCCAAAATAAAAGGACACCCGAGTAAATCATAAACTTACAAGTTTGCCCGTGGGTCGGCCCTAAGGTCGACTCATGGGTTGACCCTAGGGTCGTCCCACGGCACAAAAAAATCCAAGAAAAAATAAAAAAATTTAAGAAAAAAGTTGGGATTGAAAAGAAAGATTGCACTTACAGAATTGATAGAAAGAGTAAATTTGCGCCTTTTTATGATAGGAAAAAGAGAAGTGAGCTTAAGGTTTAGTTCAAGATAATTTAGACATGTAAAACTTAGAATCAAAATGATACTTAAGCTGAAGGATCAAGGATTCCTTGGTCTCTCCTAATCTCACAGAATCTATCTTTACTTAAAATCTTAGTAAAAATATCGGCCAATTATTTTTTAGTAGAAACATACTCACGAATTACATCATTATTTTGAACATGCGCTCCCTTATGAAATGATGTCTTATCTCTATATGTTTAGATCTAGAATATTGTATAGGATTCTTTGTAAGGTTTGTGGCACTAGTATTGTTATATCTTATGAGAGTTTTATTAAGTTTAATACCCAAGTCTTCAAGTTATTGTTTAATCCAAAAGATTTGTGCATAGCAACTTTTGGCTATAATGTATTTGGCCTCGACTGTACACAATGCCACCGAATTTTGCTTCTTACTAAACCATAAGATTATAACAATTTCTAAAAATTGGCAAGTTTTACTCGTACTTTTTCTATCTAATCTATATCTAGCAAAGTCTACATCTGAATATCCTACTAAGTCAATAGATGAATTCTTAGAAAATCATAATCCTAAGATTTGAATTTTTTTTAGGTATTTAGGAATTCTTTTAATAATATTTAAATATGATTTTTTTGGTTTAAATTAAAAATGAGCACATAAATAAATACTAAATATGATATCAGGTTTACTAGTAGTGAGACATAATAAGGATCCAATCATGCCTCTATAAAGTTTTAAATCAATACTTTTATCTCGTTCATCCTTGTCGAGCTTACATAATGGGCTCATGGGGGTGTCAATTGTTTTGTAGCCCTCCATCCCAAATCTTTTTAATAGCTCTCTTATATACTTATTTTGGTTGATGGAGATTTCTTTCTTCATGTGTTTAATTTGAAGTTCGAGGAAGAATGTAAATTTATCCATCATGCTCATCTCGAACTCCCCCAACATGAGCTTAGCAAAGTCTTGATATAAAGTTTTATTAGTAGATCCAAATATGATATCATCAACATATATTTGTATTACTAAAATATCATCATGATTTCTTTTAATAAAAAGAGTAGTATCAATATTTTCTTTTGAAAAACTATTATTAAGTAAAAACTTACTTAATCTTTCATGCCAAGCTTTAGGTGCTTGTTTTAGTCTATATAGAGCTTTGTTCAATTTGAAAATATGATTAGGAAAGGCATGGTTTTCAAAATCGAGAGGTTGTTCTACGTATACTTCTTCAGCAATATATCTATTTAGAAAAGTATTTTTAACATGCATTTAAAATAACTTAAAGTTCATAAAGCAAGTATAAGCAAGTAAAAGTCTAATGGCTTCTAATCTAGCAACTGGTGCAAAGATTTCATCAAAACCAATTTTTTCTTTTTGGTTATATCTCTTTACTACCAATCTTGTTTTATTTCTAACTATATTTTTATTTTTACCTAAATTATTTCTAAATACCAATTTAGTACCAATTATAGGATGATTTTCATATCTTGACAGTAAGATCCATACATTATTTCTTTCAAATTGATTAAGCTCTTCTTGCATTGCATTAATCTAATTATAGTTTTTTCAGTTTCATCTATGGTTTTAGGTTCAAAATATGAAACAAATGCAAAGTGATTTCATACATCTCTAAGCGAAGAACGAGTTCTTACCCCATGTGTAGGATCACCAATAATTAGCTCTTTAAGATGATTGTGATCATACCTCCATTCTCTTGGAAGATCATTTGTATCTTTTGGTTGCTCTTGTAGATCTTGTTATTCTACACCTTCATCCTTATATCTATCTTCATGTTTTTTTTCATTTTAGGCTGTTGAGTTCTTTAGGATGAGCTCATTCATCCCTCTACAAGAAGGCCTGCATCATCAATACCTTCATCTTTCTTAATGAAAGATCATTAGTCTCATCAAATACTATATATATTGATTCCTCTACTACTAAGGTTCTTTTATTAAAAACTCTAAAAGCTTTAATAGAAGAGAAATAACTAAGAAAGATAGCTTCATGAGATTTTACAACAAATTTTTTTGATCTTTCTTTACCATTGTTTAAGATAAAGCATCGACAACCAAAAATATGAAAATATGTAATATTTAGTTTCTTTCCATTCCAAAACTCATAAGGTATTTTCTTTAAAATAGGTCTAATTAGGATACGGTTTAAAATATAATATACCATATTAATTGCTTTCGCCCAAAAGTATCTTGGGAGGTTGCTTTCATATAGTATGGTACGGACCATTTTTTCAAGAACTCTATTTTTTTTCTACTACTCTATTTTGTTGGGATGTCTTAGGTACTCAAAAATTATGATCTATATCTTTTTTATTATAATTTTTTTTAAAATCTTGGTTTTCAAATTCAGTTCCATAATTACTTCAAATATTTTGAATTGAAACTCCTTTTTTGTTTGTACCTTTTTGATAAAACTTTGAAAAAATGTGAAAAATTTCATCCTTACGTGCCAAAATGAAAATTCATGTAAAATGTGAGAAATCATCGATAATTACAAAGTCATATTATTTGCCACTTAAGCTTGTAGTTCTTGTAGGCCCAAATAAATCATGTGCAATAATTTCAATAGCCTAGAAGTTGAAACTATGTTTTTGGATTTAAATGAAACTCTAGTTTACCTACCTAATTGGCATGCATCACAAATCTTATCTTTTTTAAAATTTAATTTAGATAAGTCGATAACTAACTTCTTTTTAATAAGTTTTGAAAGAGAATGCATGCTTATATATGCAAGCCTATGGTGCCAAAACCAACTAGTCTCATTAATTTTGATATTTATAGCTATCGGATATTATATTTTTATCATGGAAAGATCATTCAAATCTATCATATAAACATTACCATATCTATGCCCAATAAATTTAATGCCATCATCATTAGTACTAGTTATAATACATAATGAAGATTCAAAAATAATTTTATAATCTTTGTCATAAAATTGACTAATATTTAAGAGATTATATTTAAGATCATCTACTAATAAAATATTTTTAATGTATTTGAAGGGAGTGATACCAATGTTACCTATATCGATGATATTTTATTTGTCATTATCTCCAAAGGTGACCATCCCTCTATTTTTTGCATCAAGGGTGATGAATTAGGATTCATCACTTATCATGTATCTTGAGCATCTGCTATCAAGATACTATTTTTGATTTATTTCTTGGGATGCAAGATACACCTATACACAAAATCAAGTTTTAACTTTAGGTATCCAAATTTTCTTGGATTTTTTTTGGTTAGTCATAATGATTCTTTTTAGAACCCATATATATTTTCTTCACATTTGAATTTTCAGACTTGTTAGAAAAGCATGTATATTATTTATGTCCTATTTTTTCATATCTAAAATAAGTAACATTTGAAAACTTATTGCTCGATGAATTCATAAAAATATTTTTTTAAAATTTTTATTTCTTTAGAGGATTATACCCAAGATCGGCTTTATCATAAATAGCTTTTTGATTTTCAATAATTATTTGAAGTTTATTAGAGCTTAGAGTAAACTTTTCTACTATTAGTTTTAACTTGGCAATTTTATTTGTCAAGTTCAGATTTTCTTGAGTTAAAACTAATTTCTCATTTGCAGTAGTCTCATTTTCTTTTAGAAGGGATTGATTCTTTGATTTCAGTTCTTTGTTCTTTACTCCTAGCTTCTTTAAATCATCTACTAAATCATAAAATGCTTCTTGGAGTTCTTCAAAAGTAAAGTCATTTGAAATTTCAACATTTACCTCATTTTCATATGTCATAAGGCATAAGTTGGCTTCTTCATTAGAATCTTCTTCGAAACTCGAGTCATCGTTGCATTAATTGTCACTCCATGTAGTGGCCATAGTCTTTTTCTTAGATTTCTTGGAGGCTTTCTTGAGTTAGGGACATTCATATCTAAAGTATCCTAGCTTCTTACATTCGTAGCATATGAGGGGCTAGTCTTTATCCTTCTTCTTGCTGTGCTCCCTTTTTGTTTGTGGCCTTCTCCTCATTCCTTATCTTATTTTCTTTAAAAATCTCTTGAATTTTCTAATGATGAGGGCCAACTCTTCATCTTGTTCATCATTTTCTGTTTGATCGAATTTCTTCTCTTATTGAGTAGTGGATTTGAGGATGATTATTTTCTTCTTCTTGACTTCTTTCTCATGATGTTATTTTATGCTTAGCTCGTGTATCATGAGAGATCCTAAAAGCTCCTCCAATTGTAAGATGTTCAAATCCTTCACTTCTTGGATTGTAGTAACCTTCGCTTCTCATGTCTTGGTAGAGATCTAAGAATCTTTCTCACAAGATCACTGTTAGGATAAGACTTATCAAGACTCTTTAGACCATTTATAATATCCATAAAGTGAGTAAATATTTTAGTTATAGATTCATCATGCTCTATTTTAAAAAGTTCATATTTATGTACAAGCATGTTGATTTTTGACTCTTTAACTTTGTTAGTACCTTTATGAGCCACTTCTAACCTATCCCACATTTCTTTAGCTGACATGCAAATTGAAATGTAATTAAATTCATTTGCATCTAATGCACAATATGAAACATTCATGGCTTTAGCATTGAGCTGAGCCATTTTCTTATCAACCTCTTCCCATTTCTTTTCGGGTTTGGTTAATTCCCCACCATCAATCAATTTAGTGAGTGTATATGGTTCATTTACTATGATACTCCACATATTCATTTACTATGATACTCCACATATCATAGTCGAATGCTTGAATAAAGATTTTCATTTGAGCTTTCCAATAGGTGTAGTTTAATCCATTGAAAAGTGAAGGTCGATTTATGGACTATCCCTCGACTAGTGAAGCACCGACTTGAGTTGCCATAGATATTAGGCTCTTAATGATTAAATCAAGAAACAACTAGAGCACCAGGTTCTGGTATCACTTGTTGCCCAATTATGCAACCCAAGAGGGGGGTTGAATTGAGTTTTTAAAATTTTTAAGTGATATGTGAACAACAAAGATTATGAAAACATAAATAAGTAATGTGCAATGGATGATTTCAGCAAAGTGGAGAAATCAAAAGAAAATATACAATGAAATAAAGTAATGAAGATAGAGAGTAAATCAACACAACACAAACAATCAAGGTTTATAGTAGTTCGGTGCTAACCTTAAACCTACATCTACTCTCCAAGCTTCTACTTGAGAATTTAAATCTACTAAATAAATTCAAAATGAATACAACATTGATAACCTCTGACCCTAGCTATCCTAAGCTAAAATATTTATTTTCTGAGAATAAGCCAATCCAATACACTCTGATTCAAGGTTTGAATCAACCTTTTCAAGTTTTGGAATCTTTAAAACTTAAAGCAAAATAATGAAAATAGAGTACAAGTGTAAAGATAATGAAATACAAGATTAGCCCCTTCAATGAGCATAATAGAATTTTAAATATACTTTACACAAGAAGGGAAGAAGCTTTTTAGATTTCTCTCGGAGTGAATGGAGACTTGAATGAGCTTTGGAGAGGTGGTTGAGCTTGAATTTAATGCTTCTTTGCTTAAATAGGGTTTTTCACTAAGGCTGAGTATTTGCTTGATTTTTTCTTATGTTTTCTTTCCATTCAAAAGCCTTTATATCTTCATTCAATGCTGGAGAGTGAACAGTACCCATTTGTAGCCATTGGAGAATCATAAATTAGCATTAAATACAGCCAAAATGGACTAAAAAACTAGTCATTGCAAAATTTTTTAGCATAGAAGTCGATCCTAGGATCATCCATTGGCATACTCTGGGGTCGACCTCTATGGAAGAAAATAGAAAACACAATATTTTGTATTTTTTAGCTATAGAATAGCAGAGGTTGATCCTAGGGTCGACCCTGGGGTTGTCTTCTTTGAGCGTGCCGGCTAGAAATCAGCATGAAAATCAGCCCATTTCAGTAGGGATGGACCCAAGGGTCGATCTTTTTGCTTAAACTTGATTTTCTTTTAATTTTATCATCCAAAAATCATGAAATTACCTCCAAAAGAATAGAATTCTTCTCTACTTGCTCTTAAAGCTTTTGAAATATATTTTCTTGATTTCTAACTTAGTGAAATTATGATTTTGTCCTTCTTCAACTTTCTTAAATAAACTTAAAATTTTTTGTAAAATCTAAAATGCACAATCATTCTTTTTCCAAGTCAAAAGTCATTAGTACTCTTTTCAAATATTTTGTAGTCATCAAAATCAATTCTTAGGGCAATAATGAGTGAAGCAGCTGGTAAGGAATCTAAAGCCAAACTGGCCCAACTTCATGCTGACTTGGTGAAGAGTGTAGCAGCTAATAAGGAATCTAAAGAGGTAATTAAATAATTAAAAAAGTTACTACTCATAATTCGACATGGTGTGACTCTTAAGGTGGGTGACATATCAACCATGGCATGTGAGGCCAGGTTTGAAGAGTGTGAGCACTTGGTCAGACATATATTTTTCAAAGTCAACCTATCTTGGCATGAGGTTTCAAGTTTGAAGTGGTTGTGTTGGATATTATTCTGTTAAGGTCATTGTCGCCCAGGGCAGCTCAAAATACTTGATCGAATTTCTTATAATTTTTTTCTTTTTATTATCCCTAAGAGGTCATTGTAATCTGGATTTGTACTTTAGTAATAAATATATTTTTTAAAATTTTTTGAGTTTAGGGAACATCCGAAGTCATTTCCATGTAAGGCAACATTAGGTGTACTTTGATGTTGTGCGAACTTAGGTCTCTTAGGAGCTTCCCGATCTTGTTCTTTCTAATCTCTCTTATTAAGGAATGGGAGTTTTTCATTCGACCTTGTTTAAGAACTAGGTTGCTGCTCGATCTCCCTCAATTAAGAATGAGGGTTCTTCATTTGACCTTGTTTAGGAACAAAATTTTTTTCTAATTTTTCTCATTTAAGAACAAGGGTTCTCTATCTGACCTTATTTAAGAATAAGATTTTTCTATCTTCCTCATTTAAGAATGAGGGTTCTTCATTCGACCTTGTTTAGGAATAAGATTTTTCTTCATCCCCCTCATTTAAGAATGAGGGTTCTTCATCTGACCTTGTTTAGGAACAAGATTTTTGTCCATCTTCCTTATTTAAGAATGAGGGTTCTCCATCTGACCTTCTTTAAGAATAAGATTTTTCTATCTCCCTCCTTTAAGAATGATAGTACTTCATCCGACCTTGCTTAGGAACAAGATTTTTCTGTCTTTCTCATTTAAGAACGATGGTTCTTTGTCCGACCTTGTTTAAGAATAGGATTTTTCTCCATCTCCCTTGTTTAAGAATGAGGGTTCTCCATCTAACTTTCTTTAAGAATAAGATTTTTCTCCATCTCCCTCATTTAAGAACGAGGGTGCTCCATCTATCCTTGTTTAAGAACAAGGTTTTTCTCCATCTCCCTCATTTAAGAATGAGGGTTCTCCATCTAATCTTATTTAAGAATAAGGATTTTCTGTCTATCTTGTTTAAGAACAAGGGTTCTTCATCCGACCTTACTTAAGAACAAAATTTTTCTTCATCTCTCTTGTTTAAGAATGAGGGTTCTTAATCTAGATTGCACTTTACCAGATGACTGAAATCAGATTGTAGGTGTTACATGTGGCTATCTAAAAATTACTTTAAACAAAAATTGTCATTTGAAAATGGAGCCTTTTATATTAAATTAAAATCATTGATAGTACATTCATAAGTTTTCAGCATTCCAAGATCAGGGTAGGGGGGTTCCATTGATCTATTTCAGCCAGTAGGTGTCGGGCCTGACATCCTCTTCCACCTCATAAGGGCCTTTTCAGTTTAGTGACAACTTATCTTGCCTAATTGGTTGGGATATCTCTACTCAATATAGCACCAAATCTCCAACTCTAAAGATCTTTCCTTTGACTCGAAAGTTATAATACCAAGCCACTCGATGTTGGTATGCTGTCATCCTAATTCGAGATTTTACTCGGGCTTCTTCCAGTAGGTCCAGATTTGCCTAAAGCTCCTTGGGGTTGTTTTGCTTATTGAACCTGTCAACCCACACCGAAGGGAGTCCGATCTCAACCAGGATCATTGCTTCAGTTTTGAACACCAAGCTGAATGGATTTTCTCCGATGGGAGTTCTTTGGGTAGTTCAGTAAGCCTAAAGTACATGGTAAAGTTCATCCACCCAAGAGCCTTTTGCTCGATCTAGTCTAATTTTTATATCCTATAATAGAGTTTGATTAGTTACCTTAGCTTCTTCATTCGATTGTAGATGGCTCACCGAAGTAAGGTGATATGATGTATTAAGGTATTTGCAAAATTTAGCAAATTTTTCATCAGTGAATTGGCCACAATTGTCTATGATCAACACCCTTGATAAGCTAAATCTATATATGATGGACTTTCAAATGAAGTCCTTTACTTTAGCTTCGGTGATGCGTGCGAGCGGTTCAACTTCCTTCCATTTGGAGAAGTAATCCATAGCAACCAGCAAGAACTTTTGTTATCCCGATGCCATGGAGAATGGTCTAAGAATGTCCAATCCCCACTATGCAAATGACTAGGATGCGCTTATAGGGGTCAGCAATGCTGCTGGTCATCATTGAAAGCTGGCATTCCTTTGATATCGATCACACCTCCTAACCAGGTTAGCCACATCCTGTTGCATCATTGGCCAATAGTAACCCTACCGAAGTATCTTGTAGGCCAGCGATCTTTCTCCCAAATGTTTTCTAGAAATTCCTTCATATACTTTCTACAATGCATAATCAACTTTGGACAAGCACAAGCACCGGTGAAGGGGTAAGGAGGATGATCTTTTGTACAAAATTTCTTCACCAAGAATGTAGCGGGATGCCTAATTTCTTAGCTTCCGAGCTTCCTTTAGATCCCTAGACAACATCCCTTCTCTGAGATATCAGACTAATGGATCAATATAGCTTGGTTTATGCTCCACCTATAGCATTGTTGTGGGTTCTTTGATGCTGGGCCTCTAGATAACTTCAAAGAAAATCCACTTGGGTAGCTCGTTCGGTGCTGAGGTTGCCAATTTGGAAAGAAGATTTGCTTGGAAGTTTTTTGACCTTGGAATATGTTGGATGTCAAAACTAGAGAAGACTGAGATCTAGTCTTTTGCTTTCTGCAAGTATTTCTTCATATTTTCTTCTCGAGCTTCAAAATCTCCTTTGAGGTGTCCAACCACCAGTTGTGAGTTGCTGCAGGCTTTGAGGTGCTCTATCTCTAACTCCTTAGCAATTTTGAGTCCTACGATTAAGGCCTCCTACTCGGCCACATATTAGTTGCTAGGAACTCAAAACATAAGGTGTACTCCACCATAGTTCCTTCTAGGCTAGTAAAAATCAATCCTACACCTAAACTAGAAGAGTTTGATGACCCATTGACATGAATGATCTAGGGGTCCACTTTAGATAGATTTGCCTTTGCTTCAAGTGAATTCAATTTGACTTCAGAAGGACCCACTTTCGATTGCTCGGGCTTAGCAGATTCTGGGATTGTGCACTCTATCATAAAGTCTGCCAACACTTATGCCTTTATTGAGGGTTGAGGTTGGAACTTAATATCGAACTCAGCGAGCTCGATGGACCATTTTGCAACCCGATTAAAGGTATCAGTTTGATGCAAGACTGCCTTTAGGGGCTAATCCATCAGAAGGGTTACAGTATAAGCTTGGAAGTAAGGTCAAAGCTTTCTGTCCATGATTAGCAAGGTGTAGATTAGCTTCTCCAACCTTGTATACCTCATCTCTAAATCTCTCGAGATTCGACTGATGTAGTAGATTGGATGCTGAACCTTATTTTCTTGGTGCATCAAGACGGTGCTTATTACCATTAAACAGACCAGTATAAGCTTGTTTAATGGTCCTAACTGATCTCTAGGTATTCCCATTTGTTAGAAGGCATCAAAAAATAATATATTGACAGAGCTTTCATTATCAACCAAAATGCAGTGTACATCATAATTTATAATATTTAAAAAAGTAACAACCGCATCATTATGCATAAACTAAACTCCCTCAGCATCTTGCTCGGTGAAGGTAATTGATTCTTCAATTTGCCATCTCTTGATGGATTCCCTTGATTCGCTAGTTCCATCACTCCGGTGTCCCCCAGTTATTATTTTTATTCATGTTAGGAGTCGATCTTCCAAGGGTTCTTCCTACCAAGATGGCTCTGGTTGTCGATGCTCCCTTGGTCGATCCTCATGCCTTTCTTAATGGCGTCAAGTAAATCAATCCAACCATCTAGACTGTATCAACTCCTTAATCTAGTCTTGGAGTTGAATACACTCCTCCATGTCATGGCTATGGTCACAGTTGTAGAGACAGTATTTGTTGGGGTTGCGCTGGTTTGGATTGGATCGCATCCTTTCTACCCTTGGCAGCTGCTTTCTTATCTCCATGAGTACTTATATTTTGGAAGCATTCAAAGAAGTGTATTTCATGAATTTTCTTGGTGGAGAGGTCTGCGAGGTTCTCCCATTTGGCTCCTAAGTCGGCAGTTCTGAGGTGGAGTCTTGGATCTTTGCCATCAAGGTGGGGTTCTGAAATGTCGAGATCCTCCTTCTCGACCTCTTCATTCTAAAGCGGTCTTGCTGGATTCTCCTTCCTTGTGCTCTTCCACCATGTTTGCATCACATAGTTTGAAGGCCTCTTCAGCGTGTGCATATTTATCCCCTCAAGATATCATATCGGAAAAATCTCGAGGATACTTCTTCTCCAATGAGAAGATAAGGTCATTTTTTTTAAGATTGCCTTTTAGGGTGATCATTACAACTGACTGGTCTAAGTTGTGGATCTCAAGAGCAACCATGTTGTGGCGACTAACATAATCTTGGATGGACTCTCTCTCCTTGTACTTGATGTTTATAAGGGAGTCCGATCCCTTCTACCGCCTTCGGCTACTCACGAAGTGGGCCATGACCTCTTAGCCGAGCTACTTGAAAGAATGGATGGTACCCAACTTCAGACTCGAGTACCAATGTCAAGCCACACCTTTCATGGTTGATGGAAAAGCCTGGTATAGGATGGTGTCCAGTGTTCATGGATGAGCATCGTGGCCTTAAAGAATTCCACGTGGTCGAGGGGGTCATTCATCCTATCATAGTTCTCCAATTATGGGAGCTTGAAGTGGGTAGGCAGTGGTTCCCGCATGATCTGGGCACTGAACAGAGGTTCGAAGTGGAACCTATTATTCTACATTGGATGGTGATTATACAATGCTTCTATTTGCTGATTCATTTCTTGCTACCTCCGATCGACCAATAGGTCTCTGGTGGTGCAAGCTTCAGAGCACGGTAAGGGCACTCGATCAGAAGTGAAATCCTACCTAGATTGAGGACTTGGTAGTTATTGTCTCCTTCATTTTGGGCTTCTAGACTGGCTATGATGGATCTATCTCCCCCATGAAGGACTGTGCAAGGAAACTTGCAACTGTTCTAGTAGAGGTGCATCTTGCGATGCAGGATTGGATTGCTACTTCACCTACATAGCCTCCATCACATTGCTCACCTGCTATACTAGCAGGTCAAATTGGGTGGTGCTAACTATCGCTATCTATGGTGTGGAGGTGGGACCTTCAGTTGTTGTGCCTGAAACTAGTGATCGACTGGATTCTCCATTAGTCAAGATGTGATAGCATTAGAACATCGATAAAATGCTCTTCTAGGTGGCATTGATCCTTGTCATGTACTCCTTTAAGAAGAAAAGGATTATAGAAGATTCACACCCTTCCTCTAGTGCCAATGCTATTGTTGTAGAATTTTGATCTCCGCCAGAGTGGTTGAAGTGGGTGACACTAAATGTCCCGATGATGAGATCAGTAAAAAAAGTCCTGACCGAAAGTGGCTCTGATGGAGATCCTCCGACATTCAAGTCAGAACTCTACTTAATAAAAATGAAACACACGAAAGAAAAGAATTCTCATACCTGAGAGTCCCATTGAGACTCCTATTTATAGACAAGGATTGGAGCCATTCATGGTGGCACTATCTATGGGTGGCCCTGACCAGATCGAGCATGACATGCAATGTTTGTGGCTAAAATTTATGGGATTAGATAGTTAGAGTTGTCTTATCTAAATCATGGCCAGTTGCCACAAGGCAATCATGCAAATTTGAAAATGGGATGTTGGAATCCCATAGCAAATCGGATTGAGCTGAGTCCAGGATGACAGGGAGTTGAGTTCGGTTATCTACAAGGTCGACATCAGGAGGGGATCAATAGTTACCGAATTCAGGTGGGCTTAGAATCCATCAATAGTGAGATAGGGTTTTTCCAAACTTGGATTGCATTGGAAACGATCATTGAAGATCGAGGGACCATGAGATCAGATGGAGCTAAGCCTAAAGAAATTGGGTACTAGACTTCGAACTCGGGCTACATCAAATCGAAAGGGAATTAGAGTAGAGTTTAGCAGGCTATGGGATCAGATGGATACGGATCCAAAAGAAGAAAGACCATAGGTGGTGAGATCAATTATTGTTAAACCCAGAGGGTGCTGAACTTGGAAGGAGCTGAACCTGGATGGAACTGGCTTGGGGTTTGGTGGACCATGTTGTCATCAAGCTGAGATTGGTGGTTGTTGAACTTGGTTGGAGCTAGCCACAATGAGGCCGAATGGTACAAACTCAAAATGGAGGTTGTACGAGGTTTGATGGCCCCTAATCTCAGTAGCAGAATTGACGGTTATCTAAAAGAACCAGGACGGATTCCACCGAACTCACCAGCAGGGTTCGATGGTTAGTAGGCAGTTGAAGCAGAGATTTGGTTCAAAATTGTTATCTTCAATAGGAATGATTTTACCCTCAACAATTTTCTTTCTAAATTGCCATCTCTTGATAAAACATGCTACAATTTTTTTCTATAAGTTTCATCACAATTTTTAGTTTTTACTAGGATACTATGCTAGATTCTAAATTTAACTTGATTGTTCTCATGCAAATTTATATTTCTCTACAAATATATCATAGGCAGCCTTGTTATGCTTGCTTATGCTTTAATGGCTGACAAGTTTATGTAAATGGATTTTGCCTGATGAATAGTAGTTCATTCCATGGCACAACAACACTAAATCTAGAGGCGACAATGGGTCGGGTCAATCGATACCCATACCCACCCTACTAAAAAAAAAATGATATCCATACCAACCTCATACCCATCTTGGGTTGGGTCAAACTCCAAAGATGGGTCAGGTCGGGTCGAGTATATCTGAATCTTTCTCCTTCACTGTACCATTTCCACCGCTGCCCCACCACCATCCACCACCTCATCCCCAAACCCTACAAAATATATCCTTCCACTAAGATTAAGCTCTCAAAGCCTCAAGGGACCAACTCACACTACCATAACTTGCACAAAATCCCATATGCTCAAGAAAAAACCCCAACCAAAACCTAAAAGCTCTTCCGATCTCCCTTAGGTGCTCTCCTTCCCCCAACTCAAACCAACTCACACTGCCACAACTTGCACAAAATCCTATATGCTCGAGAAAAATCTCCAACTGGAACATATAAACCCCTTCGATCTCCCTCAAGTGCTCTCTTTCCCCAATCGAGATAAATTCACACCACCACAACTTACACAAAATCCCATATGCTATAGAAAAATCAACAATCGGAACCTAAAAGCCCCTCTGATCTCCCTCGAATGCTCTCCTTCCCCACAGATCTCTAAAAAAAAGAATGAAGTGAAAAGAGAAAGAAGCAAAAAGGAAAAAAAAATGGTCAATCTATGTGGGAAAAGGTCTTACCTTTTAATTTTTTTCCATCTTTCCTTTGTTTTGGTTGATTTGTCCTATGTTTTTCCTTGTATTTCCTTTGTTTCTTGGTCCTAAGGTCAGGTGAGAGGCTTGGAATGGCTGAACAAGGAAGCTTAGATAATGGCCAGGCCATTGCAACTAGAGGTGGGGATCTGCCAAGCCACTGCTAGGGGTGGGGGGAAGTGAGGATCCACAAGCCGTCAAGTTGCTGCGGTGTCCTAGGTGTCGGCATGGCCGGGTGGGAGTGGGCCGGTGGGTTTTAGCAGTAAATGAGAGAGAGAGAGAGAGAGAGAGAGAGAGAGAGAGAGAGAGAGAGATTGGTGGATTCTAAGTAATTGAGAGGGGGGAGAGAGAGATTTAAGTAATTAGGGGGGGTTTGGGGTGGGATATATCATTACTCGTAGCCGATCCAAACCTATTTCGGGTAATTTTTTTGAAACCCATTCCATCCCACCTCTTAATCGAATCAGGTAAAATCTGTCCCATGCAGATCCGGTCGGATACCCACCGGATCTGAAAAATTGCCACCCCTAACAAAATCCACACATCCGTGTTGATAACTTCTATTTAAAAATTAAAAGTGCCAGTTGTCTCATTGAATGTCTTTACCTGTGATCGCTTGAAGATGAGAATGGAGATCTCATAGATTGTGTCCTCTATAATGTATGGAAAGCAAGCTTACTTCCTTTCCAAACTTGATGTATACAAAATATGTCATGGTGGAAATATCTTGGGCATATCTTTGCTGAGGCATGTAAGGTCTTCTAATTTGATGGAATAAGGTCCTCTAAATGCTCTCGTTTTTATTTATGATCGCTTTTGAGGAAAAAAATACCTAATCATGGAAAAAATATTTGTTGAACTTCACCAAATAGATGGAAGTTCTATGGAATTGAGTTTGTGTTGTATATTGTGATACTTCATTTTTTTTTTGGTGTAGAAATTTTGGATGTGTCTTCTCCAAGTAGTTAATCTATATGCACTTTTCATGAATGAATACTTTCTCAATCAGCCCCAGCTATTTTTTTCAATCATATTCAAATTAATTAATTAATAATTTGACTGATTATTGTAGTGAAATCTTTTTTAAAATTTTTTGTCCATAACTTTAATTTTTTGTCTTTTATGTGTTGTCTAATCATTGTGCCTTGTATTTTTCATGAGCAAATTAAAAAGCAGTGCCAGTGGTCCCTATTTATTCATTATTGATAAAATTAAAAGAAAAAGGCTTGTAGAGTTTGCTGAATGTTTCAACACCATTGGCTTAACAAGCATTACAAGCACCAATAACCACTAGCCATTTTTTTTGTTTCTTTTCAGTTGTTATGCATCTTTTTATTGCACAAAATCAAAATACTTGATGCATGCTGGTATTTATTTCTTTGCTTCTCTTTTGCTTTTCCCCTTTGCATTGTATTGGTACCTTTGAGTTATGTTGCCATGTTATCTTGATGCTTTCCTTAATTTAACGTGATTGTCCATATAAATGCTAGTTAAAACTATTCATAAAATATATCTTTGGTCTCTAAAGTTTAGATAGGTCTTATAAATGGTCTCTTAAGTTCAAAAAGTTAAACTTTGGTCTCTTCATTTTCTAAACTATTTAAATGTGATCCTTCTTCTGGATTTTGGCCACTTTCTCTCATCAAAAATTCCAATTGGTAATAACTAGTGCTTACATAGTGAAAATTATACTTATATGGCAAAAATCATCTAAATAAAGATGATGTGGCATTAATCGAGGTGATATAGCAATTGAGTTGATTAGATGTAATGGTAAGAAATCTATACCCACATATAATCTAGCATGTAGGCGATGATGTGGCATAATAGATAAAAAATTTTATTTGATGATATGGAGCATGAGTGGTGATATAGCATATGGTTGATGATATGGCATATGTTGTAGAATTTTCTATCCAAAAAGGTCAAATCACTAAGTACCATGTCATCATCCATATGCCTTATCATCATCCATATGCCATATCATCATTCATGTACTATAAATTATATTTTTGATCTTCCAAATTTCACAAAGGTTTTTACATGGCCCTTATAGTTTAAAATGCTCTAATTAAGTCTTTTGATTTTCAAGTATGACTTAATATAATCTTTCTGACTTGGAGGCGGGGTAGTTGACAATTTTGAAGTAGGATGAGTCACTGGACACATTCAAAATGCCGAAGTGATTGCTAAAAATAGGGAGACCGAAGCCAGAGCCGGAGATGGTCCCGAAGTAAATCAAGTTCAAAGATCTGAAGATTGCCATTATGGCAATGGTTGCGACGGTGGAGAAGTACATGGACTTGGCATTCTCAATTTTGCTATCACCTTACTCATTTCCACTATGGAGTTTCTCCTTGAAGAAAAATGGGTCAACAATCATGAATTATGCAACTAAGAATCTCATGCATTTGCTCCAATCAGAGTAGAATGGATAAGCCAAGAGAATAAATGAATAAAAATAAAAATTATTTTTTTCTCTTTTGCTTATTATCTTTTAATTGCTTTCCATTCTTCTTTGGTTTGGACTAGACTCTGCATTTGTATTTTAGGAAAAATGGGAACAAGGGATAGAATGGAAGGTTAGATGAATAACATGTGATAGAGTATTATATATAAGTCATGGTGATGTAGATTTTTTTTCTTGCATATATTTATATCTATTCTAGTGGAAAGTAGAGGAAAATGTAGGATGGAGTTAAGGATATGATTGAAGATGGAGTAGAATCGGCAATGTAATAATATACTATTAACATAATTTTTCCTTATTATTAATATATATTATCTCTTCATATTAGTTTTACTAGTCATATTCATATTAGGTTTATATGAAATTAGACTTGAAAATCAAAGGGCCTAATTAGAAATTTTTAAACTATAAGGACCATGTAGAAATATTTATGAAGTTTAGATGACCAAAAATATAAATTATGATACGTGGGTAATGACATGACAAATGGATAATGGATAATGATATGGCACATAGGTGATAATGAGGTATATGGGTGATGATGTGGCACTCAATAATTAGATATTTTTGGACAAAAAATTTTACAGCATGTTCCATGTCATCATCCATATACCATATCATTATCTATATGTCATGCCATTACTCATGCACCTCATCATCACAATAAAAATTGTTTTCCATTATGCCACATCATCAACCATATGCCATGACGTCTACAAGCATGAGTTTTTAACCGTTACATCTGACCAACTTAGTACGACATCATCTTGATTAATGCCATATGATCTCTATTTAGGTAGTTTTTGCTATATCAGCATTAATTTTCACCACATAAGCACCGGTTATTACCAACTAGAATTTTGGTAAAAGAAAGTGGCCGGAATTTGGGGAAGGACCATATTAAAATGATTTAGAAAATAGAGGGACTAAATTTGTGCTTTTTAAACTTAAGAGGTCATTTAAAAAATTGATCTAAACTTCAAGGACCAAAAACATATTTTACCCTATATTAATTTTTAGGGCAAGACCCTCATTTATGACAAGTCTTCATACGATATTTAAGTATTATTGGAATAAGCATGTTCAAAAGACTTAATTTATTCAAAAGAAGGTAAGGAAATTTATAGCATAGTAACAGAACAAAATTTGCTAGTTAGTATATTTCCTTAAGTAGATATGTTAAAGAAGCTTGACATTCCAAGGCATAGCTTAGGGTTTATAATTCGGATGGTTAAGAAGTTGCCAATGAATATGTTTTCTTTTAATGAATATTGATTCTAGTTTTGTTCCATGCATATCATATTTGTTTTCAGTATCATGTTCAATTAGATTTTATGAGAATTCAGCAAATTTGGTAGCGTGATATTTCAATGAGCTTAATATATGCATTGGTTTGAAATTCATGAAACTGTACAATGTTCTAATGAAACCACATACTAGTTATTTTGAATTCTTGTTTAGATTGATAAAAGCATCATATGTCATAAAATTTGAGTTTAATTTCTATATCCATATCACCAAGCATGGGCCTGAATCCTATTGGTTACTTGATACATCATTAAGTAGTACCAATTGCATTACTTGGAAAATATGTTCATTTGACTATGTGAAGTTGTTAATCGCACCAAAATTTTGATAAGTTTTTATCGTTCATTCTAGTGACATATCTATTTTCGAACTTCATTTGAGTAATGACAAAAACTTTTTGAACTTCCAGACTTGCCTCCTATGATGTATGTTTTGTTTCATTGATGCTTTTTCAACTCTTAACTTGATGGTGCCAATGCTTATGATATGTGGTTATGTGAAGCTGTTGGTGGCATCAAGTTCCATTAGCTGCTGAAAAGTTTAATCTCTGTCCAATAATCCATCACCTCTTCATATACAAGTACAATGTAAAGTTAAATATCTCAAGTCTATCTTATGTCTGCATTTTCTTTCGGTGTATTTTCTTGTTCATTTTTTGTTGAGCATTTATTTGTTCCTCTCTTGCCGGATGGATTCAAAGGGTCCGTTGGCCTCCTACAAAAACTTTCAGCAACTATAAGGTGGATCTAGACAGCTTTCTTAAATTGCCAACATGAGCAACCATTTATAGCACATGAACACTGCACGCCTCGACATGCAAGATGTTCACCAAGTTTCAACATGGGTAATGCATTTTTTTGCATGGTTTAATGTGGTTTGGCATGGGTAATGCAATTTAACCCACGTAAGTTGATGCTATTAGAAGTTAATTTATAATTAAGCTAAAAATTAATATTAGCAAGTTCAAGAGTCATGTAACTCTAGTATTTAATATATTGTGGAGATCAAAGAGTCATTTCAAGTAAACTAAGAGTTATATGGAGATTAAAGGATTATTTTTGTATTCATGACGGATAGCCTAAGAGTTACGTTTATATCTATAAATAGATGGTCTAACCTTTGGCAAGGCAAGCCATTAAAAGCTTTTTGTACTACTCTATTATTCATGAATGAAAATCTCTCATGCTTCCCATTAAAATGTTCTTGGTCTTGGATCTTGTTGCCTATACTTCTTCGAGCACCCAACAAAATTGGTATAAAAGCAAAGTTCTTCTTTGTCTCTAATTCCATCCAAAGCCCCTTGAACTTCACCTCATATCATCTACCTAAGCCCTGCATTCAATTCCACTATGGCATCAAGTTCTAATATAAGTACAAACAACACTATCTTCAACTACATGCAAAGCCTAATGCCAATCTTCGATGACGGGAGCTATGATTTTTGGAGCATTCAAATAAGGACTCTCTTCATCTCACAAGATTTGTCAGACTTAATTGAAGGTGGCTATGAAGAACCAGCAAATCAAGAAGCATTTGCAGCATGGACTTAAGTAAAGCAGCGAAAGGAGTATAAAGACAAAAAAAGAAGAGATGCCAGAGCTTTACTTCTTATTCAATAAGGGATAGGTAAAACTATCTTTCCTAGAATTATAGGTGCAAATAAATCTAAAGATGCATAGAAAATTCTAAAAAATGAGTTTCAAGGCTCCGACAAAGTTGTCTCTATTAAGCTTCAATAATTATGGAAATATTTTAATAATTTAGCAATGTAAGATCATAAAATAATCAAGGATTTCTTCTCGAGAGTTGTTGAAATTATTAATCAAATTAGAAGCTATGGTGATACTATTCAAGATAACAAGATTATTAAGAAAATTCTAAGAAGCTTGACTACTAAATTTGATCATGTTATTGTTACAATTGAAGAATCAAAGAATTTATCTATTTGCACCTTGCATGAACTAATTGGACCACTTGAGGCACATGAACAAACAATGAATAGATTTTCAATTCAACTATTAGAGCAAGCATTTCAATCCAAGCTTACTGCTTGAGAAAATAAACCTTCAACTATAGAGCAAGAAATAAAACAAAAAGGCTCATTTCAAAGAAAAGATCAAGAAAAATGGAAGCAATCTTCTATGGAAGTCTAAGGCAAATGAAAATATACATGGGTTCAATCCAATCAAAATGGTAATACTAATTTTCAATGCCTTATTCTCAAAAAATCTGAACATGAATCTAAATCCTATCATTGTAGGTGCAAAAGATAAAAAAAGTCCAAATCATTATGAAAGAGATTGTTAGTTCGAAGATAAAATGGAAAAGAATGAAACAAACTTTTCTGAAAAGGATGATACTGAACAACTATTTTATTCATGCATGAATTTGCAAGAAAAATCATTAAATATTTGATATTTGGATAGTGGATGTAGCAATCACATGCAGGAAATCAAAAATTCTTCGCCCAACTAAATCAAAAAACTTCCTCTCAAGTCAAGCTTGAAGATGGCAAATTACAGTAAGTTGAAGGCAAAGGAGTCATACTAGTCTATACAAAAGGAGGCATGAAGAGACTTATCCACGACGTTCTATATCTATTTGGATTAACTCAAAATTTACTAAGTATTAGATAATTGCTGCAATATGGACATATGGTGATCTTTGATAATGGTAAATGCAAAATTCTTGATAAAGACAAGAATACTCTTGCAAAAAAGTCAACATGATCCAAAATAAAGTTTTTGCTCTTACCATGCTAAGTAAGCAAAATCTTGCTTTAAAAGTAAAAAGATTGATGAGTCGTATTTATAGAACTTGAGATATAGTCATTTAAATTATAAAAGGCTCAACTTGTTAAAAAAAAAAGAATATGGTTCTTGGAATTCCACCAATTGATAGGGGAGAGCAAATCTATAAGAGCTGCATCTATGGTAAATTACATAACTTCCTTTCCCAAAAACAACATAGAGAGCATGGGCTCCTCTTAAGCTTGTGCATGCAAATATATATGGTTCTACAAGGACTCCTTGCAATAAAAAAAGTGTTGGTGCAGAAAACTGCTGGACATCGAAATTCGCTAGAGCTGGAGAAAATAAGATCACCGTCGGGGACCTGCAAGATAAGTCCTGATCAGAATCGAGGGTGGTGGCTCCGACAAGATCCTCCAACGATCAAGTCAGCTCTTCCGACCAACAGAAATAGAATGCTCCGGAAAGAAAGTAGCAAAATAGTGGAAAGAAGAAGAGAGCCTAGAGAAAACGTATCTGGAGGGTCTCTTTTATAGACGGAGCCTGTAACAAACTGATAGCGATAACCATAACCATCGGATAGTGGGCCGCTCGGGGCCACGTGGGATTTATTATGAAGGATAATGTCTGTTGTCGTAACGTGCCAATCCATTAGGACTTAATAGTTAAAGTTTGGAGTAGACGTCAGTTGGTGGTGAACTTTAAGTTATATTGATTCCAAAATAGTTCGGACTCCTTTAAGGTAGTCTGTGCGTGAGTTGGTTCATGCTGTATATGGAGCCAAATTCATGTAGGCGAGATCTTTCTGCACGATTGTCGGAAGTTCGGTTAGAAAGGGTTCGAAAGCTCTATGACTAAAGAAATCTTGAAGAAAGTCTATCGAAGATATCTGAAAGTGGATCAGCTAGGAGAATCCGAAAGCAAGTCTACTGAAGAAATCTGCATGTAGATCAGCTGGAGGAGAGACCTAGGGGGAATTCATCTGATGGAGGAATCCGACTAAAGGCGAAGTCCGGAAGGAGTTCGACTACTAAAGAAGTTTGAAAGAAGTTTGACTATTAAAGGAGTCTAGAAGGAGTTCAACTGCTGGAGAAGTTTGATAGAAATTCGACCACTGGAGGGATCCGAAAGAAGTTCAACCATTAGAGGAGTCCGAAAGAAGTTTGACTGCTGGAGAAGTTCAAAAGAAATTCAACCATCAGAGGGATCTGGAAGGAGTTCGACTGCTGGAGGAGTCTGAAAAGAGTTTGACTGCTGGAGAAGTCTAAAAGAAATTCAACCACTAGAGGGATCTGGAAGGAGTTCAACCATTGGAGAAGTTCGAAAGGAGAAATTCGTAATTGAAGCTCTTCTGCGATTACAAGTTACATTTGGTCGTGCACCAGACCAAACTTCGATGGGAGCGAGGTTTACCCCCAACAATAGTCTCCCTACTTCCAAATTCAAAATTCGAAGGAAGGGAGTAATAAAAGTGACTACCAAAGTTCTTTCTTAGGTTTTCGTGCTCGTCAGGATGAGATGTTTTGGCATTTACCATACTAGCACCGAAGTTTTTTAAATCCAAAATAAGTTTGAGAAGACGGCCCTTCATATCTCCCATCGAAACTCTTCCCTAGGTACGATGCCATAAAGAATCCATCCGTTGCTGCTCCTTTGTCATGATGAGTGGGATATGCGGTAGATATTAACCGACCGAAGTCGATCCATAATCATAACTTCCTTGGGTGATCTCTAGCTATTTAAGGCCTTCTCCTCTCATTCAAAAGCCATTCTTGTCCAAGTCTTCTTTTCCCTCCGGTCCCCACTCATCTTTCTCCTAAGGGTCTTAGCTTCCTCCCTCATCTTCCTAAGCTTCGGATATCCTTTCGAATGATTCTCATCGCACCCATCATCCTTTCATCCTCTCTAAATAACCTAGGTCAGTTTCTCAACCCTTCTCTTTAGGTATTCATACTTTTTTAGCTTCTTGATCCTTCGATTTCTCTGTAGTGGTATTTGTCCAGTATTTTTCCTTATTTTTTGGGCTTTTATTTCGATCTGAATGCCTTCCAAAACCTCCCACTCCCTCGGTTCTTGGGGTTCACCCGAACCAACCTTCCTAGACCCCGCACCCCTGATCAAGATTGAACCTAGGTATATGTCTCACTCATCCTTTGTTCCAAACACCAATCCATCCATTCTTACTCCGGATGATCTTTCTCTAATCCGGATTCAATATGGAATCCCCCAGAATACGACCTCAAACTTTCTAGTTCGAAAGATCAAGTCAGTTCTCCTCCGATTGATCGACTTTGCTTGTACCTAGAGACCTTGCGCGTCAGGCTTCGGCTTCCACTACCCCTCTTTGTAGTTGCTCTCTTTTAGTTTTTGAATATCTCCTTCGCATCCATCATGCCGAACTTCTTTCGATTCATCATAGACTTCCTTTTTCTCTGCCATCTGATCGAAGTTTGGTCAACTATCTCACTCTTTAGGAACTTCTATACCTTCAAATGCTATCCTTTTGTGAAGGATTGACAATACTTTTTTTCTTAGTTCGATAAGAAGGAGTTACTGAAAGATGTCTCTTCTTCCATTCATAATAAAAAAAAAATACTTTTTTGTGCGCTATCCGACCTTGCAATTAGATCTTCCTTCTTAGGATCACATTAGAAAGTCGGTCCATCGAGCTCCTAGCTTAGATGGAGCCGATCTTGATTCCTCTAATAAACTTATAGCATACCGAGCTCCTCTTCTTTCCAACCTTCTGACAGAACAGACCTTGTTCAATCTAGGTTTGAGCCTCCTTGATCCTGCTAGTACATCTTTTACTTTTTGAATTCATGCAATTTTGCATATGTGTATTGCCGCTGACCGTAATTCTTTTCTTATTGTAGAAATGGATACTAAAGTTACCGAAATGCTTACCAAGGGGCTTTAAGTCAAAAAAGAGAAAAGAAAAAGCGCCAGACGGTAGCTCAAAGAGGGTGAAGGTCGGCATTTCCAGCTCCATGGCCCCTACTACCACTATCGTTGCTTTCGAGATTGGTGCCAGCATCGAAGTTGCCTTAGCTATCGAGATCAGCACCGTTAGCATGGGCTTCTTGCCTCCTATGCCCTCGGGTCCTTCCAGCAAGGATCAAACTCCAGAGCTTTCTACTGAGGGAGAGATGGGGGAAGGTAAAAAAAAAGAAAAAAGGTATCGCCAAGATGCCCCGCAAGGCTCGCCTTAGCGAGCTGAATGACGACAGCGATGAATGAGGGAAAGATCCTTTCGACGATCTAGAGATTGTCCGAGATTTAACTGACAAGTTTGCAATTCTAGAGGTGGTGGACCACATGGCTGACCTCGACCGATGGCAGCTCGTTTGGAGTTCTCTTGGAACCGTCCTCAAGGTGATTGCTCGGTTGCTCGACTCTTTCTCCTCTCTTCTGCTTCTCTTTCTTTTTTCTTTTTTTCTTTTTTTTGACTTAGGTTAGCATGGCCTTCGACTCTACTCACGTTAGGACGAGGTTCCCCTATTCTTGATAGGACTATAGGGGTATGAAAGGGCCATTGAAGGAGCCTCTCCTCGTATCCTAGCTTAAGTGATCGAGGTCTTTGCTTTAGCTCAATGTTAGGATGAGGTTCTCCTTCTATTCCTAATAGAGCTATAAGGGTACAAAAAGATCATTGAAGGAGCCTCTCTTCACATCCTGACTTAAGTAACCGAGATCTTCACTTTAGCTCAATGTTAGGATGAGCTTCTCCTCATGTTTCTAACAGAACGATGGAGGATAAAAGGGCTATTAAAGGAGCCTCTCCCCACATCCCAGCTTAAATAATTGAGGTCTTCACTTTAGCTCAATGTTAGAATGAAGTTCTTCTTCTATTCCAAACATGACTATAGGAGCACAAAAAGGACCGTTGAAGGAACCTCTCCCCGCATCCCGGCTTAAATAATCGAGGTCTTCACTTTAGCTCAATGTTAGAATAAGGTTCTTCTTCTATTTCTAACAGGACTATAGGAACACAAAAGGGCCATTGAAGGAGCCTCTTCCTGCATCCTGACTTAAATAATCGAGGTCTTCACTTTAGCTCAATGTTAGGATGAAATTCTCCTTCTGTTCCTAACAGGACTATAGGAGCATAAAAGGGCCATTGAAGGAGCCTCTCCCCGCATCCCGACTTAAATAATCGAGGTCTTCGTTTTAGCTCAATGTTAGGATGAGGTTCTCCTCATATTCTTAATAGGGCTAACTTCGTCTAACGATAAAGTTCGGAAAACTATTTTCTATCATCATAGTTTTGCACCAAGATAGAAAATATTAAAATAAAAAGATTTTATTGAAATGAGATTATTGATAGTATATGCATAAGTTCTGAGTTTCATGGGCATGGAAGATTGGTGCCTCTGAGCTCCTTCAAGTAGTAAGTTCTAGGCTGAACGATCTCTTTGACTTCGTAAGCACCTTCCTAATTTAGAATGAGCTTTCTTTGATTCTGAGATTATGAAATGGCTGCTCGTCAAAGTACCAAATCTTTCACTTTAAATATTTTATCTTTTACTCTGGAGTCATAGTAACAGGCAACTCTTCATTTATAAGCAGCCATTCGAACTTGGGCTTCTTCTCATTTTTCTCCAATAGATCGAGATTTGCTTTGAGGTCCTACAAATTGCATCACTCGCTAAAGGCTACAACCCATGTCGATGGTAGCTTGAGCTCTATCGGGATGACTGCTTTCGTTTCGAAAGCCAGAGCAAACGGCATTTCTCTAGTTGGTAGCTTTTAGGTAGTTCGGTATGCCCATAGGACATGGTAAAGCTCATCCACCCAAGTTCTCCTTGCTCTTTCAAGTCTTGCTTTGATGCCTTACAATAGGATTCTATTGGTCACTTTAGTTTCGCCATTTGCCTATGGATGGGCTACTGATATAAAATGATGGAAGATGTTTAAATCTTCATAAAATTTGACAAATTTTGCTCTGGCAAACTATCATCCATTATCTATTATAAGGGTCCAAGGTAGGC
The DNA here is from genome assembly GCA_006176705.1 of Cocos nucifera. Lineage (NCBI taxonomy): Eukaryota > Viridiplantae > Streptophyta > Magnoliopsida > Arecales > Arecaceae > Cocos > Cocos nucifera. The sequence goes on along the minus strand of QRFJ01000355.1, from coordinate 781,227 downwards.
CAAATCTGCAAAATCTTGCTTTAAAAGTAAAAAGATTGACGAGTCATATTTATAGAACTTGAGATATAGTCATTTAAATTATAAAGGGCTCAACTTGTTAAAAAAAAAGAATATGATTCTTGGAATTCCACCAATTGATAGGGGAGAGCAAATCTATAAGAGCTGCATCTATGGTAAATTACATAACTTCCTTTCCCAAAAACAATATAGGGAGCATGGGCTCCTCTTAAGCTTGTGCATGCAAATATATATGGTTCTACAAGGACTCCTTGCAATAAAAAAAGTATTGGTGCAGAAAACTACTAGACGTCGAAATTTGCAGGAGCTGGAGATGATGAGGTCACCATCGGAGAGCTGCAAGATAAGTCCTGACTAGAGTCGAGGGTGCTGGCTTCGATAGGATCCTCCGACGATCAAGTCAGCTCTTCCGACCAACAAAAATAGAGTGCTTAGGAAAGAAAGTAGCAGAGTAGTTAGAAGGAGAAGAGAGCCTAAAGAAAATATATCTTGAGGATTTCTTTTATAGATGGAGCCTATAACAAACTGATAGTGATAGCCATAACCGTCTGATAGTGAGCCACTCGGAGCCATGTGGGGTTTATTATGGAGGGTAGTGTTTGTTGTCGTGACGTGCCAATCCATTAGGACTTAATAGTCGAAGTTCGGAAGAGTAGACATCAATTGGTTGTGAATTTTAAGTTATATCGATTCTAAAGTAGTTTGAACTCCTTTAAGGTTGTCTGTGTGTGAGTTGGTTCATACTGTGTATGGAGCCAGATTCATGTAGACGAGGAGACCTTTCTGGGCAACAACCAAAAGTTCAGCCAGGAGAGGTTTGAAAGCTCTACGACTGAAGAAATCTTGAAGGAAGTCTGTCGGAGAGGTCTGAAAGTGGATCTGCTAGGGAAATCTGAAAGTAGGTATGCTAGAAAAATCTACATGTAGATCAGCTGGAGGAGAGACCTGGAGTGAAATTCTTCTGATGGAGGAATCCGACTAAAGACAAAGTTCGAAAGAAATTTAACTATTGAAGGAGTCTGAAAGGAGTTTGACTGCTAGAGAAGTCTGAAAGAAATTCGACCATCAGAGGAATTCGGAAGGAGTTTGATTGCTGGAGGAGTCTAGAAGGAGTTTGACTGCTGGAGAAGTTTGAAAGAAATTTGACCACCAAAGGGATCCGAAAGAAGTTCTACCGTTGGAGAAGTCCGAAAGGAGTTCAACTGCTGGAGGAGTTCGGAAGGAGTTCGACTGTTGGAGGAGTCCGAAAGAAGTTCGACTGCTGGAGAAGTTCAAAAGAAATTCGACCATCAGAGGGATCCGGAAGGAGTTCGACCATTGAAGAAGTTCGAAAGGAGGAATTCGCAATTGAAGCTCTTCTGTGATTATAAGTTATATTTGGCCATGCACCAGATCGAACTTCAACGGGAGCGAGGTTTACCCCCAACAAAAAGATATTTTTTTTCTCTTTGTTGATAATTATAGTAGGATGATATGGATCTATTTTCTTGAGCAAAAGTTAGAAGCATTCTCTATCTTCCTCGAATTCAAAGGTTATATCAAAAGATAGAGTGATCATCAAATAAAGACTCTAAGAACAAACCATGGGGACAAATTCATATCTACACTATTTACTAACTATTGCAAGGAGAAAGGTATCAAGAGGCAACTCACAATACATCATACACTTGTGCAAAATGGAGTAGCAGAATGCAAGAACCGAACAATAGTGGAGATGGCCATCTCAAAGTATATTGAAAGAAAAAAATTGCAAAGCAAATTTTGGGCAGAAGCTATCAATGCAATTATTTTCGTTCTTAATCGATCTCCTATAAAGGTAAAACAAAACAAAACTCCTTATGAAGCTTGGTATAGATAAAAGCCCTAGGTAAAAAATTTGAAATTTTTTGGATGCATTGCTTATACACTCATTCCTTTTCAAAATAGAAAAAAGTTTGACAAGAAAGGAGAAAAAGATATCTTCATAAGATATATTGAAGAATCTAAGGCCTATCACCTCCTTAACCCAAAGAAAAATGAACTAATTATTTCTCAAAATGTTCTTTTTCATGATTTAGTAGCATGGAAGCAAGAGAAAAATTTTTCTCATGGTTCAAGAAGACTTGAGCTAATGGAGCCAAGCCAAGAAGATTTACAATAATATGAAAGTTTAAGATCATCAAGAGAAGGAACTTCAAACCAAGTTGTCACTGATTCTGATTCACCACCAAGGAAGGTATGCTCCTCAATTGATATTTATGAATGTTGTCATGTTGCCTTCTTTGCATGTGAGCCATAGAATTTTCAAAAAGAAAGCAGGGATGATGTATGGCTTAAAGCAATGGATGTAGAGGTAGCTTCTATTGAAAAGATCTATACATGAGAGCTTGTGGATCTTCCTAAGAGAAAAGATGTTATCAAACTCAAATAGATTTACAAAACAAAATTCAAAAAAGATGGTTCCATTGATAAGCTTAAAGCTTGCTTGGTCATAAAAAAATATGCTCAGCAACCATTCATAAATTTCACTGAGGCATTTGCACTAATGGTTCATATGGAGATGGTCATGATTGTTCTTGCATTAGCAGCTCAAATAGAATTGCCAAACTATCAACTTGATGTGAAATCAGTATTTTTAAATAAAGAGCTTGAATAAGAAGTCTATGTGGAACAATCGAAAGGCTATGTTATAAAAAAAAATAGAGAGAGAGAGAGAGAGAGAACAAAGTCTACCAACTTTGAAAGACATTATATGGCTTAAAGCAAGCCCCTCATGCATCGAACAGCAAAAATGATAAATATTTTCGCAACAATGGTTTTGAAAAAAGTCCAAGTGAGCCATCACTATATGTTAAAAGAAAAAAAGATATGCAAGATTTATTAATTTTTATTTATATATTGATGACCTTATTTACACTAGCACTAATATGGCTGAAGAACTTAAAAAGGCAACATGTTGATCCTAGATTGATTTTGATGATAACAAAAGTATTTGAGTATAGATTGTTAAATTACTAACGTTGTTTGTGAGGATGTGTAATCATAAATTTAAAGAGCTCACAAACTCCAAGTGTTTCCACTCATCCAAATGAAGGTTCATCACTCAAGATTTTAGAGAAGATACTTCAGTTTAGATACATCTCTTAAGAGGGTATAATGAAAATTAAATCAAGGCATAAAGGGCAAGTCTAGCCTACAAAGAAATTTAGAGAAAAAAGAATCACAAACAATCTTTGGCATGCATGGCATGCAAACTATGCCGATTCAGTCTGGAACTGAGCCAACTTAGTCTCAATGAAAGCAAAAGATAGAAAGTCCAGAAAATCAACTTTTCAAGATCTCAGTGGAAGCAAAAGACAGAAAGCCAGAAAATCAACTTTTCAAGATCCAAGGGACTGAGCCAACCTAGTTTTCAACTAAGCCGATCCAGTGATAACTAGACCAACCCAGTCAGAAAAGTAGCCATTCCAGTCTCAAAAGATAGCAAAAGATAGAAACAAGTATTTCGGGATCACTGAGACTGAGCTGACCCAACTGAAAATTGAGCCAACCTAGTTTGGACTAAGCCGACCAAATTAAAAACTAAGTCGATCTAGTGACTGTAATGGCTAATTTTCTACAGCTTTTCAAACGGCCATCTCTACTCCAACGGCTAGTTCAAGACTTTCAATAGCTAGAACTGATCCTCCAACCATCACCAATAGTGTAAAAGGCTAGAGAAATATTTGAAAAGCAAGATTAAGAAATTTTAAAGTAAAATTTTTGTGGATTTAAGAGGTTTTCATTGCATATCAAAAAGAGAAGAGAAAGAGAGAAACCAAGCTTTATTTTTAAAGGAGATTCAAGGGTTATCTTCTACAATATATCAAGCAATCTTTCAGCATCATTTAAAGAGAAGTGAAGCTTCGAAAGAGCACATATTCAGCTACTTCTTCAAGCTCCAAAAGAATTTTCTTTTTATTTTCTTTCTTATGCTAAATTTAATATTTAATATTTTTGTTTCTTTACAAGTTTTTTTGAAAAAAAAAACTTGGAGATTAGACCCATCCAAGACCAAAATTGGACTGTATTGATTTTGCTTGGTAAGTTTGAAAAACCAACTAGGTTGATAGTGAACCTAAAAAACTATCAATGTAGAATTATGGTTGATGAGCCTAACAAAACTAACTGAATTTATTTATGATTTTGGATTAAAACAAATGTACTATAATCTAAAGATTATAGTAAAATTTTTAAAAGAAGCTTGGAGAGTGGATATAAATGTGGGGTTGCACTGAACCATTATAAATTTGTTGTGGCTGTACTGTGCCTAATTTTATATATTTTACTTTCTTTACTTGCTTTGCACTAGTTTAATTCATACATAGCTTCTCTCAATTTTTAATTTCATTATTGTATATATCATACACAATACAATCACTTAAATTAATCTCATTAGAAGCACATTATTGATTAGATTTCAGATTTGGCTATAATTTTAAAATAACCCAATTCAACCCCCCCCCCCCCCCCCCCTCTTGGGTAGCTATCCTTGGACAACAAGTCGTATCAGAGCAGATGCTATGTTATTAATTATTGACCTAACCATTAAGAGCAAAAAATCAAATGGCAATCCCAAGTGGTGTTTCTTTTATTGAGGGCCAATCCACCACTAGACCACCTTTATTTGATGGCACCAACTACACTTTTTGGAAAATCAAAATAAGAATTTTCATACAAGCTCTAAATTATGATTTATGAAAAATCATAACTAGAGGACCACACACACTCACAAAAATTATCAATGGTATAACTCATTCCAAATCGGAAAAGGAATGGGATCAATTTGATAAAAAGATGGCTTAATTGAATGCAAAAGTCATAAATGTACTTTATTGCTCCTTAGATGTGCATGAGTCTAATAGAATATCATCTTGTACATCGGCTAAAAAAATTTAAGACATGTTAGAAATAACTCATGAAGGAACAAGTCAAGTCAAAGAGTCAAAAATTAACTTGTTCATAAATATGAAATGTTCAAAATGGAAACACATAAGTCTATTTTCGATATGTTTACCAAATTTATTAAAATTATAAATACTCTAAGTGGCCTAGGCAAAACTTATTCTAATTATGATCTTGTTTGTAAAGTGCTTAGGTCTTTACCTAAAGAATGGAAAGCTAACAGCAATACAAGAAGTAAAGGATCTCACCAAGCTATCCCTAGAAGAACTCATGGGTTCTCTTATGACCCATGAGATGCATATAGCTCAAAAGAAAGAAGAAGAGGAGCCAAGAAAAATAAAGACCATCGCCTTCAAGTCTACTTCAAATTATCGAGAAAGCGATAAGTCAGAGGAAGATGAAGAAGAAGATGATGAGAATATGGTACTTCTTTCAAGAAAGTTCATGAAGTTCTTCATGAAGAAAAATATGAAGAAGAAGAAGAAAGAAGAGAAAAAAATTATCACCAACAATCAAATGCATCCCAAAAAGATGAAGAAGAGTGCTTTACTAGGGCTTTGAGAAAGTGGTGATTCGTTAAGCTCGGATGAGGAAGAGAAAAATGAGAATCCTTGCCTCATGACCTTAGAGGATGAGATAAATTCTGAAAACTCATCCAATTTTACTTTTGATGAACTACTTGATGCGTTCACTGAACTAATGCATGAATTTAAAAAGTTAAGACAGAAAAGTAGGGAACTTAAAAAGGATAATCTCAATCTAATAGAAGAAAAAAATCTTTAACTAAAGAAAAAGAAGAAATGATTAAATTTAAAAATTTTTTAGTTAAAGAAAATGTTGAGCTTAAAAAGAAAAATGATACTTTAAAATCCTTCCTAAAAGAAAATAAAATTCTTTTAAATGAAAAGAAAGAGCTCTTGAATGAAAATAAAAAATTAGAAAGAGAGATTGAAGTTTTAAAATCTATTATTGAAAAATTTATAATTAGCTTTCAAAATCTTCAATCGATAATAAAAACTAATGGGGCTATTTTTAATAAAGTAGAAATCGATTCTAATATGTCAAGAAAATAGCAAAATACTAAAAATATTATCATAAGAGCTTCAACTAAAGATCATACTATTAAGTGCTTTAAATATAATCAAATTGGCCATAAAATTTCGAACTGTAATTTTAAAAGAATTAGCTAAATCTTGGTAAAATAAATTTTGATTCCAAAAAGAATCTTGAACACTAACCTTCATGGACTCAAGATGACTTGGGTACTAAAAATTAGTAAATGATTTTACAGGTACACCAAGGATCCAATGAAATGAAATGAGAAAATACTAGTAGTTAGATGCCATGAAAATAGACTTGGATGGGTGATGATGTTGGTAAAATCTAAACTTTCTTCACATCATACCATCAATATTTGTTGAAGTTATTTTGATTGATTTTATTATTTCTAAAGATCTATCAATATGGTTTTATATCCTTGCTTGAGATAATTTTCAATGTTCTCATATATTGGTATGGTTGATTAATTTTGATGTATACTATGATTTGAATGCTTTCATTTTTAAAGATTAATATGTGCTCCTTTATATATCATGTTATGAATAAAATAAAAGTATTTTAAAATTTAACATAATATTTAAGCTTCCCCATATCAATTTTGCTATTGAGAAACTTAAATTAAAAGAAGTTTAATTATCTATAAATCCATTTGATTGTAAAATATTTAAGTCAAACTAATTTTTGGCATTCTCCCATAAAATACTTAAATATTAAAATTTTTCAAAACATTGCATGATCTAAGTACTTGAAGATAAAACATCTATTCATAAAACTAATGTGCTTGATGTTGCATTGCATCTTAGATTTATCTTAAGAATTCAATACTTTTCTAGCTGAAATAAAAAATATAGAGCCTACATTCAGATTCTTCCCTCTTGATACTCTTGATTATCTTACTCCAATTGATCAAATTTTTTATTCTAAAATTTGATTTGAATATTATCTTTGATTTCTAACTTATTTGCATATTAATTTCTATCTAAATTGATCAATTCTTTTTGAATTGAAACTTATTGAACTATTGATCTAATTGTTTGATTTCTATGCTTATTTAATTGATTCAATATGTGCTTATTTTATAAAACTAAGGAAAAGATATTAATGATTAATTAAATTAAAAAAATGATGAGAGAAAATTAAAAAGATTAAATTTTTTGGCATAAAAAATATCATTAAAATATTAAAGATAAACTATTTTTGAAACTAGAAAATATTTAATATTTTCTATAAACCAAATATATAGTGGAAACGGAAGATGTATATGATGTTTTTTTACTTTATTCAATAAAAAATTTCTAAGAATTTCTTTAATCAAAATTAATTTTTTGATCTGAATTTTAGAATTTTAGTTCAATTGGTATATTTCTATCTTCAAAAAGTCGCTATCTTGAATGATCGCATTTAGATAAAAGAAGAATTTTATATCTTTTCTAAACTTGATTAAATTATATTTCTTAAGAAAAAAAATCTAAGTTTAAACAAAATATTTCTCTATGATTTATTTTGTATGATTTGTTGATATCAATTCAAATTAACTTATCAAGATAATTTGATCAAAATTTTAATTGATTCATCTTTTTCGATCAAAAATTTTAACGATTGATATCAAATAGATCATTATTGTCTTATATTCTATTGCTTTATCTTTGACAAAAAGTAAAATATATCCTGAGTATAATCTAGTTTACATGAATATATTTTTAACATTATACCTTGAATAAATTACAAGATTGGTATCTTTATGCTTCAAATTAATTGATACTACTTAAAAAAAGAAAGAAATACTTTTTTAAAAAAAATTCTTATGATATATTCAATTTCTTAATTTTGAAAGGATCTATATATCTCGAATTTATAAAGTTCAGAGAAACAAACAAAAAAAACTTCTTTCAAATGGCACAAACAAATAATTTCTTAAAAACTTATCATAATTATTATTATAATTTGTATCAAATAGTCTATTTTTGTCTTGAATTTTATTGCATTATATTTTGGCAAAAAAAAAGTATGATGTCTCAAATTTAAATTTTCATGATCATATTCTTGCTATTATATTATTTCAAATAAATTCTTATGATATATTTTTGAATGATCTGCTTTAGTATTAAAAAGAAAGAATATTTTTAAGACTATATTATTCAAAATTTTTAAATTCTAGAGTTCTTTTAATTAAAATTGAGAAGTATGTATGCATCTATATTTTTGAAAAATGGAAGAACTCTTGATCTAAATTTGAAAGTAAAACCCATAATGTATTTTTCTATAAAAAGAATAGAAAATATTAAAGAAGATATAATCTTTTAATTAAAAATATACTTAAATTTAAAAATCTACATTTAAAAGTTAAATAATCTAAATTTTTAAATTTAGCATCAGTTAAGTTTATATTAAATATACTCAATTTAAAAGATAAGGAAAGAAAGCAAATTTTTTACTTTTAAAAGGCTACTTGATTCAAAATATCTTGATATAAAGAGAAGAATTTATTTAAGATGAATTGATAACTAAATTAGTATTAATTAAAGTTTAATATGATATCAAATTAAAGATGCTTAACTTGAAAGAAAAAGGGGTAACAAAAATTGTAAAGCTTAAGTATGCAATTTTTTTTTAAAAAAAAGAAAAGATAATGCTAAAGAATGAATATGTATATTTCAATTTGATAATCTAAATTTAAAATACTTATTTTAAAATAAAGAGAAGGAGAAAGTTAAAAAATAAATTAATCCAACTATTAATATGAAAAGTAGAAGAGATATTTTTTAATTTAATTTGATTAAAAATATTAATAAATTTATGATCTTAAATTCTTTATCAATTATCTTATTTTAAGCTTTATTATATTAATTTTAAACTTTCAATCAAATACCTTATAGTCTTCTCAATTTATGTTTTTATATGTTTATTCAGTTTAATTTACTTGATTTAAAGTGCTATTAATTTAAAAATAGTTTATAGATAAATAAATTATTTTTGATTAAAATAAAATTAAAATTACTATATAAACATATTATTAATTATTAAATATTTTTATTTGAGAACTTTAAAATTGATATTAAATTTTTTATATGCTTACAAAATTCTTATGATTTTATTTACTTAAAAGTATATTTTTTTTTTCTAAGCAATGATTTAAAAATAATGATTCCTATTTACTAGTTAATAACTATTTATTTTATTTTGCTCGATATATATCTTTTTCAAACTTAATTGACTAAAATTTTTTTTTAAAAAATGATTAAATATTAAAGTACATATTATGCTTGATTTTATGGTCGAATCTTTTTAAAAGTTCTATTCCTCTTAAAGCTCAAAAGTGTATATTTAAAAGTCTGATTAAAAAATTATATTCATTCAAAAAGGGGGAGGGACTTTAATATTTGACTTCAAGCTAATTTTTGAAAAAAAAAAATATTTCTTCAAAGGGGAGAAGATTAATTTAAATTAATTTTCTCAATTGGATACATTTCTAAATTAGTATAATTTTTATATCTTATTAATTTTGATAATAATTTTTTATCCTTTCCATAAGCTTTTTGATGTCGTCAAAAAAGGGGAGAGGTATATTGAGTATATATTGTATATGCTTAAAAAATTAACACTTAAGAAACTCAATAAATTTCATGCTTAGAACCTTAATACTCATATGAGTATATAAATTATATAAAATATTAATTAAAAATATTCATGAAATGCTCATTCATATGTTTAATCTATACTTCATGATATATTTTGATAAAATACATGAAAATATATTATTTATTTTTATTATGCATATACTCAAGATTTTGTCATCATCAAAAAGAGGAAGGTTATTGATTCTAGATTAATTTTGATGATAATAAAAGTATTTGAGTATAAATTGTTAAATTACTAATGTTGTTTGTGAGGATGTATAGTTGTAAATTTTAAGAGCTCACAAACTCCAAGTGTTTCCACTCATCCAAATAAAGGTTCATCACTCAAGATTTTAGAGAAGATACTTAAGGTTGCATATACCTCTTTAGAGGTTATAATGAAGATTAAATCAAAGCATAAAGGGCAAGTCTAGCCTATAAAGTAATTTGGAGAAAAAAAGATCATAACTAATTTTGGCATGCAAATTAGGCCGACCTAGTCTGGAATTGAGCCAACCTAGTCTCAGTGGAAGCAAAAGACAGAAAGCTGGCTTTTCAAGACCCAGGAGACTAAGCCAACCTAGTTTTCAATTTAGCCAATCCAATGATAACTAGGCCGATCCAGTCAAAAAGATAACCATCCCATCCCAATCTCAGAAGACAGCAAAAAACATAAATAAGTATTTCAGGATGAGCCGACCTAGCTAAAAACTGAGCCAATCTAATTTGGACTGAGCCGACCCAGTGACTGTAATGGCTAATTTTTTGCAACTTTTCAAACAGTTATTTCTCTACTCCAACAGCTAGTTCAAGACTTTCAATGGCTAGAACTGATCCTCCAGCCATCACCAAAAGTATAAAAGGCTAGAGAAATATTTGAAAAGCAAGATTAAGAGATTTTAAAGTAAAATCTTTATGGATTTAAGAAGTTTTCATTGCACATCAAAAAGAGAAGAGAAAGAAAGAAATCGAGCTTTATTTTTAAAGGAGATTCAAAGGTTATCTTCCATAATATCTCAGGCAATCTCTCAGCATCATTTGAAGAAAAGTGAAGCTTCGAAAGGGCACATATTCAGCCACTTTTTCGAGCTCCAAAAGAGTTTCTTTTTTATTTTCTTTCTTATGTTGAATTTAATGCTTTATATTTTTGTTTCTTTACAAGTTTCTTTGGAGAAAGAAACTTGGGGATTAGGCCCGTCCAAGCCTAAAATTGGACTATATTAATTTTGGTTGGTGAGCCTGAAAAACCAACTAGGTTGATAGTGAACCCGAAAAACTATCGATGTAGAGTTGTGGTTGATGAGCCCGACAAAATCAACTGGATTTGTTTATGATCCTGGGTTAAAACAAACGCACTGTAATCTAGAGATTATAGTAAAATTTTTAAGAAAAGCTTGGGGAATGGACGTAGATGGAGGGTTACACTAAATCACTATAAATTTGTTGTATTTATATTATGCCTAGTTTTGTTTATTTTACTTGCTTTGCACTAGTTTAATTCGTACATAGCTTCACTCAATTTTTAATTCCATTGTTGCATGTATCATACACAATACAATCACTTAAATTAATCTCATTAGAAGCACATTATTGATTAGATTTTAGATTTGGCTATAATTTTAAAAAAATTCAATTCACCCTCCCCCCTCCCTCCCCTCTCCTCGGGTAGCAATTCATGAGCAACACCATAATGAAATAGTATGAAATGACTAACTTTAGTCTTATGAGGTATTTTCTTCGCATTTAACTTAAGCAATCAAAAGGAAAGATATCTATGTCGCAAGACAAATATATTTGAAAACTTGTTGAAAAAGTTTCATATGTCTAACTGCAAGCTTGCAGCAACTCCAATGTCTTTCAGTTACATAATAGTGCTCAAAAGATTGATGCCACAGCATATATAAGTCTAGTTGGCTCACTTATTTATCTAATAAATATAAAGCCAGATATTATTTTTCTTGTTAGCCTTTTATCCAAGTTTATGAGTTAACCAAGCAAGATTCATGATGCAGTAGCTAAGAGGATTTTTCACTACTTACAAGGTACTAAAAGGCTCGACATGATAATTGAAAAGGAAGATTTTAACAAGCTTATTGGATATTCAAATAGTGATTGGGCAGGTGACTGCAAAAGCACTTTAGGTCATATATTTTGTTTGAGAATAAAAGTTATTTCATAATCATTAAAGAAAAAAAAAGACTATAGCACTTTCATTTATGGAGGCTAAGTATATGTCAGCAACTGATGAACCATATGAAGCAGGCTAACTCAAAAGAATTGTGATTTACAACATAATGTCTAAGATCTAATAATTATTCAATGTGATAATATGTCCGCTATTGTCATGACAAAAAAATTGATAATTTATAATAGGACAAAATACATCAACATCTTATCATGTCATCCAAGACTTGTTCAAGAAAAGAGATATACCATTGGAGTTTGTCAATACCAATAAGCAACTAGTTGAGATCTTCACTAAACCAGCTATAATTGAAAATTTTCATCAAGCAAGAGATATCTTGAGAATTACAAATTAAAAAAAAGTGTTAGAAGTTAGTTTATAATTTGTAATTAATATTAGCAAGATTAAAAGTCATCTAATACTAATATTTAATATACATTATGAAAACCAAAGAGTCATCTGAAGTAAACTAAGAGTCATATGGAGATTAAAGGATCACTTTTATATTCATAAGGGATAGACTACGAATCATCTGTATCTATAAATAGGTGGTTTAGAATCTTTGGCAAGACAAGCCATTGAAAGCCTCTTACACTGCTCTATTATTCATAAATAAAAATCCCTCATGCTTCCTATTAAAAAGTTCTTTATCTTATTACCTATATTTCTTCGTACGCCCAATAGATGCAAGCTAGTGATGTAGTGCACAAGTAGCCTAAAGATCTCTCAAAACAGATTAGCAGATTCATCACAACAGAAATAAAGGTTCGTATCGAATTTTTCATACTGCCCTTTCGTTCGATGGAAGCAATGAATCTTCTTCATGGGGTTGGTGGTGGCATCCACTGCAGCGGAGGTGGCACACCTCATCGTCATACACCTAATGCAATAATTCTGATACAAATAATGACCAATGATTAACATGGGCAGTGCTACTCAACGAAGGTTAGCATCGTGGTCCGGTTCGAACAGGCATATTTCAAATAGGCCTTTTTTTTTTTCTTTTTCTTTTTCTTTTTTTTCTTTTTTTTCAATTAACTGGTTAAGCCATACTCGAATACATCTAACAAAATCAAAAAAAAATAATACATCTCTACACAGAACAGGAGTACTAGACATTCATAAGGTTCCTCCAGAGTGGTTAACAACAAAAATGGCCATCCAATCCTTGTCCGCAAATGATATACAATTCTCAGCAAATCTCCAAATGCCGAACAACAGAGGATATTAAATGGTAGATTCAAATGTTATTTTAAAAGTCAAAATAGTCTAGCGCAATTCAAATATAGCATGTTGAGTAGGTGCTAATGCAGTAAAAGCCCACAAGCTCTTACATATTGTGGGTTCCCAGGCGCACGCTCGTAGTCATGCCCACACCCACAACCAAAATCCTGAAGAAAGTGGATGGAATAAAAAGATGGAGATACTAAATATATAACCTTTACTATATTCTCACAGAATGTGAAAAATACGATGCCTCAAACCATCAAAAGGAAATTAATGTTAATATTAACCATACAAATTAACCATAAACACCCTGTTGCAATCACTACTGAGTCTCATATTGGGGATAAGAAGTGATTAATGAAGATATGTTCTAATGTATTAAATGATGTTTGGAATGACAACATCAACGTTTGCACAATGCCTACACAACTACACTCACTTGCCATAGGCTAACCATCTATGAGAGCTCAAGGGCCCAAGTGCAAGGGACACTGCAGTTATTGGAGATTTGAAAGAATGAGCACAGTCAAGAGGCTGGAGCTTTGTGGCGATAAACTAGCACCATGACAAGGTCCTTGCCGGAAGAGCCCGTCAGTGTCTGGATTTTGTGTGATGATCCGGTCTGGAACCACATATCAACTAAGTTTTGCAGGGTCATTATTGGGCTCACTGCTTGACCCCGGCACATAACCTCCACCTATTACAAGGATCAGCCAATCAGACAGGAACTTCACACGGAGCGCAACTGGATAACATATTCATTAGGCAGAATTACATATATGTACTAATTGGGAATTTAAAGCAGCTAAAATCGGATGAGCGGAATATACTATTCTATTTTGTTCACAAAAGCTAAGACTATCAACCGTCATGGATCTCTTGACAAACATTACAACAACATCACACAAAATGATGCAAGGTTTGTGCACACAAGTTTTACATATTGGTTAGCACGTTGTATATTTAGTTTTTCAACTTAGACTTGATAAAAAATACACGTAGTACAAAGATGAAAACTAAGATTATAATTATAAATGAGATACAAGCGAAATCTGAAGGTACAACCATATAATATTAAGTGATGAAGAACAATTGGGAATGAAGAAGTAATGAATAAAAGGGTTTCTTGGAAACATGACTGCAGAATAACGTTTGGAATGATTAAGAACCATTTTTTGGGGGTTGTCAGGTACTTATAGTTGAATCTGAGGAAACTGTAGGGAAGTATGATTCCGATTTTTAAAATTGAATTTGCATAAGGTTAGACTCAAGCCAGATTCCAGGTTAGCTAATAATGAAGAAGGAACATAGGGTTAAATCAGATTCTTTTATCTAATTTCAGATATTTTTTAACAAAAAATAATCATGAATGAAGAAAAAGAACAAAAGGAAGAGAATAACCAATCAAAGAATAAGGTGAAGGGAGAAACAAGAGCATACATTACTATTTAACAAGGTTATGGTAATTGCCAAAAATAATGAATAGAAAAAGAGAACAAATGTTTAAAATAAACAAAAAAGGAAGACTGAGGGTTAGTAGAGAAAATGGAAGGACAACTAAAATTGAGGGCAAGAGGATGATTAGAAGGGGCCAAATGTCTAGTAGAGGAGATGGGATCCTGATCGATACTGGAGATAGATTGTACAATTGTTATATTTCGCACATGCATTACAACATGGCAAGGTTTTTAAAACTCAGTTTCAATTTTGGCCATGTCTGGGGAGTTTCAGGTTCTGCAGTTTCAACGATTTCAAAATTTTTTCAACATCTTGAAGCTCTAATCAAAAAATAAAGAAAAATTCAAAAGACAAAACAGAAAAATAAAAGAAGGCTAGAGAGGTTGTTACACAACATTTTAGAGTGTTGGTGCTATATAAGTTATTTTTTGTTGGAGTTTTGACAATTTTAGGTTGAAGTTAATCATACATAGGGGATTGTTTGGAGCCTTGTAGTTGGAGTTGGAGTTGAAGTTGTACTATGACACAAGTCACTTTGCAGCTCAAGTTGCAATAGCTTAAAAGAAAGCTTACTTTTTGTGTTTGGAAGAGTTTAGAGAAAAGGGAGGCATCTTTGACAAGCATTTTGTCAAACAACTTGCAAGCAAATGTCTGGTCAAAGCACCAGACATACATAGAGATAGGTTATGGATGAAGATGTCAGGGTCAAAGCCACCAACGGTGAGGGCCTAAACTGGGCGCCCATGTGAAGGGGGTGGGAGGCAGTGCAGGTGTTGCTGCCCTTTCCATCCCGTTCTGGGACCAAGATGCTTGCTATCTCGAGGAACTCAGCTAACAAAGAGGGGTGTCAAACCTGATGGCAGATAGGTGCTCAAGCGTGCCACAAATATCGGATCAGCCAAAAAGATGGTGATTAAAGGGAGGGTAGAGAGTAGCATGGGTCCAAATACCAAGAATTTTTCTTATTCTTTGAAAGGCTTTTACTTGCAATGGTCTAGTGAAGATGTATGTTATTTGATCCTTGGCCTTTATATAGACTTCATGACAACCCTATACCCTATAGTGACCTTCCAATTTGCCAGACATTATTATAATGACTTTTCATATTGCATAACATTTCATATTCCCATGCATTGTTAAAACATAAAGACACATGACTCTTCATCTATCATGACTTTCAATCTACCCATTTCGATAATTTCCATGTAGCATGTGTCATTAATCAAGTTTAATTTCCAACATCCCCCCTTAAACTTGATTCTTCCAAAGAGATAACCTGACACAACATAGCGCGGCATTTAGTTGGAGAAGAAAGAAAGACGCACGAAACAAGAAAAAAAATGGCAAAGGAGAAGAACAAACTCTCTTCTGGAGTTTTTTTTTATTCAATATCATAAATAAAACCGATTACAATATTGACCTAAAGAGCATTATTTATAGAGTAACCAACTTTAGACTAGGACTCAAACTAGAACTCTAAAACAAAGTAGGAAAAAAGAACTAAAATCCCAATCCGTATATGATTCTTTCGAGCTCCTGTTGACCTGTCAAACAATAGAATTACGCCCCGAAATTTGTCATGACAGTGAAGCATCCGGCTCGTAGGGCTCGAAAAAAGTTTTCCGGATTAGGGTCATGATAAGGATTCAGACACCGATGAAAAAAATTATGGCTGTTTTAGTATGACAGTATCAAAATCTGCAAGGTCAAGTGCAATCAACCCGATTTCTTGACCTTTCGGGTCCGTTTCTTCAAATCACAGTTTGCACTAGCTAAGACATCTACGTCACTCCCCAGGCTGGCAAGAACTCATCCTCGAGTTTGAAGAATCCAATGCTCCCTACAAGTAAAAGCAATTCATCAAAAAGTTGGTGCTGGTCTCCGACTTTACTGTAGACATATCTTCCTTCTTCATCGATGCCAAAGTAATATTTTGACCGTCTTTCCGGAACATGTAGGTATTCCGGCGACCATCATAGGTGACGCTGCGATTAAATTGCCAAGGCCTCCTAAAAGCAGATGGCAAACATCCATGGCAACAACATCACACCAAACTTCGTCAAAATACTTCGTCTCAATAGAAAATGAAACAAGGCAACGACTATTGACAACCACCTCATTTCTTTTTTGAAACCATAATAGCTTGTATGACGGAGAATGCTTTTCTGTGACCAAGTTCAGCTTAAAGACGGCCTTTAAAAAGATAATGTTCTCGTAGCTACCTCCATTAATGATGACCCTGCAAAACTTTTCTTTCATAGTGTAGCAAGAAAGGCAAATGTTAGTCTGCCTCCAATCTTCTCTCTTTCTTGGGAGCAAGCAGACTCTTTCGAACAACTAGAGCCTCTCAGCCATCCCCAAATAATAAAGCACCCCCATCTTCTCCACCTCCATCGTAAATAGGCACTTGATCCTTATCAGATGGTTCTTCTTCGATCATCAACTACTTTCCGGGCCATCTAGCAGGCTTCTTGCACTTGCTCTGCATGTGTCCAATCTCAATCTCGCCACAATTATAGCACCGCAGAGTTGACGATCCAGCTGGGGTTGGCTTCGATGACCTTGCTTCAACAGCAGCATGAACAGGAGGGGAAGAAACTATGTTACCTGGCATGTCTCCCTAATTCTCCAACGCTTGGTTACTCTGTAGGAAAGGATTTGATCTAGGTACCGGCCTTATTCGCAACTACTCAACAACCACAGCTCGATGGTATGCTTCCTTGATCGTCCACAAGGAGTAGAGCCTTAAGGTGTCCTGGATCTGCTGTCGTAGGCCACCAACATATCTCACGACCATCAACTCCTCGCTCTCCGCTAGGTCGTTTCTAATGATTAGTTGGTAGAACTCTTCCACATATCATCCATGGATCTAGGATCTAGGTGAAGGTTTTGCAGACGCTAGTACAAAGTATGCATATGGTTGAAGGGCAAAAATTGCTTCCTCAACACCATCTTTTCTCAATCCTGGATCTTGGTTGCCTCTACGCTCCCTGATTTTCTTCAATTGTTGCCATCAAGCAGAAGCCTGACCTATCAATTTTAAGGCAACAAGCTATACCTTTTTGTGGTTAGGTACTTCCTTGTACTCGAAGTGCGCTCGGTCTAATCCAGCCAATCAAGAAATACCTCCATTTGTAGACTATCCAAGTATTCAGATAGATCTACTCTAATAGAATCATACCAGCGGGTTGATCACTCGAACGAATCGCCACAACCTTCACACCGATGTGTGGGAATACCCCGATAAAAGGGGTTCTCGAAATCTTAAATTTTTAGTAGAGATTTATTTGATATAAGACTTTTAAATTTGATTATCTAATTAGTTAATTAATTAAATTTCAACTTTTAATTATTTAAATTAATTCCATTACAATGCATTAATATCATGTTTGGAAGGCCTTATATGCTTGTAGAGAGAGTGTTCCATAAGTATTCAATGGTTATCATGCCCCTCAGCTCATGATCTCGAGTCGAGGGGCGTGACAATAATGTTTTGTACTAGATCAGCTAGCATATTATTCAAAGGGTCTTCCACATCTATGAGGATCCAATGTATATTCCATATTAACATGGATCTAGCTTGATCTTCTGGTAAGGCACAACTTTTTTCTCTATAAATAACCCTTGTGTCCTTCACTTTGTTACTCATCCTTCTTCCTCCTGATTACTCATGCCTCTCCATGATCTCCTTTCACTTGTCATGGCAAGCAAGACTACGTATTTTGATTCACCAACTTCTAACTAGCTCGCTGAATTGGAACACCATCATGAATCAAGGTATTATCACAAACGAGCTGCGTGCCGAATTGGAATACCGTCACCAATGGCTTGCCATTTGGTTCAAAGTTTTCAAATTGGCAAGTCAATATCATTTCTACTGACTTTCGGCTAATCCCATTCCCTCATCTTATTCGGGCTGGTTCTGGTGGACCCTTTCACACTGCCACTCTCATCAGCTAGGTCCACAACCAGGCCTTAGGCTTGCTGCACTCAATCTAACTCCACTGCAATTGATGATGATGTGCAGTGAGCAAACCTGAAGCCCTGGCGAGTCAATGAATGTATTAGCTTAGGTCAAGAGTCAGGTGAACACCTTGAGAGTATTAGCTCATTCAACCTTGTATTCATGCTTGTAACTATATTGGTCAAAAGTAATATAATAAAAAGGCTCTTTTAACTTTACATTTTCTTGCCTACCTCTCTATATGAAATTGCAATAATCAATGTGAACTTTATTATACTAGTACTAATAATTTCCGCTTCTGGATCAAATAACCATCCGCAAATATAGATACCTGGCGAAAAACTCTCACCCATAACCTACGTATGGATCTCTGGTTATGCATAATGCCAAACACCAGGCCAAATCGGCCCTTAAATTGTCATGCCATCCCCAGCATATGAACTGGGCATAGATGTTTGCCACTGAAAAATAGGACGAAGTGGTAGCATCCACTGAGGTGGTTGCCTCGCAGCCCTTGAAATAGAAATAGGCTGCACCATAGGCAGTCTGAGTAGCTGGCCTCCATCCTTCAAAGGCAGGGAATAAATTGGTGTAATTACCGACATGTCTCCCAGTAACCATATGTGAACCAAGATGACTAAAACCCATCCCAAACTAGAATATCGGCCTAATATTGATCGAAGCATTACATTGTCTCAGTTTGTAGATTCCAAGGACTTTCATTGAGCAAAATTCAGTTCAAGTGGACCAAAAAATGAAAGTCATTTCTTGGGGATCTCAACATCCTCATGCTATGAAAATTGATAAGTTGATTCACCCAAACAAAGTGGTGGGATCAGCTAATTTTGCCAAAGCATGCACTAGAACATGTTGTGGTGCACAAATACTGGCTTTTAAAAATGGAAGTCTACCAACCTATTCTAGCATTGAAGTCGAAGATGCTACATATCGCCCAAATAGTGGCCCTAGCATAGTGGCCACTTTCTCTATAGCTACTTTAATCTCCTTCCACATGATCTAATGATAGCTACAGATGTCCCACTAGATGTACAATACCAACTTTTCAATAGCAGAAGCAAGTCTACAAATCTATTCTAACATCAAAGTCAAGGATGCTGCATATCGCTCCAAGATAGGTATTGTGGTGGCACACAATGTGCCAAATGGCATGGACCAACAGGTTGGCACGTAAAAAGTTCAGCAAAGGTTTCACTAATCATGGCAAAGTAATAGTTTAGCTTCTTATGATTTATCAATCTGATTTAACATTTGATCTTTTACTATCAACCTTGCTGACTCCGTAAAATTACTTAATAAAGATAATGGTAATTCTACTACTGGATGTAAAACCACCAACAAAACGAAACATAAAATCAAATAAAATAAAGAAGAAATGAAAAAAATTGAAAAGAAAAAATAAGAATCAAAGCCTGAAATTTTAGGAAATCAATTATTCAATCATTCAAGTCTATTTTTCTGCACACAGATGAAGTCTTTAAATAAAGGAACAAAAAGCAAGCTAACAAAACTCTAACAGCTGATTTGAAACCTAATAGAACTTTTCTTACTGAATCCTAACAAAATTAAAAGACCCAATAAAATAAAAAATAAAATAAAAATCTTAAATAAATTCTTAATTAAAACTAGGGTTAGGGTTTCGACGCTTCTTTCTAACATATGTGCATAAACCCTAATTCCCATCATTCCCTTCTGGCTGGAAAGAACTCGACTTTGACGAAGAATTGATGTAATCTTCTAAAATATCTGGATCAATTTGTTGTAGTTCTTCAATGATCCAAGTAGTATCCGAGTCTGAACGGCCATGCTATTTGATCAAAAATCGTCGAAATCCTACATCAGCAGAAGAAAAAATCTCCTTCATGATAATACGTTCAATTCGATCAAACAAAGATGGTGGAAGTGATGGAAGAACTGAAACTGGCATTGAAAAAAATAGTGTGATCCCTGCTATCACCTGCATTCACAGTAGGAGGCTCAAATGTGCCTCGATAAGATAGCAAGTCCTCAACATTGAAGATTGAAATAAATTTTAAATCAGAAGATAATTTTATATAATATGCATTAGGCCCAAGTTTATGAAGGATGCGAAAAGGACCAGTGGCTCGAGCATGTAACTTTTTGAATGAATTTCGTGGATAATATTCCGGACGAAGACGAACCATTACACAGTCATCCTCGTTAAACTTTACTTTTCTACGATGAGCATTAGCAGCAAGTTTATATTTTTCTGTACTCATGGCAATCTTTTTTATAATTTCAGTATGAATATCATTAATGTGTTTAGCAAAAGAAGTGGCAGACTCAGAAGTACGGTTATCAATAGATAAGAGAACAAGATCAATGGATTGATGGGGATTAAAGCCATAAATAATTTCAAAAGAACTTTTACCAGTAGACCTATTTACTGAATTATTATAAGAAAATTCTATGGTAAGCAATGACAATTTGCATATTCCAAGCTTATCTCCAACGAGACACCTAAGTAAATTACCAAAACTACTATTTACAACCTTTGTTTGACCATTAATCTATGGGTGAAAGGATGAAGAAAAACTTAAACTTATCCCAAATAATTTCCAAAGGATCTTCCAGAAATAACTCATAAATTTGATATTATGGTCGGATACTATAGAAAACAAATAGTGAAGTCAAACGACTTTCTTAAAAAATAATTTTGTAATAAAAGAAACATCAGAATTCTTTTGACAAAGAATGAAATATGCTATTTTAGAGAATCGATCAACAACTAGTACTATGGTCTTCTCTACTATCTGTTTTCTCATTTTCTCATGCTCCTTAGGATTCAACCTATAATGTGGAAGATTAGATATCCGTGACCTCAGGACTAAATCAATGACATGTTGAATGTCTCTCAAGAGAGGAAGGCCATCTGGTACTTCTTCTGGAGTGACATCCTTAAATTTTTCTAATAGCAGTTCAATCTCAAGAGATAGATTATCTTGAATGTCCGAAGTTAGTCAAATTTCACCTTTAGGAATGACTGCTAACATAATCCTAGATTCTGAACTCTCTTCTTCAAATTTCTTATGGATTAAAATATGATAGTTTTTCTATTTAAGAGGTTGAGAAGAATTCTTTTCCTTTCTAGAAGGTCGAGACTCGCTAGGTTTGACGAAATTTAACTTAATTTTCTTATCTTTATGCATAATACATAAGTATTTTTTCTACCAAAATTAAGAGCATCTACATCATAGATCCATGGCCAACCTAATAAGATACTAGCTAATTTCATAGGTAAAACATCACACATAATCTCAACAGAATAAACTCTCATTTTAATTGGCACTAGATAGCATTCATTAATTGGAAGAGATGTTTTGTCTATCCAGATAACTCTATAAGGATGAGGATGAGGTTGAGGTTTTAGCTTTAATCGATTAACGACAGACTTAGATACTACATTCATAGAACTATCGTCATCAATGATAAGTTTATATACCTTATCCCCACACTATGCATATGTGTGAAAAATACAAGCGTATGACATTAACCTTACGTCCTGATTCTTCATATTCTTCCTCATACTCTTCTTCAAAATTAGCTGGTTCTAAGGGATTAAAAACTTCTAGTGTATTTTCAGCTAGAATTGCTTTCTCATATTTTAGTTCTATGGTTAGGGTACGACACAGACATCCAGCAGCTATGTGATCATTTTTATGACAATAATAACATGCTATGTTTGATGAACTAGTTGATTGAGATATCTTTGGCATAGGTTCTCGAATCCTAGTGTCTGTGGGATTTGATTCTGGACGGAAAGGGGCTATTTGTGATACACTTTTTTATACAGCTAGCAGAGATCAATTTTGACCGTCCAGTTTCACTAGAAAAAAGAACTCTTCTTTGCGATGAAGTTTCATGAAATTTTTCAATTTCTAGGACTTTGTGATAGGCCTCTCCTATAGAATCGAATGAATATAAAGAGACTTCTCTTTTTACATCATTTCGTAAATCATTAATGAATTTAGAAACTAATTTTCATGACTTAGTTATATCACATTTCAGCTGTAGATCCTCAAAACGAGTCATATAGTCAGTTACGCTACTATTTTCTTGTCTAAGAGTGTACCATTGATCTAATAATTGACTTTATAATAAATAAAAATATATTTCTCGCGCAGCTTAAATTTCATTTCTTTCCAAAGTACTATAGGAGGATGTCCTACTCGTTCTAAATCCCTTTCAATAGTTTGTCAATACCGCTTGGCAGATTCTATTAGTTTCATTTTTGTGAAGCGGATGCAAAAGGCATCTGACATGTGATACCACTCAAAATATGACTCTAAATCTAATAACCAATCATGGAAGGCTTCTAGATCCAATCTACCATCATAAGCAACTCTACTTTAACCCCTTTTAGTGGTTTTTCTAAATCTTCATATCTGTTCGGATATGCTCTATATTATTGTCTTTGGGGTCTAAAGTGTCCAGAGTTTCGTATATATCTAGTAGGCTGCCTAAAATTCCTAAGTATGGGATTTTGCGGCTTTACTTCTCTTTCATAACCTTTTCTATCATATTCATCTATCCTATGATAATGATAACTCTCAAGATTGTTCGTGGAGTGGTGGATAATCAGAGGGGTTGTATAGATCGGAGGTGCCTGACTAGTGTGCATGACATGACTCTGGCTTTCAATAGACTTAAGATTTCGTGAAGGTAATCGATGAATAGGTTGATTACTAGGAGAATTATCTTCTACAAGTTGTTTACCTATTCTCGACTCTCTTAGGGATAATTGGCATTTTATCTATTGACCTATAAGATTTGTCATATATACGCAACTGTTCACTTAGTTAGCACGAAGCTCACTAATTTCAGCATGAAGTTGATCTAAAGACTGGCAAATCTGGTTTAAAATTTCTTGGAAAGTTGTTTGGGTATGTTTGACAGATTCTAATTCTTTTTCTATTACAGTTTGTGCATCTTTTAGATTACCAATAGCCATGATAAAAAAAATTTAATATTAATTAAATACTATATGTACCTAAAGTTTTAATTATGATGCTCACAGTAAAAATTGTAGGGTTTAACTTATTGTCTATATTTTTAATTCATATAATAACTGAATATGTGGGTGTTTGATGCAAGAAATAACAAATATATGAAAAAATATGAGAAAGAATAAAATTAAGGATCTAAGCAATTTAAATTATCCGAAGACTTAAAAAAATTCAAAATTTAATGGATGGATTTTACCTTTCACCTCGTGGTGCTTGCAGGTTAAAAACAAGGGATAAGCTCCCAAGCTTTTTTTCGGGATCTATGGACCGGATCTATAGACCAGGTCTATAGACCGTGGTTAATAGGTGGTCTGTAGACTGCGAGCCTTCTTTTCCCTTTGTTTTCTCCTTTATTTTCTCCAACAGCCTCTAGGACTCCAATGTCTGACGGGAAGGAACGAACAACAGCGGACTCCGATTGATCGAGGCATAATCCGATTGATCGAGGCGTAAGACGGTGGCGACGACGACGATGGATCGACGATGGGGCGACGGAAAGGAGAAAGGGCGGGAGACGAAGTCGACAGAAGAGGCCTCCTACTACCGCTCCAAGCCTCCCACCCGATCGGAGCTCTTTAGGGAAGATCGGAGAAAGATCGTCGACGAGAGCGAAGCCCATGACGACGGGGAGGCAGTACGATTTGACTACGCTGGGTCTCGGTCGGTTCTACGACACAAAAGGCAAAAAGAAACAGAGAGAGGGCAGCAGTGGAGGATCGAGGTAGCATTGGCGTTCAGTGGCGTGTTGTCAGAGATGGTGACGGCGAGGTGGGGGGGGGCAAGACAATGGTTATGGGCTTTAACAGGCTGAGAGAAAGATCGAAGGGAGCAGAGAGGGGAAGGGTGGAGAGGCGGGGCTGCGACTCAAAAAAAAGAAGCATGAAACCTGGAAGGTGGGGATCAGACCGTGAAGCTCTGATACCAAATTGATGCAAAACCAAAAGAAAAGAAAGAAGAAAAAATTTGAAAAGAAAATAAAGCTCAAGAATTTAATTCACTCAATTATTCAGATCTGCCTTTCTCCACACAAATAGAGCCTTTAAATAGAAGAATAAAAAGTAACCTAATAGGACTCTAACAGGTGACTTGAAACCCAATAGAACTCCTTTTACTGAGTTCTAACAAAATTAAGTCCCAAAAAAATAAGAAATAAAATAAAATTTCTAAATAAATCTATAAAATTAAATTAGGATTTCTTAATGGCGCTTTCTCCTTGAATATGTGCATAAACCCTGATTCCCATCACTACTAAAGAATTACTTTGCCGAGAGCCTGTCCTTTTGTTTGATTTTTTTCTCATGCAATCAAAGTCCACAAAACCAATGCCCGGAATTGTACCAAGATCGATTCAGTACAATATGGTTTGACAAGCACTCAGTACAATCATGGTATCTCTTGAAACCAGCCAAGATGGATCGGCACTAGGCGGTACAGGGTGGATTGTTCAACTTATATACCAACCCGAGTTTTAGTACTATACCAGTACGTTACATGATACGGCACAGCACCATAGGTACAAGGCCACACAAGCTGGTACAGCAGACCTTGCATACATTCATCACAAGGCATTTTATTCATTTATAATTTTGACACATGCATAGTACCAGGCATCCCTCCGTGGATTTGTACTATAAATGATGCCACCCTTTCACCACTAATTGACCATCTATGTAAATGATTTATTCTAGCATATCAAACTCTAAAGTTTTCTAGACAACAATACGGGTGAATGATGATTTCAATAAAATTTAGTATTTCTTTTTCCAACAATAAATATAAAAGTGAACTAGCTGATATGCTACCTGAAATATCATTTCATGAACATTTTCATCATGCACACATGCCTTCTATATTTAATTAAGTACTTCATGTGTAAATGAAAGCAAAACAACCCTAAATTCAAAAAACTCAATGACCATTTAAGGATACAACAATGGGCAACTAATATTTATAATATAAGTACCAGCAATCAGACTAAGCATCATCTACTGCCTTAGGAAGAAAATTGAGAACTCACCTCATATTCATTTGCAATATCAAGTTTCTTGGCAAGATACTTTTGAACAAAAGAAACAGGAAGACTACCATCTCTACAAAAGAAAAAGATAATGGGCGAGTTATGCATTACAAAAGTCATTGACATGTCTTCATAACTGCACTAAATAGGTATGAACCAGGTATCTCAGGTTAAAATATGATTACAAAATCAAACAAGAGCTCTAGCAAACAGTAAAAAATGATTTAACAAATAAATAAACAACATCATTGCCTACAAATGGAAAGGGGCATCTTCCAGAATAGCATATAGGATCTCGATGGCTGCAGAATCTTGCTTCCATGAACATATTTGTCAAGACAACCAACCTGCTCATGCATGATGCAATGCCTAAGAAATTGTGAAAGATGAGTATCAGGGGCAGCACATATGTCTGATTTGAAGGTCACGAAGAAATTTCCATGAATTCCAGAATAAGCAAATGGAAGTGCCTGATGCGGGAGCATAATGGGATAGCAGAAAATATTCTGATAATGTCAAAAGCATCAAAGAAGTTCCCATTGAGTCCACTTTGCTATCCAGAACATGAGCGTAAAGTCTAAAATAATTTATAGGGATGTTTTCATAATATCATTTTTGTCACTAAATGTAGGTTTTAGAAAAGAACCTAAAATATAATCCATCCAACAACAAGGTTTCATCAGGATTCAGGAAGGCTCTTTTGTTCTTCTAGAGGCAGAGATGTCAGGCATACCAAGTGCCATTGATGTCTGTATATGTAGAAATATCTGGAAGGAAATATCAATTGTTGGATTTGAATCAAGTAGACATATTTTTCCCTCTTATCCGTCCTATTGATTACTGTGTCACAAAAGGTGGTTAGGCTTCCTTTCTTTTATCCATCATCACAACATAAAACCTGTTGAGTAGCAGATTCCTCTAAACTCTGGGTGCAACTAACTGCGGAGGTCATCTTTCCAACAAAACTGTAGGTGTCATATAACAACATAAATTTAAGCCTAAACAAATAAAAGGAGATGCAGAAAAAAATTGAATACATTTCGCCTCAATTTAATGTGGCATGGACCAAAATAAGTCATCGCTTCTGCAAAACACAGTTCCTGATGTGTTTCAAGTGAAACCATTTGAATTTCATCCCAGTTGATGGTTATGCTTGGTAAACATGATTTGTACTTAATGCTCACGGATACAAAGTACTGTGAGTTATGTAGCAGGCTAGAAATCTTGACAATTAGTTTATAAAAAACCGAGCCCCAATTGGTCACAAATTATTTCATTCTAAAGATCTCTTCAAAGTCATGCACAACTTTATTTTCCATTTATACATTTTTTTCCATTTTTATTAATTATCATCTTTATAAAATTATCATGCCAAACCAAAATAATTCGAAATACACAAAATGCTGATACATATAAATTAGGGCTTTTATATATGGACGAGGATTAAAAAGCTACTTATGGAGACCAATCTTTAGCATCAGTTTTAGATCATTAAGAAACAATATTTATGTTGAGGCTGAATAATGCATGCTACTTAAATCTGTTGTGACAGTTGATGAGTCATAGGTGCCAGTGAACATTAAATGGACAATATCAAAGTTCTAGAAATACAGTTACTGAAAAAAGCCCAATTTATAATTACAACCTTGTAAATTTGTTTGGTAATTAAATATCAAATTAGGATCCATTCATTTCATAACAATAACATAAACTAGTATGATAATTTATATGACAGATTGTGTTCAAAAGATGGTGAAATGAAATTAATAAATAAGCCAAAACATGGTACTTTATGCTAAATTGAAGGGTCCAAGTAACAAACTATATAATGCAGTTTTAGTGAAAATAGGAATTAAAATGAGAACCCAATTATGGATGAACAAGAAAAACAAAAGGGGTCCAGTTTCATTACTAGGAACTATCATACAAAAGTATGATGATACAAATTAAAACCTGTAGATGAAGTGAATAATACTTTTCACATGCAACAAACATACATCTTAGCAACTATAGTGAAAAACCTATAAAATAATAGTAAAGCCCCCAATGTTGTATGGCACAGAATGGAGAGCAATTAAGATAGTATGTAGCAACATTATGAAAGTTGAGATGGGTGTGTGACATAGAGTTACTCCAATCTTGGTCAGATGATTCAAGAAGAAGAGAAGACCTAAGCTAACATAAGAGTGGCGAAAACAGACTTGCGATAACATCAAAAGCAGCAATAAATAGGAATAATTGGTAATCAAAATTCATAAAGCCAAACCTGAATAGTTACGACAGTTGCTGATGGTTATTGTTATAACAATTATACAAAACACATTTCCAAAGTTGATTTACTTTCATTACATTCACATATCACACTAAAAGATGGAGATTACATGATCCTAAAAGTAACTAGCATGCTAACGAAATGGGAAAGCTCTTCTGAGGCATTGAGTTTCTTAATATAAGGATTGACCATGAGTGTATGTTAATTACTTTAATATAAGGAAAATAATGTAGGGCAGTCAAAAGGGCAACTTTAATGTAGGTGTATGTAATGGGTGATGAGGAAGAAATGCCAGAAATTGCTACAGGATAGATAAATTCCAGCATGGGGGAACAATTTAGCTAGTGGCAAAGATTTGAAATTCCAAAGGAAGGTGGCGAATTTGTCAACATTTTTGAAAGAACTCAAAAAAATAGAAAAATTTCAAAAAAAAATAAGTTTCAAAAACAAGCATGAAAGGCTAAAACAACAAGCACAGGTAACAGGCAGCAGCAAAAAACAAAAAAAAATGATGCGTACATTAATTTGTAATCCATGGCTGCTTCTTGCATAAGTTCTAAATAATTCATGAATAAATTGTAAAATTTGTGATTGATTGGGCAATGATTTGTTAATCGGTTAATGCAAGAATATTCAAAGACATGAAAGAATCATTAAGCCAAGGAAAAATCAAGAATAACTTGAATTTTATAACTTTGGAGAACATTGTAAATTGTTACCATGCATTATAGAGCAGTTTTACATGAAGAATACACTGAGTGTTAACCACTAGCAATGGCTTAGACATTTCAAATGTCAGAAAGAATAGACCTAAGCAAAAAGGATTCTTGAGGTAGCAGATCACTTGGGTGCTTGTCACCAAAAGAGATTTTATATAGATACTCATGTTCAAGAATATGGCATTAGGTAGGCAGATCCCAAAATACTATCCCGGAAGATGTAATTAGGTTTGTTAATTACATTATCTTCTATAACCAAACACGCCACTGCACAGTAAATAAACAAGTTAATGGGAAAGTCTACAGCAGTCAGGCAACAGATAATTATCTAACAATCGAAAGAAAAAATAATCAGTAAAAATAATAGTCAAGGACCCAAAAGGGTTATTGCAAGCATATGCTCTTGACTGCATAACAGGAGAAAGTGCACTCACTTGATCCTCAAGTATCTCGCGCGTAACTGATGCAGCGGGGCACTTCCTTCCCTAACCATTTTGAACATATCAGAAAAATAATAGAGATACAGGATCATAAAATACAATCTCCATAGAGCTCATTACTGCAATTATAGAAAAAGTAACAGTATCTCACTGGTCAGCTGCAGCAACTAATGAAAACCAAAATTGTTGTATTTTCCTTTCATGTTTACAACCTACAGCATCAAGCTTTGCCTGAGCTGAGGTTCCCAGCTCCCTCCTCCTCCGGCTGACTCCATGTAATCTTCTAGCTTTGGCCAACAATGGAGAAACGGGAATTCCATTCTTGTCATCTTGAACTTTGGATTTATGTGGGTGCTCCCTTAAGTTGGTTCTAGAATTAGGCACTTCACTGTCAGGGCCATTGACTTGATCTGCTTTAACAACAGGACTTTGCCGGCTTGAATAAAGAGCTTTCGTTCTTTTTGCAGCTTCAAACAGACAATCTAAAGGCTCCCATAGTTCAGTCTTATCCAGATATGATTCTTTATCATTCTGTTTATCTTTATTAGATGCATGAACGGATGGTACAGCATCAGAATCATTCTGTACCAAAAATGGGTCAGTGTACAGAATCATAGCAAAGAGCGAAATAGGTACTAATTAAAACCAACGCATACAGAAGGCCTACCATGCAAATAAAGAGTATCTGCAGACTTAGAAATTGCTTATGGTAACAAACTCATGGTTTGATTTTGTTTACCTGCCTTCTGTTTTTAATTGTCTTGCTAAGAGTCTCAAATGAATTTGAGTTTTTGGCTTGGACTCCACCATCATCCTCCTTCCTAACGGATTCATTCCTAGTGGGACTGGGACCACTTAAGGCAGCAGCCCTTCTTGAAGCTTTAGTTCTCCTTCCTGTTAAGCCAGTCTGACTTGCTACTCGAGGAGTGTTCACTACCAATGAAGATAGTGATCTCTCCTTTATTCTGACAGGCAACAGAACAGAAGGAACTTCAAGAGTATTAACCTTTTCCTTCCTAAATGGAAATATTTTTGCCCTCATATCCTGTACATTGTGATCAGGCCTGCATATGATCAAGTAGTAAATCCTGAGCTTAAACTTATATATCAGCACAAATTTAGACAACATAGATGAAGTTCTGTAAATTGCACCACACAGCAGTGCAGAACAAATACCATCACCACAAATTTTGGATGCATAGCCTAGAGATGCTTGAATACATCATACGTTTTAAGTGGTTACAATATCAACAAGGTTCCACTCCATCCCACATTTCTCTGAGAAAAATAAACAAGATTCTTTTCCTTTTAATAAAACAAACATGAGAATAGAATGATCAAATGGCTTCACTGCTTACCAGTAAACAAGCCAAAAAAGGACAATTGCCTATTTTGGACATAAAAAGAAAACCAGAGAAAGGTTCTCTAAGAAGCAACATACTATTTACCAAGGACAAACTATGCAGAACTTAAATTAGTAATTTTTAGGTCTGGAAAAAAACCATAGCACATAATCAGTACATATTTTGATTCCTACAGGTCAACTTTTCCAAGCCATGCCAACTGAAAAAGATTATTCTGTGTTATTCTTATACCTAGAAAACCAAAAAACAGAAAAAAATAAAAAACTGAATTTTTACAAAGCAGATTTGGATCCAAGTGGTTTGTCAAACCAAAGTCCATTTTTCAATCATAATGTTATGCACCATACTGAACTCATCTGAAACATGTTCCACAAACTATTATTATCGACCATTGGTCTTCACCAGCAACAAACGATGCAGATTAAAAGTTTATCCAAAAGATGTTTGGAACTACTGTGCAAAATTTACAAATATAGTACTAAAAGTTGGAACAATCCTGTTTCAAATAAGACAACCAGGAACTGCCCTAATTCAAATAAATTGTCTGCTTTCATTTTAGCAACCTAGTCACTAAAAGCCATGAAAATGACCTAGATTTTTTTCACCAGCATTCTCCTTCCCTGACATAATTAAAATTTTCTACATTCTCATAATTATAATTCATGATTGTTGATTATTAGTGGACTGAGGGGATTATACCCTCCCTTCAACCAAAAGAAAGAAGATAGATATCAGCACCATAACATTTGTAAGTTTTACAGCAATACCTGTTATTTAATAAAATATGAAACTTATATAGGTACCTTGTCCAGATTGTCCAAATTTAGAAATATCTTTTTTTTTTCTTTTTTTCTTTTTTTTTTCTTTTTTTTTTTGAGATAGGGATAGGAAGTTTAAGAGGAGGATGTACCTGGTCCTGTCCAATATAACAGACCACAAACTCAGGATTTTTACTTTGGGAACCTCGCTTCCAAGTGAGGGGATCTGACCACTGAGCTAATGCACCGGTCTCCCACAAAACAAATATCTGAAGCCAGTTTTCAGGCATTGTGCTATTCTCCAAAATCAGTATTTTGCAGATCACACAGCATCAGTCAGATCAGACAAAATATTCATACCCATATATGAGAAGGTATAACCCAGAACATTGGTTGGAAATTGGGTTTACCAGATTGGGGCCTTTTTTGTTGCCACAATACTCTAGAACAGTAAGTTGCAAAAGTTTTGATTTAGGGATGAACTAGCATTACATTGTTTTAAGACACGATCAGTATTTTTTAAAAAAAGAAAAAAAAAGTGGCTTTTTGTCTCTTGGCATTGTGAATTAGTAGTTATTTAATTGTTTCTGTACTTGTAGATCAAGATCATACTAGGAATGTCTTATTTACTATCTGGTAATTGCAAGCTTGCAGTTGAATGAGATCAAATAATCCCTTTGATGGAAGGGATTAATGTTGACTGGAAGCTAAATAGGAGCATATTACAGAAAAAGGACTAAACAATCAGTCAAAGCAAAGATAAATGGCAGAGGTTTACAGCACCATGTATCATGCACTTATTGGTATAATTGTTCAAAGCTCATATGATGCTAGCACCTCTTGGTACACTTTTTTGCAATTTAGGTATTCTATTGCATGATGTTGGATATGCGGCCTGCCAATGATTAGCACAGCACACCAATACCTACTACATCAGGCTGTAAAAGAAAAATGTAATCATGGTGGGCATTGAGTTGCACATAACCATTAGGCATCTACAAGCTGCAAGGTTTTAAATGTTCAACTTTGCATCATATTCTTGTGAAATCTAAATCTTAATCAAAACAGTCATTATTACGTATAAAAGTAAATAAACACTTCTCTTGGCCTTGATCTTTGTAAAAGAATGATTGGCGAAAACTAATCCAAAGCTATGCAACACTGCATTGGTTGCATAATTGGATCTTCTAAGATTTCTTACATGTTGAAATATTCCAAGCACAACTGTAAACACTAGAAGGAAAATAATGACAATAATAGCAACTGCCCAGATGATGATGCTTACCTTTTTAGCTTATATGTCTCATTTAAAATACGAAGATATTATTATTTTCATGTACCAATCATTTGACTTTCCCCTTAGATATGAGTGTGATGGTGTCTTGTAGCAGTCAATTGATTTTCCAATTTCTCTCCTATCTATATTACCTAACCATCAGAAATTAATGAGCAATTTCAAGTTTCAATGCATTAAATTTACCCAATAACCTATATAGCATACAGTTGAACTCTCAACCAACCTGCAGAAATAACACCAATATTAAATAAATAGATAAATAAATAATCACAACATAAAAAAGGGCTGCCTAGTGCATGAGGCTCCCACCTTGCAGGATCTAGGGAGGCTCAGACGTAAGCAGCCTCACTCCCACATAAGGAGAGTTTGTTTCCACGCTTCGAATCCATGACCTTCAGGTTATAATGAAACAATCTTACCCTTGCGCCAAAGCTCATTCTCACTCCAAACATAAATTCCCCAAGGCTTATTCATTCACTCGCATTCCAGTTTTCACACATATAAACTATCTCAGTTTACAGAAAGTGATATAAACATGCTCAAACTGTACTGAAGACTATATATCTTGCCCAGAACTCAAATATTTGTATTGTCCCTCCATATTAGAGTTCTTTGTCACAATTTAAATGTATCTCATTAGATTATTAGACTGATGGTTATGGATCCTCTACCCAAACTGACAGGAAAGGCAAATCTCAACTATATGTAGACCTTCTGTTGCTCATCTCTAACCCTCAAAACTTTATTAAGTTATAATTATTTTTTGTATCCTTTCAAAAGTTTGACTATAAAATAGGTAAAATAATATTTTTTCCTTGATAGGCTTAGCAAATTAGGATTAACACTCATGCACCTCCATTCCATGTTCAACCTATGCAAACAAGCTCTTTCAGCCACAAAATGCATTGGGGAAAAACTCCAGCCAATCCACATCAATATTTTGTAGGGTGACAGGAAAGCACTCAAAGTATCGATTATGAACGTAGTAAATGACATAAATAATTTAGCATATGTACTGTTGGGGGGGGGGTTTTTATGCCTGCCGAAGATATAAGAACATAGGCTAATTAAAGGTCTTTGGAAGACTGAGGCCGAGGTCCTATCTCAAGCCGAACTTGGGTTCATCGAGAGATAGAAGCCAAAGTCATGATGTAGGCTGATTGAAGGTCTTCAAAAGACTAAGACCGAGGTTCTATCTCAGGCCGAACTTAAGTTCATCAAGAGATGGAAGCCAGTCACAATGTAGGCTGATTGAAGATCTTCGAGGGGTTGAAGATGAGGTCCAAAGTCAGGCCGAGCTTAATATCATCCAAGAAGGAAAGCCAGGGTCACAATATAGGTTAGTTGAAGGCCATTGAAGGCTGAGGCCGAAGTCCCATCTTAGGCCGAGCTTGAAGTTATCAAAAGATGGAAGCCAAGATCCTTGGAAGGCTGAATTGAAGGCCATTGAAGGCTGAAGCCGAGGTCCCATCTCAAGCCGATCTTGAAGTTATCAAAAGATGAAAGCCAAGATCTTCAGAAAGCTAAATTGAAGGCCGAACTTCTTCAGGATGAACTCCCCTGGAATGAACTCCTCCAGGACGAACTCCTCCAAAATGAAATCCCCCAAGATGAGCTCCCCCAGGATGAGCTCCTCCAGAATGAACTCCCCCAGCACTCCTCCAGGACGAACTCCCCTGGGATGAACTCCTCTAGGATAAACTCCTCCGGAATGAACTTGTTAGATATGTGTGCCTTAGAAGTCAGATTGGCTTACCCTTGTAATACACTTCTAAGAAAAAAATTATAATTTTAACTATAAATAATAAAATAAATTATTTTCTATCATAATGTGTATTTGAAAGTGTCTGTGATAGATCCTTTGAGTTAATGGTAATGATAGTTCATATTTTCAAAAGTTGAAAATTTAAAACATGAATTTTCATTATTAACTCATAAAATGCTTCTGACCGTAGGATCATCATGAGGATGGTGATTGATCCGGAAGATTGGTGTACAATCGCTTCTT
The DNA here is from genome assembly GCA_006176705.1 of Cocos nucifera. Lineage (NCBI taxonomy): Eukaryota > Viridiplantae > Streptophyta > Magnoliopsida > Arecales > Arecaceae > Cocos > Cocos nucifera. The sequence continues at coordinate 746,856 of QRFJ01000355.1, read as the reverse complement.
TTGGATAGATGAATCTTGAGTCTATGGTGTAGAGACACCGGAGTGAAAGTATAGGTACTCGTTAGAAAACGAAGGTATTGAGCGTGACCACCTCGAGCAGTCATGATAAAATCTACCTTCTCATCGATATCTGGCTCGAAGCTACAGTGGTGTATTAGGTTCTTTGACCTGAGGTGCATCGGTAGTTCACTTTGAGGGTGTTATAGTTTGACTACACCATAACTCGGTCTCCTAGCCATTCGAAACCCTGAGGTGTATGTTGACTATAACATATTCATTGTAGGAATTAGATTACATCAATAAGGGATCAATCTACCTTGGTAGATAAGAAGTAGCCCTATGATGATCATGAGAATCAAGTCCATAAGCCCACGGCCATGGTGGAGTGAAATAATAGAAAAAGTTTCTATTAGGATTTTCATATTGGACTTGAATCGAATGATTAATTCATACGACGAAAATTAGGATTTGACGAGATCACCTTAACCCTAATTCGGTCGGGGCTCAAGATAGACGAACTTAATCACACAGGTAACTGCACCGAGAGGTTCACTTTCAGTTCTAATGGGTTGCCACCATATGCTGCTAGGTGTCACTGGTGGATTTTGGAAGCAATTAGAATGATTTGGATGATCGATCATACTAGTTGTCTGAATCAGAAAAGTTCTGATCCATCGGAAGGTGTTTCGATAATGTCGATGATAGAGATCACGACATATCTCATTACCATACGGAACTGAACCTAACTGGATCACACAAACAAGGATTTGGATCTGAATATCATCAATTGTTTTAACCCAATTCAATTGATTTGAATAAAATTCAATTAGGTTCAAGAAAATCATGCTAGCACACAATTGAGCCTAATGTTCTCCTTTAACAATCATTAAAGCTTGTCTCGACTGAGCCAAATGTGTTTGGGCTCACTCAAGAACCTTTACTTGGTCTGACTGGAGCTTGTCCAGGTCAGAAAAGGATTGTCTTAATTTATGAGATAAATTCGAAACAACACCTGCCATTTTCCATCACCTACTAAATCTTGTCTTCGGACATTAGTCAAATGTTGATCCTGAACACTTAGATATCTGCCCATGTGTCATGCACTCATAGGAGAGAACCTGGGGACTTGTCCCCATGCTAAAAAGCAGACAGGAAAGGTGCGCACACCTCCCTAAAATATGGAGTCCCAGTTGCTTCAGGGAATTAAATTAGATGGTGCCAAGAAGACTTGTTTGACATAGTCTTGGCGCCACCTAAGGAGAGTTTTGAGGGTCTCTAATCTGATTGGATCAGATTATGTCATCCCACCAATCAGATTTAGATCTGATTGCACAAAGGGCCATGATTGGCCAGGATGATGTGGCGTTGTATGGCGCAGCAGGATCTATATAAACACTATCTGCGCCTAGAATTTAGTTCTTTTGACTTCAGCCCACGCCACATAGCCCCTCTCCATCCTCCACGCCACCCTCTGGTCCTCTCTCTCCTCTCCACGCCCAAGGAACTTTGGGCACGAAGAAGGTGTGATCCAAGCAAGTGAAAGGCGCCAGAAAAGAAAGAAGGCAACACTGCTGCAAGAGACAACGACTGTTCTTCAAAAGTCGTTATGAAGATCTTCAAAATTAGATCTAGATCTGATTTTGGAAAGATTGATTGAGAAGGAGAAGATCTTCAGATCCTGTCCAAGTGGATATCGATAGAGACCAGACACTTGCGTGGCTACATCTAGAACCTCAAGCAAACATCGGGATCATCACAGGATAATTGGATTACCCAAAACAAAGGCATAATTAAATTAGATTTAATTTTTATTTTTATTATCAGATTAATAAGATTAGATCTGAAGAGTCTCAAATCTGATTAGGATCTTAGAGAAAAATTTTTGAAATATCTCTTCTGATCCAATCAGATCTGAACAAACCTGATCTGGAAAACATATTTTTTTCTTCAACTGGTATCAGAGCCAGGTTCCATAATTCATTAGATCTGATTTTAATTTATTTTTGATTTGATAATTAGATGATTTCATATGTCACATTAGATGTAATTAGATCTAAAATCAGAAAATTAAAAATTAAATAATCTAGATCTAAGATGTATGAGATACATGACTAGACTAAGAATAGAATTGTTCTATGTGTAGTCTAGCATGATCATAATTTTAATTTAATTAATTATAATTTTTAGATTTATTTATTTATTATTTTTTGATATCATAAATATTATAATTGAATCTAAAAAATAAAAAATAAATTTATTTAATTTGTTCATATGAGATATGATAGATGCATGTTTAAACTAGTTGTAGAATAGTTCCACAAAATTTTCTAAAATAAATTTTAATTTGATATGATCAAATTTAAATCTTATTTTTCAGATGTTTATGAGATAATTTAGATCTGAAAACATGCATGATATGATACATGAGATGTATGCAAAACATGTTTTTAGTTAGATTAATTTTTATATATGTAATATATGATGTAGATCTAACTAGTTTTGTAGATTTATCATGTTTCTGATTAAGGCGTTCCCCTTGTCCGTCCGGTCATAAGAACGAAGTAGGATTTAAAGACCCTCTCCTTCCATTCGATGGGATGTTCTTATGGTGTGTAGGGATGATGCGTATTCGACCTTAATCAGAAATCAAAACTTATTTTCTACAAAACCCTACATCCTGAAATCCTAGGATTTTATATATATGTTTTATTTATGAACCCTAAACTTAATTGAGAATTAAGATTATAAAATATATTAGGTCTAAAATTAAAAATTTTCAAATCTAAGACATATTCATAATTGGGTTCGAACTTGGGTAGCTCAATTAGGTCTAGCGGTTGATCAAACCGAACCAAGAGTTGGTTAGGTAGAATCAAGAGTACTTAAATTGACCAGTCTAATAGGATTAAGTCTGGGTCAAGGTCGAATCATATGAGTGATCGATCAAGTTAAGACCTAATTAGGCTCAGTGGTTAGAGTCTGGATTTAGGCTAACCCGATTGGTTCTGACTCAACAATTTGGTGTCTAAGGTAAGTTTGGCAGATATGACCGACTGATTTTTAATTGCGAGCTACTCGACTCGAATGCATTCTTGTCGAGTTAATGGCATATCCTTTCCACCGGTCTCACTTATCTGGCCATGTTTGTCGGCCCAGTCCTGATCTAAGGTGGCTAACAATCCGAGCTAACCCATGCCACTAGGTTAGTCATAATGGTTATGGCTATGTCAAGTCAAGTTTAAAGAGACCTAAATCAAATCTTCCTAAGAAAAGATTAAGTCTAAAGTCTTCCACCATTATAGATGTGCGGGCCCTTTCCGGGATTGATTGTTCTCGATCATAGTGGTTCAGTTGCACCGGAAAGATGCAATCATGTCTATTAGGCATTGGATGCTACGGGCTGGAAGATGGATTAGGCTCAATATTCTGGATACGGTGAGAGATCCAATTAGGAATCCAATATATGCAAATGGTGAATCTGATTTAACTAAGGAGTGGATCAATATTCCGAGCACGGTGAGATTCATGAATTAGAGACCAAGTCTGGGTGCACCATGATTAGAGAATCATTGGACAAAAATCGTTCACTCATTGACTGACCCATCACCAATAACTGTTAGGTAAGATGATGAGTCAGTTGGTGGGACTGCACCACCCACTAGAAATTAGTAATCGTGGAGATTTTCGCATCTCTACAAAAGGAGTGTAGGAATCCGAGAAAATAGTGGAAGCTAATTTGTTTAAAAATCAAACTCCTAAACAAATTGGTCAAGTCTTAATTATAAAATCTAACTAGAAACTTTGACTCTCTACAGGAAAAAGAAAAATGTCTGCGTCCAATCCACTAGCCCGTATCCTGGACACCCATAGACTGACCAGATCCAATTACAAGGATTGGCTTCGGAACTTCAAAATTATTTTGGGTTTCGAGAAGTTGACTCATGTATTGGACCAGGATTTCCCCACCTTACCAGCTCGTTCGTCCGCTGAACAGAGAGCGTCTCTTGACAAATGGATGGATGAAGATAATAAAGCCAGATACTACATATTGGGCTCAATGTATGATGAGCTTCAGCGCCAACATGAAGATATCAAGACTGCCAGCCAAATATTGGCTCACCTACAAGAGTTGTTTGGTGAACAGAGTCGTGCAGCCAAATATCAAATCACTAAACGACTATTTAAGGCTAAAATGCGTGATGGACAGTCAGTCCAAGATCATTGTCTGATGATGATCAAGGACTTGGAAGAGCTTGAGAAGCTCGGAGTGAAGTTAGACCAGGATCTATAGAATGATATAATTCTGCAATCCTTGACTGATGCGTATGGACAGTTCATCATAAACTACCATATGCATAAACTTCAGAATACTCTAACCGAGCTTATTAATATGCTGGTTACTGCTGAGCTTTCAATGAAAGATTTTAAAGATTCAGTACTTGCTATGGAACGGACTTCTTCTAAGAAAAAGTTTTTTTGAAAAAAGTCTATGAAAAAGCAGGTGGAAGGTGGAAAGAAAAAGAAGGCAGAGCTGAAAAAGAAAGCCACTAACAAAGAAAAGTGTTTCCATTGTAATACTGACGGCCACTATAAGCGGAACTGCCCTACATACCGGACCACCCTAAAGAATAAAAAGGAGACAGGTCCTTTTGGAGGTATGCTCGTTATTGAATCTAACCTTACGATTTCTTCAGCATCCAATTGGGTGCTTAACTCTGGTTCTAGTGCTCATTTGTGCACTTCCATGCAGGATCTTGAGGATAGCAGGAGGCTGAGGGATGGTTAGATGATCCTATGCGTCAGAAATGGAGTAAGGATTGCTGCTGTAGCCGTGGGAACCTACCCTCTTTGACTACCGTCTGGCTTAGATTTAGTACTTAAGGATCGTTATTATATGCCTGCTGCAAGCAGAAATTTGATTTCTATTTCATGTTTAGCACAAGAAGGCTATATAATTAGTTTTCTTAAAGACCATTATAATATTTTTTATGAAAGAAATAAAATTGCAAATAGTTTTCTTATTAACGGTCTCTACCAGTTACATATTGATGCATCTGTCTTTAATATCGAGCAAAATGTGAATGCCATAAGATCAAAATGACCTAGGGATAATCCAAACGATAAGTATCTATGGCACCTAAGGCTAGGTCATATAGCAGAAGATAGGATTAACAAATTATAGAAAATCGGACTATTGAATCCGTTGACTTCCGAGTCATATTCAATTTGTAAATTATGTCTTTATGGCAAAATGACTAAGCTCCCTTTTGTAGAACATGGGGAAAGGGCAATGGAACTACTTGCCCTAGTACATACTGATGTGTGCGGCCCATTTGATGTGCCAGCTAGAGACAACTTTGACTACTTCATAACCTTTACTGATGATTTATCTCGGTATGGGTATGTGTATCTCATGAGACACAAGTTTGAAGCCTTTGAAAAGTTTAAAAAATTCAGACATGAAATTGAAAAGCAAACTGAAAAACTCATTAAGGTTCTTCGATCAAATCGAGGAGGTGAATACTTTAGTCAAAAATTCCTAGACTATCTCAAATAAAATGGCATAGTCTCTCAATGGACTCCACCTGGAATACCTCAACTCAACGGGGTTTCAAAATGGAGGAATCGGACCCTGTTAGATATAGTCCGATCCATGATGAGCTTCACGGACCTTCCTGATTTTCTTTGGGAACATAGTCTGTTAACTGCTATATATTTACTGAATAAGGTTCCCTCTAAAACCATTTCTACCATACCGTATAAGATATGGCATGGTAAGAAACCAAGTCTGAGTCATCTCAGAATTTGTGATTGTCCGGCTTATGTCAAAAGACAACAAACGGACAAGTTAGACTGTAGATCCTTTAGAGCTCGATTCATAAGATATCCTAAAGAGTCATTAGGATATTATTTCTACATTTTAGAAGACCATAATGTGATTGTGAGTCGGCATATCATCTTTCTTGAAAAACAGTTTATTCAAGATGGTGGCATTGGAAAGCAGATCAAGCTCGAGGAGAAAATCTCATAAGAGCAATGAGCTAAGGACCCTATGGAACCAAATCAGGTTAAGCCAATACAATCACTACCTCCACCTCGTAGATCGAAAAGGATTTTCCGTCCCCTTGAAAGATTCTTAGGTACTATTTCAGAGGAAGTAGAGAAAATGTTCCTCGTAGATCATAGGATTTATGGTGATGATCCCAAAACTTATGACGAGACGATATCGGATATCAACTCCGAGAAATGGTTCGAGGCAATGAAGTCAAAAATTGACTCAATGCACTCAAACCAAGTCTGGACTTTGGTAGATCCACCTGAAGGCATAGTACCTATTGGGTATAAATGGATCTACAAGAGAAAGATTGGTGCATATAGGAATGTGGAGACATTCAAAACTAAATTAGTGGCAAAAAAGTATAGTCAACGCGAAGGAATTAACTATTAGGATACCTTTTTGCCAGTAGCCATGCTAAAATCCATCCGCACATTGCTTGTTGTTGCAGCCTATTTCGATTATGAAATATGGCAAATGGACGTGAAAACGGCGTTCTTAAATGGATACCTTGATGAAGATATCTATATGGAACAGCTACTAGGTTTCACATCCAGTGATGTTGATCACACAGTATGCAAGCTGCAAAGGTCCATATATGGACTTAAGCAAGCATCTCGAAGCTGGAATACTCGTTTTAATGATGTGATCAAATTATTTGGTTTCATCAAGAACGAGGAACCAAGTGTTTTCAATATTTACAAGTGGAAGCACTATTGTCTTCCTCGTACTGTACGTGAATGATATTCTCCTTATTGTGAATAATATTTTCATGTTGACCACAGTTAAAATGTGGTTATCTAAAGAATTCTCCATGAAAGATTTAAGACAAGCATCCTTTATTCTAGGAATTAAGATCTATAAAGATAGACCGAATAGGATGCTAGGTCTTTTACAGAAGATGTACATAAAGGAACTGCTAAAGAGATTTAGCATGGAAAACTCCAAAAGAAGATTGGTACCCTTCAGACATGGCATTCATCTCTCCAAGAAAATGTGTTCCAACACACCTGAGGAGATTGAACACATGAGCAAGAACCTTTATGCTTCAGCAATAGGGAGCCTCATGTATGCCATGTTATGTACACGACATGATATAGCCCATGCTGTGAGTGTCACGAGCAGATCAGTCGAATCTAGGTGAAGAACACTAGACTTCTGTGAAATGTATCCTTAAGTATTTAAGAAGAACTAAGAATATAATGTTGATCTTTAGTAATGAAGAACTCCAAGTCCAGGAATATACAGACTCGGATTTTATGTCCGATATAGATGATCGAAAGTCAACATCTGGAAGTCTATTTATGTGTAATGGTGGTGCTGTTAGTTGAAAGAGTTCCAAGCAGACAGTGATAGCAGATTCCACCATGAAAGCAGAGTACATCGCTGCATCAGAAGCTGCGAAGGAGGCATTCTGGTACAAAAAGTTCGCCGCAGAGATCGGAGTGATGCCATTGGATGCCATTCCTCTGTACTACGACAATAATGGCACCATAGCCCTTGCTAAGGAGCCGAGGTCTCACCAAAAATCGAAGCACATCGAACAGCGATACCACCTCATCCACGATTACCATGAAAAAGGTTACATCGAGGTCAAGAGAGTCGACTTCGCAGACAATGTGGCAGACCTACTTACAAAGCCGTTAGGCCAGCAGAAGATCAAAGCCTACCTTGAGAAGATGGAACTTAGATTTGTAGCCAATTGGCTTTAGGTCAAGTGAGAGTTTGTTAGATATGTGTGTCCTAAAAGCCAGATTGGCTAACACTTGTAATACACCTCTAAGAAAAAATTATAATTTTAATTATAAATAATAAAATGAATTATTTTTTATCATAATGTGTATTTGAAAGTGTCTGTGATGCATTCCTTAAGTTAATGGTAATGATAGTTCATATTTTCAAGAGTTGAAAATTTAAGACATGAATTCTCATTATTAACTCATAAAATACTTCCGACCATAGGATCATCATGAGGATGGTGATTGATCCGGAAATTGGTGTACGATCGCTTCTTTTGGATAGATGAGTCTTGAGTCTATGGTGTAGAGATACCGGAGTGAGAGTATAGGTACTCGTTAGAGAACGAGGGCACTGAGCGTGACCACCTCGAGCAGTCATAAGGAAGTCTACCTTCTCATCGATGACTGGCTCGAAGCTGCAGTGGTGTGTCAGGTTCTTTGATTTGAGGTGCATCGGCAGTTCACCTTGAGGGTGTTATAGTTTGACTACACCATAACTCGGTCTCCTAGCCATTCGAAACCCTGAGGTGTATGTTGGCTATAGCATGTTCATTGTAGGAATTGGATTGCACCAATAAGAGATCTATCTACCTCGGTAGATAAGGAGTAGCCCTATGATGATCATGAGAATCAAGTCCATAAGCCCATGGCCATGGCAGAGTGAAATAATAGAAAGAGTTTCTATTAGGATTTTCACATTGGACTTGAATCGAATGATTAATTCATATGACGAAAATTAGGGTTTGACGAGATCACCTTAACCCTAATCCAATCGGAGCTCAAGATAGAGGAACTTAATCACACAGGTAACTGCATCGAGAGATTCACTTTTAGTTCTGATGGGTTGCCACCATATGCTGCTAGGTGTCACTAGTGGATTTTAGGAGCAATTAGAATGATTTGGATGATCGATCATACTAGTTGTCTGAATCAAAAAAGTTCTGAACCATCGGAAGGTATTTCGATGATGTCGATGATAAAGATCACGATATCTCATTACCATACGGAACTGAACCTAACTAGATCACACAAACAAGAATTTGGATCTAGCTATCATCAATTGGATTAATCCAGTTCAATTGATTTGAATAAGATTCAATTAGGTTCAAGAAAATCGTGCTAACACACGATTGAGCCTAATGTTCTCCTTTAACAATTATTAAAGCTTGTCTCGACTGAGCCAAATATGTTTGGGCTCACTCAAGAACTTTTACTTGATATGACTGGAGCTTGTCCAGATCAGAAAAGGATTGTCTTAATTTATGAGATAAATTTGAGACAACACCTGCCATTTTTCATCACCTGCTAAATCTTATCTTCGGACATTGGTCAAATGTTGACCCTGGACACTTAGACATCTGCCCATATGTCATGCACCCATAGGAGAGAACCTGGGGACTTGTCCCACTGCTAAAAAGCAGACAGGAAAGGGGCACACGCATCCCATACAGATGGGACTCCAGTTGCTTCTGGAAATTAAATTAGATGGCGTCAAGAAAACTTGTTTGACCCAGTCTTGGCGTCACCTAAGGAGAGTTTTGAGGGTCTCTAATCTGATTGGATCAGATGATGTCATCCCACCAATCAGATTTAGATCTAATTGCAAAAAGGACCGTGATTGGCCATGATGATATGACACTGCATGGCGCAGCAGGGTCTATATAAACCCTGTCTGCGCCTAGAATTTAGTTCTTCTGACTTCAGCCCATGCCACATAGCCCCTCTCCCTCCTCCACACCACCCTCTGGTCCTCTCTCTTCTTTCCACGCCCAAGGAACTTTTGGGGACGAAGGTGCAATCCAAGCAAGTGAAAGGTGCCAGGAAAGGAAGAAGGCAACACTGCTGCAAGAGACAATAGCTGTTCTTCAAAAGCCATTTTGAAGACCTTCAAGATCAAATTCAGATCTAATTTTTAGAGGATTGATTGAGAAGAAGATCTTCAGATCCTGCCCGAGTGGATACCGATAGAAGCCAGGCACTTGCGTGGCTACATCCAGGACCTCAGGCAAACATCGGGATCATCACCGGATAATTGGATTACCCAAAACAAAGATATAATTAAATTAGATTTATTATTTATTTTTATTTTTATTATCAGATCAATAAGATTATATCTGAGGAGTCTCATATCTGATTAGGATTTTAGAGGAAAATCTTTGAAATATCCCTCCTGATCCAATCAGATCTGAACGAACCTGATCCGAAAAATAGATTTTTTCCTTCAGAACTCCCCCAGGATGAACTCCGGATTGTCAACTTCTCCCTACATGCCATGAGGGGACAATACCTGACATGATTCCTAAGAATATTCTAGTGGGCAGATAAAATATCTCTGACAACCCACTGCTCTCCCACGACTAACAATCTATCCTAACAAACTCCAAACCCTTCTATAAAAGGAAAAAAAGAGGGACCCCAAGGTATGCAACTCTTCTCTCATGAACGTTCATCTTCTTCCCTCTGTTGAACGGAAAACTGACTTAAACATCAGAAATTCCCACCGGAGCCAACTCCGATCGACGACTTCTCTTGTAGGTACAGCCGACTCTGTCCCATCACCGCCGACTCGCCGTCGTCGCATAACTCCAGCCAAGCCAACCTCGAGATGGATTTCTGCGTCAACAGATTGACGCTAGAGGAAGGGACTTTGAGCCCATTTATTGAAAGAAATGAGCATCCAGTGAGAGAAGCTCCATCGCGTCGCTCCAAAATGATGGGATTCAGCATCCATCTTCAACAGATCCTATCCAGGCTCAAACTGGAGGGCTTTAAGCAAGGAAAAAATTTCAATCAGAGAGAGAAGCTCAAGCAAGGAAGGAGACGGTGATAGGGATGATCTGAACCAGCGAAAATGCCACAAGATCCAGATAAGAAATATAATAATAATAATAATTTTCTAGTCATATTATATTTTTTATTTTTCATCCATTCTCTTGAGTTCTAGATAGAATCAAGCATTAGGAGGATCTTCATTTATATTCCAGTATACTGGGTAAAATAAAAGCAACCTCTGAAATCCAAAATGAAATAGAGAGACTAAGGTCTTGGGAGAGATGAAAAAAAATGAAGGGATATTCATAAAAAATTAGAGGAGAAGTGAAGAGAGGCTTTCCCATGTTAGCGGTTACTTTGGCGTGAACCTGTTGTCATACCTATTGCATCTTTATTTGGGACCGAGAAATTATTTCTATTCATTGTTCACCATAAAGTCACAGTGAATGCCATAGTTCACACTCATCCCCTAAGAGAAATCAACATAGGCACCACCCACATAGTTGAGGGAAAAGCTGAAATTGTGCCTTGTATGTTGGAAAAGTGATTGTATCACTAAATGCACAGTTGCTTGTGGTAATTGTATCTTCATTTGTTAGTAGAGGATCTACTTCTGAGAACAGGAGCAACTTCAGAAGCCTAATGGTAGTGCACTATGGAATGTCTTAAATCACATCAAAAATATGACCTGTCATATGCATTCTTATAATCGGGTGAACCCAAGAAATTAGCATTCACCTGGTTAGGAGATTTGACTGATCATAAACCTTCAAAATGCCCGATTACTGTTTTTTTTGGTTGTGAAGATTGTCATGATTTTTGTACCCAAAAAAAAAAAAAATCTAGAGGAAAGAGGGAAAAATTCATCATCAATGATTGATAATGTAGTGATCTGTAGAACATATATTTGATTTTGGCTTCTAAGTTAGACTAATGCATGCATTACATCAATGATTTTCTATTGATTAGATTCTAGCTTATACTCTGTGTAACACTGGAAAAGTATTGGGGATCAGAGCGAAGAGAATTGATTCAAAAAAAAAAAACAAAGAAAAAGAGAGAAAACAAATGACAACAACAAAAACAAAAGAAAATGGAAAGAGGAGCAGGATCGGCGACCTTCCTCTCTTGCGTCCGACCTACTCTATTCGCGACCCCGGCTGACCTCTGCGCATTCAAGCTCCTCCGATCGATTTCCCCTACGATCCCAGGTGAAATCCCAACACCCGCCCATCAACCTTCAACCGGCCTTCTCGGCCTCGAGCGACCTTCGGTCCAGCAGATCATCTGCACCCACGCACCCGGGGGACCTCCGGTCCAGTAGATTTTCTGCACCGACACACTCGGATGACCTCCGGCAACTCCAACAGATCTTCAGCCCCTACGCATCCAGCCGACCTTCTCCTCCATGCGCAACCATCGATCTAGTAGGCTTCTCTCCCCCGCGCATGGCAACTCCGACCAGCCTTCCTCGCGCCCAAGTGACTCCGACCGTCTGCTCTCTCTCGTGCGACCCCAGCAGTCGAGTTCCTCTCCCATGCACCTCCGCGCATCTTCGGCCGAGCTCCTCCCTATGCGCTCTCGGGTGCATCCTGCAGCGGCTCCGGCTAAGAGGTTCTATTTCAAAAAATAGAGAAGAGGATGGGGAAGGGGTTGGTGTCCACGAGCCTCTTAAGTCCGTGCATGTTCCGGCCTCCTTCCGATCTTCTCACGCTCCCAGGCCGAAACTCGAACGATCTCTCCGACCTTCTCCTCCCTCACGAACCTGCGGTAGCTCCAAGCCTTCTCCCCGCATGCCTTTAGCTACAGCCGGATCTCCTCTCCTTGAGCGCAACCCATGGCGACCCCAACATTCTTCCCTCTCCCGCACATTCGGGCGCTCCCTTTGGCCGATTTCCTCCCAAGGCACTCCCAATCGCGGTCAAGTTCCTCCCTGTGCATTCCCAGCCGTGGCCGAGTTCCCCTCTGCGCTCCCAGGCGCAATCGATGACATCCCTTTGGCTGATCTCCTCCTCGGGCACTCCCAGCCGTGGGCCGAGTTCCTCCCATGTGCGTTCCCAGCCATGGCCGAGTTCCCCTCCTGCACTCTCAGGCGCAATCGACGGCATCCCTCTGGCCGATCTTTCCTCTCCCGCACATTCTGGGCACGCCTTTCTCCTAGTCAAGCAAACCCATCGCAATGGCGTCGAAGTCTTTCCCTCGCAATCCCAGGATTGGCACCGATCTCCCTCGCAATCCCAGACAGCGCCAAGGTCCTCTATCATAATTTTAGGCGGCGTCCGATCTTCTCTCCACCAAAAAAAAAAAAAAGGGGAGAAGATGAAGAAATGGATAAAGAGGAAAGAACAAGCCAGCCAATCGATCCTTTCTCCACTATGCCTGCACGTATCCTTGATGTCCTCCCTACCACTGATCTTTTTTCCCCTTGCATTCAAGCATGGCTGAGGTTTCTCTCGACGATGCTGACCCTCTCCCCTACGCACCCAAGTGGTGCGCCATGGCAGAGCCGAGGTCCATACGCTTCCAATGCGGCCGAAGTTCCATGCATTCATTCAATCTTTTTTGAACATCAAATAGCCGAAGCTGACTGGAAGCAACTCCGAAGCCACCCACAAAATGCCACAATCTCGATACACGGTTGTATGAATTTCACCCACTGAAACCAAAACAAATACAAAAAAAAAAGAGAAGAAAGAGAAGGAGAAGAAGACAAAGTCCGACCTGAACTGGGGTAATCCAAATCAAATTACCCCAAAACAAAAGCTCAAATCAAGTAACAAGAGGGGATCAAACGGAGCCTAAGATCTCCCAAACGAAGAACTCATGGAAAGAGACTTTTAAGCTTTTGCCCATTATGTTTTCTTTCTCGCAGGGCTATAGGACACCAAAATCAAGGACCGCACTCAAAGTCAATCAAAACTAAGTTCAAGAAACTAAAGCTAAAGCTAGAGTTAGAATTCAGACCAATCCGAGATCTGAGCTACGCGAAGGGAAGGAAGTCATGGGCTGAGCCGGAGGTCACTTTTCCCGATCCATCCCGAAGGTTTTTTTCCCTCTCTCGCCCATCATCATACCCAGCCCAGCTAGCAGCTCAGCCCTATCTATTCATCTCTTTTTTTTTTCACATGGATATTTTGGGATCTCTCTTGTTCATAGATCTTGAGATCTTGTTCATAGAAATTTCTAAATGGGTCCATCTATCTATAGAAAGATCTAGATCTCTATCAGAATCTATCTCTATATCTAAATATGAAAGAACCTTCAAAGCCTATCCCCGATATTGTTCTCCTACGATGTCCCCTGGGCGAAAGGGGCCACCATTCTCTTTCTTTCCTCAATCGTTTTGATCATTTCTCCAAAAGTTCAAAACCTATCCGAGATACAAGCAAGACAAATCCGAGGCAAAGATCATACAAGTCCGAGTTCTGCATAGGTTCAAGCTCAAAAGACTGAGGCCAACAAAAATTTAACCTCAATAAGCCGAGCTCATAAAAAAAAAAATAATAATAATCTGAGGTAAAGGCCTAAGCCGAGCTGAAGTCAGATTCAAGACCAAGCCAAGGTCAAAATCAAGGATAAGCTGAAGCTAAAATCACAACCAAGCTGAAGTTAAGATCACAGCCGAACCAGAGTCAAAATCACGATCAAGCCTGAACTACCAAGCCCAAATTCAAACCAAGAAAAAATCAAGGCTAGGGAAGCAGACTTGATAAAAACATCAATCAAAGAAGACCCCGTTAACCTGTGAAGACTCCGTTAACCTGAGACGGAGGAGGGGAGAGGCCCTTTCAACGGTCCTTATATGCCCCTACAGCCCTATTAGGAACAGGAGGAGAACCTTGTGTAACATGAGCAAAGCAGAAGGCCTCGTTAATTTAAGACGAAATGAGGAGAGAGGCCCTGCCAATAATCCTAATGTGCCCCTATAGCCACGTTAAAAATAGGAGCATCTCATCCTAACACGAGCAAAGTAGAAGACCTCATTAATTTAAGATAAGATGAGGGGAGAAGCCCTACCAATGGCCCTAATGTGTCCCTACAGCCACATTAGGAACAAGAGGAGAACCTCATCCTAACGCGAGCAAAGCAAGAAGGCCTCGTTAATTTAAGACGAGATGAGGAGGAGAGGCCCTGCCAACGGTCCTAATGTGCCCCTACAACCACGTTAGGAACAAGAGGAGAATCCCATCCTAACGCGAGCAAAAGTAGAAGACCTCGTTAATTTAAGACGAGATGAGAGAAGAGGCCCTGCCAATGGCCCTAATGTGCCCCTACAGCCACGTTAGAAACAAGAGGAGAACCTCATCCTAACATGAGCAAAACAAAGACTCGTTAATTTAAGACGAGAGGTGAGGAGAGGCCCCTTAAACGGTCCAGGTATTTTCCTACGACTGTGTCAAGGACAAAAGAAGGACCTCATCCTGACAGAGAAATCCTCCGATTATTTAAGACAGTAGGATAACCTCATCCTAGCGAGGGTGAAAACCTTCGATTTCTAAACACAAGGCAAAGATCTGCAGAAATCCAAACTCCAAATATCAATATTTGCAGGAATCCGACCTTAGAAGACAAAGACCTATAGAAATCCAAACTCCAAATATCAATATTTGCAAGAATTCGACATTAGAAGACAAAGACTTGCAAAAATCCGAACTTCAAATATCAATGTTGGTGCAGAATCTGGTTGACGCCAGATTGAGCTAGAGTTGAGGAAGAAGAGGTCGCCACCGGTGACCTACAAAACAAAGTCCCGTTCGGAGTCGGTGGTGGTAGCTTCGGAAGGATCCTCCAACAATCAAGTCAGCTCTTCTGGCCAACGAAATGGAGTGCTCAAGCAAGAATTCAGCAGAATTTTGGAAAGAAGAAGAGAGCTTAGAGAAAACGTATCTAGAGAATCCCTTTTTATAGACAGAGCCTGTTGTAACCGTCCGATGGTGGGATCGCCTGTAGCAGACTGATAAATGACAGTCGTAATCGTCCTGATAAATGATACAGTCGTAACCGTCCGGTAGTGGAGTCGTCTATAGCAGACTGATAAATGACAGTCGTAACCGTCCTAATAAATGACAATCGTAACCGTTCGGTAGTGGGATTGCCTGTTTGTTGAGATTTAATAGTCGAAGTTCGGAGGAAGCAGGCATTGGTTGGTGAAGAACTTTGATATATATCAATTCCAAAGAAGTTCGGACTCCTAAAGGAAATATGGCTAGAGGGGATCATCTGGAAGGAATACTACTTGAAATCTGAAAGTAATTCGCTGGAGGAATCCAGATGAAGTTTGACTGAAGGAGAATTCCGGAAGGAATTCGGCTCCTATAGAAATCCGACTGAAGGAGAGGTCTGGAAGGAGTTCGGCTCTTGTAGGAATCCAATTGAAGGAAAGGTCCAGAAGGAGTTCGACTTCTATAGAAATCCGACTGAAGGAGGGGTCCAAAGGAAGTTCAGCTCCTGTAGAAATCCGACTGAAGGAGGAGTCCGGAGGGAGTTCGACTCCTAGAGAAATCCGACTGAAGAAGAAGCTCGGAAGAAGTTCGACTCCTAAAGGAATCCGACTGAAGGAAAGGTCCGGAAGGAGTTCGGCTCCTGAAGGAAATTCGTCTGAAGGAAAGGTCCGGAAGCAGTTCGGCTCCTGGAGGAATCCGACAGAAGGAGAAGTCCGGAAGAAGTTCGACCCCTGGAGGGAGAATTTTCGATCGAAGCTCTTCTGTGATTACCAGTTGCATTAGGCTAAGCATCAGACTGAATTTTGACGTAAGCCGGATTTATCCCCAACAATAGTCCCCCCACTTCCGAGTTCGAAATTCGAAGGGAGTACAAAACAGACGATTGTTGAAGTCCTTTTTCGAGCTCTGCACTCATTGAGGTTAAAACTCGGGAGAGATCTTATCTCCTGCCAAGGTTGAAGTAGATCATATCTTCTATTAAAGTTGAAGCTCGAAGATCTTATCTTCAGTCGAGATTGTTAAAGTTGAAGCTCGGGGGAGATCTTATCTCCAGCCGAGGTTGAAGGAGATCTTATCTCCTGTTAAAGTTGAAGGAGATCTTGTCGAGGTCTCTCCTCTCACCTCATCTAAAATGAACGAGACCTTCGACTTTGCTCACGTTAGGACGAGGTTCTCCTCCTGTTCCTAACGAACTATAGAAGCATATAAGGATCGTTGTCAGGACCTCTCCCCTCATCTCGTCTAAAATGAATGAGGCCTTCGATTTTGCTCACGTTAGGACGAGGTTCTCCTCCTGTTCCTAACGGGCTGTAGGGGCACTTAAGAGCCGTTATCAGGGCCTCTCCCCTCATCTCATCTAAAATGAACGAGACTTTCGATTTTGCTCATATTAGGACGAAGTTCACTTCCTGTTCCTAACGGATTGTAGAGACACATAAGGGTCATTGTCAAGACCTCTCCCCTCATCTCGTCTAAAATGAACGAGGCCTTCGATTTTGCTCATGTTAGGATGAGGTTCTCCTCCTGTTCCTAATAGGCTGTAGAGGCACATAAGGGTCGTTGTCAGGATCTCTCCCCTCATCTCGTCTAAAATGAACGAGGCCTTCGATTTTGCTCACGTTAGAACGAGGTTCTCCTTCTGTTCCTAACGGGCTGTAAGGGCACTTAAAGGCCGTTATCAGGGCCTCTCCCCTCATCTCGTTTAAAATAAACGAGGCCTTGAATTTTGTTCAAGTTAGGACGAGGTTCTCCTTTTATTCCTAACGGACGGTAGGGGCACATAAAGGCCATTGTCAGGGCCTCTCCCCTCATCTCGTCTAAAATGAACGAGGCCTTCAATTTGCCGAGATTAACATGGCCATTTTTTATTGCTTCTTTTCCGTCATCACATAGTTTTTGCACCAAGAAACAATAATGTTGAAATGGAGAAGTTTTATTGAAAGAAAATTACTGGTAGTACATTCTTAGATTTTTTAAATTTCAAGATCGTAGGAGCGTTGTTCCTCCGAGCTCCTTCAGGTGATAAGTTCTGAGCCGGACGACCTCTATTTTATACGGGCCTTTCCAATTCGAAACGAGCTTCCCCTGGCTCTGAGGCTAAGAGATGGCGACTCGCCGAAACACTAAGTCCCCCACTTTGAACATTTTACCTGACTCTGGAGTTAAAGTATCGGGCCATCCTTCGCCTGTAGGCCGCCATCCGAATCTAGGCTTCCTCTTTTTTTTCTTCCAATAGATCAGGTTGATTCTGAGGTCCTGTGAGTTATACTGCTCATTGAAGGCCACGACCCGCGCTGATGGGAGTTTAAGCTCAATTGGGATGACTGCCTCCGTTCCAAAGATTAAGACGAATGGTGTTTCCCCAGTCGGTAGCCTTTGAGTAGTTCGATACGCCCAGAGGACGTGGTAAAATTCATCCACCCAGACCCCCTTTGCTCTGTCGAGCCTTATCTTGATGCCTTGCAATAGGATCCGATTGGTTACCTCAGCTTTCCCATTTGCCTGTGGGTGAGCTACCGACATGAAGTGATGGAAGATGTTTAAATCTTCGCAGAACTCAGCGAACCTCGTCCCAACGAACTATTGCCCATTATCTGTTATGAGAGTTCGAGGCAGACCAAACCGACAGACGATTGACTTCCAGACAAAGTCTTATACCTTGGCCTCAGTAATTTTTGCTAGTGGTTCGGCTTCGACCCATTTGGTGAAGTAGAAAATTGCAACCAAGAGGAACTTCCGTTATCCGGATGCCGTTGGGAAAGGGCCAAGTATATCCATTCTCCACTGCGTAAATAGCCAAGATGCGCTTAGTGAAGTAAGCTCGGAGGTCGACTGTCTTTGTATGTTTGTATTTCTCTGACAACGGTCACATTTCTTGACGTACTCCATAGAATCGTGGTATAAGGTCGGCCAATAGTACCCTTGCCGAAGTAATTTTTGTGACAGAAATCTGGTTCCTATATGACTTCCATAAATTCCCTCGTGCACTTCCCATAATGCGAAGTCGGCCTCTGAAGGTCGAAAACATCTCAACAACGGTAGCGAATACGACCTTTTATACAACTTGCCCCCTCATACAAAATGTATCGGAAGGCTTAATTCCTGAGTTTTCGAGCTTCTTTCGGATCACGAGGAAGAACTCCCTCTTTGAGATAGGCAACCAACGGGTCAATCCAGCTCAACTTAAGCTCCGTCTGCATAACGAGCTGTGATTCCTCCGAGCTTGGGCATTTTAGAGTTTCAAAAAATACTTCTTTGGACAATTCGACTGGGGCTGAAGTGGCCAATTTAGAGAGGTCGGCTCTCGTATTTTCTGTCCTCGAAATCTGTCGAATGCCAAAACTGCCAAAAGTCGGAGTCAAATCCTTTACTTTCTCAAGGTATTTCATCATACTTTCCTCTCATGCTTCATAGTTGCCACTAACTTGGCTGACCACTAATTGAGAATCACTGTAGACTTGAAGCCGATCTACTTTTAATTCTTTTGCTATTTTTAACCCAGCGATCAGCGCTTCATATTCAGCCCCATTATTAGTTGCAGAAAATTCAAAGCGTAACACGTACTTGGCAACGACTCCCTCGGGGTTGACTAAAGACTAACCCCGCACCTGCTCCAGCAGAGTTGGACGAACCATCCACATATAGGGCCCAAAAACCTTCGAAAAGGTCGGTACTTTCTTCGGAAAGGCTCGGTTGCAACCACGGGATGCCGATCCCATTCTGTTCAAGCTCGGCTTCATCTAGAATGGTGCATTCAACTATGAAGTCGGCCAGTGCCTGAGCCTTGATTGCTGACCGAGGTCAATAGTTGATGTCGAATTCCATTAATTCAATGGCCCATTTTGCAATTCTTCCGGAAGCATCCGCTTGATGAAGGATTACTCTGATCGGCTGGTCAGTGAGGAGCATTATAGCATGTCCCTGAAAGTAAGGTCGATGTCGTCTTGCTGCGATTAGAAGAGTATAAGTCATTTTTCCAATTTTGTATATCTAGTCTCGGCATCCCTTAGGGGGCTTATGTAGTAGATCGGTCGCTGTATTTTCGCCTCTTCTTTGACCAGGACTGCCGCTAGCGCCGCAGAGGAGACCGCAAGGTAGAGAAACAGCTCCTCTTCGAATTCGGATTTGGCTAGTAGGGGCGAGCCAAGGTAGTTTTTGAGCTCGTCGAATGCCTTTTGGCATTCCTGAGTCTAGTAAAAATCTTTCGGCTTTCTGAGGATTTAAAATAAGGGTATGCAGCGTTCGACCGATCCAGAGACAAAACGATTCAAAGATGCCACCTTTCCGGTCAGGCGCTGAACTTTCTTGATGGACTTCGGAGCAATCATCTCGTGGATAGCTCGAATTTTCTCCGGGTTGGCCTCGATCCCTCGTCTCGAGACCATGAATCCCAAAAATTTTTCTTAGGCTATCCTAAAGGCGCACTTGGTTGGGTTCAGCTTCATCTTGTATTTCCTAAGCATATCGAAAGCCTCTTCAAGGTCGGCGACATGATTGACAGTCTTTCGGCTTTTGACCAACATATCGTCGACATAAATCTCCATATTGCGGCCGATCTGCTCCTTGAAGATTTTATTGACCAAGCACTAATAAGTCACGCCTGCATTTTTAAGCCCAAAGGGCATGACCCTGTAACAGTAAAGGCCACAGTTAGTAATAAAAGCAATCTTCTCCTCGTCCTCCGATGCCATCCGAATTTGGTTGTAGCCAGAGAAGGCATCCATGAACGTGAGGAGCTCGTAGCTGGAAGTCGCGTCCACCAGTTGGTCGATTCTGGGCAAAGGATAGCTATCTTTTGGGCAGGCCTTGTTAAGCTTCTTAAAGTCGACGCACATCCTCCACTTACCGTTGGCTTTCTTGACCAGGACCACGTTAGAGATCCAAGTCGGATAGCTAACTTCTCGGATAAATCCGACATTGAGAAGCTTGTCAACTTCTTCTGCTATTACCTTCTGTCTTTCTGGTGCATGACCTCGACCTCTTTCTTTCACTGGTCGGTGCTTAGGATCAATGGCCAGCCAATGTTCTATAAGCTCGACGTCAATCCCAAGCATATCCGTCGGAACCCAGGCGAAGACGTCGGCATTCCTCCGTAAGAAGATGATGAGCTGCTCCTGAACTTCATCTTCCAGATTGGAGCCAATTTGCACCGTATGCTCCGCGTTTCCGTCATTTAGAGAGATGGTCATAAGATCTTCTATAGACTCGCCTCATTCTTCGGCAAAGTCATCGCGGACATCTAGCCCATCAACAGGACAAGGGTCGGACTATGCTTCCTTTCACAGGGCAATTGAGTAGCAGTGCCTTGCCAGAGCTTGATCTCTCCTGACCCCTCCGATCCCGTAACTTGTCGGAAACTTCATCTTCAAATAATAAGTGGACACCACCGTCCGAAGTGCATTTAAACTAGGTCGGCCAAGAATTGCGTTGTAAGAGGAAGAAGCTTTTACTACCAAGAAATCCACCTGCGCTTCGGATTGTTTTGGATATTGCCCAGCAACCACAATTAGAGTCATTACACCTTCAACTGGTACTGCAGCACCAGCGAAGCCTACTATGGGGGAGTTTATTGGTCCAAGCTGACTATTAAATTTTGACATTTTGAAGAAAGCATCATAAAACAAGACAGCCGAACTTCCATTATTAACTAGGACGCGACGTACATCATAGTCCGCTATATTTAAAGAGATTACAACCGCATCATTGTGCGGGAACTGTACTCTCCGTGCATCTACCTCAGTGAAGGTTATGGGTTCTTCAGCCCTCCGTCTTTTCACTGATCCCCCAGAGCCACTGGCCTCTTCTCGCCGAAATCCCCCAGAGATAGTATTAATGATGCCGAGAGACGGCCGATCTCCTTATTGTTCCTCCCTTCTTGGTGGTTCAGACTGCGGCAGTGCCCTCAGCCGATCTTCTCTCGCTTCAGGCCAGCGTCTGAGGAATCGACCCAGCCGACCTCTTCTGATGAGCTCCAAGCCGATCTTCTCTCGCTTCAGGCCGGCGTCTGAGGAATCGACCTAGCCGACCTCTTCTGATGAGCTCCTCGATCTCGTCTTGGAGCTGAATGCATTCTTCAGTATCGTGGCCGTGGTCACAATGGTAGAGACAGTATTTGTTAGGATTGCGCTTGTCAGGATAAGTGCGCATCCTTTTTGACCTCGGGAGTTGCTCCTTGATCACCATCAATACTTGTGTTTTTGGAACATTGAGGGAGGCATAGTTATGAAACCTTCGGGAGGGAGAACTTCTTCGTGCCTTTCTGTTGGGGCTTCTTTGATGACGAGCTCGAGGAGTTCGGACTCGCTTGCGCTCAAGGGGAGTCCGTGAGCGCGGTCGAACTTCATTCAGCCCTCCATCAGCTACGGATTTATTAGATTCGCTCACCTACGGCTTTCTCATCCTTCAATTTGAAGGTTTCTTCCGCTCGGGCATATCCTTCAACCCGAGCTAGCAGATCGGTAAAATCCCTGAGGTACTTCTTCTCCAGGGAGAACAACAAATCATTCTTCCGAAGGCCGCCCTTAAGTGTGGCCATTGCAACAGACTAGTCCACATTTCGGACTTCCAATGCAGCGGCATTAAACCGAGTGACATAAGCCTGGATAGATTCCCCTCTTTCTGCTTGATATGCATCAGGAAATCCGAACCTCGGCGTGGACGTCGGCTGCTGACGAAGTGAGCCGTAAACTGATAGTTCATCTGATCAAAGAAAAAGATCGTATCCGACTTCAATGCCGAGTACCAATTTCTTGCTGCTCCCTTTAAGGTAGATGGAAAAGCTTGACATAAGATGGCGTCTGGTGCGCCATGGAGCAGCATCATGGTCCGAAAGGCCTCCAGATGATCGACTGGATCAGAGGTTCCGTCATAGCTTTCAAATTGGGAAAGCTTGAAGTTCGGCGAAATGGGCTCTTGCATAATCCTCTGAGAAAGAGGATCAGTGCAAATATTATTACCGTGTGAGGAGGGAGTATGACGGAGCTCTTCAATTTGTCTGCTCATTTCCTAGAGCCTTTGATTCAGGAGATCTTCACGATCATTGATCTCCAGAGTTTTCTGGTGGGACGGGGGCAAAGCTTCCCCCAGGATCGAATCATGGTCCGAGCAATGGCTCTTCGCCCTCTGTTTCACCTTTTCGGAGGTCACCGGCCAGCTAGCCTGAGTTGGCCGTCCTTCGATCGGATCATGGGGCTTCGAAAAAGCCTGCTCCAGCTGAATTGGCGCCAGAGCCTGCCGATGTATGGCCTGCACTGCCCCCGTGAGACCGCAAACCTACTGGACTAGCAGGTTGAACTGCTCCGCATCCACCATGGCAACAGGTGGAGCTTGAATTGTCGGAGCTGGAGCGGAAACGGATGGATCTAGATGGGATCTGACTACAGAGGCTGTTGATCGCCGAGTTAAAGCCTTCCTGAGAGGCTTTTTTTGGAGGGGAAGAACTCTAGAGGAAAAAAAGATTGCTGCTGAGCACTCCTTTAAAAACAAGAGAACCTTAGGAACATAGGAGCCCTTTCTCTAGCGCTAATCCTTTTGGTACAGAATCTGGTTGACGTCGGATCGAGCTAGAGTTGAGGAAGAAGAGGTCGTCGTCGGTGACCTGCAAAACAAAGTCCCGTCCGAAGTCAATGGTGGTGGCTCAGGAAGGACCCTCCGATGATCAAATCAGCTCTTCTGACCAATAGAAATGAAGTGCTCAGGCAAGAATTCAGCAGAATTTTGGAAAGGAAAAGAGAGCTTAGAGAAAACGTATCTAAAGGATCCCTTTTTATAGGCAAAGTCTGTTGTAATCGTCTGGTAGTGGGATCGCTTGTAGCAAACTAATAAATGACAGTCGTCACCGTCCTGATAAATGACAGTCGTAACCGTCCGATAGTGGGGTCGCCTGTAGCAGACTGATAAATGACAGTCATAACCATCCTGATAAATGACAATCGTAACTGTCCGATAGTGAGATCACCTGTTCGTTGAAATTTAATAGTCGAAGTCCGGAAGAAGCAGGCATTGGTTGGTGAAGAACTTTGACATATATCAATTCCAAAAGAGTTCGGACTCCTAAAAGGAATACGGCTAGAGAAGATCATCTAGGAGGAACACTACTTGAAATATGGAAGTAATCTGCTGAAGGAATCCAGATGAAGTTTGACTGAAGGAGAAGTTCGAAAGAAGTTCGGCTTCTGTAGAAATCCGACTGAAGGGTCCGGAGGGAGTTTGGCTCCTGTAGAAATCCGACTGAAGGAGAAGTCCGAAAGGAGTTCGGCTCCTAGAGGAATCCGACTGAAGGAGAGGTCCGAAAGAAGTTCGGCCACTGAAGGAATCCGACTGAAGAAGAGGTCCGAAAGGAGTTCGGCTTCTGAAGAAATCTGTCTGAAGGAAAAGTCTGGAGGGAGTTCGGCTCCTGAAGGAATCCGACTGAAGAAAAAGTCCGGAAGGAGTTCGGCTCCTAGAAGAATCCGTCTGAAAGAGAGGTCCGAAAGGAGTTCGGCTTCTGGAGGAATCCAACTGAAGGAGAAGTCCGGAAGGAGTTCGACCGCTGGAGGGAGAATTCCAGATCAAAGCTCTTCCGTAATTACCAATTGCATTAGGCTAAGCATCAGACTGGACTTCAGCGGAAGCGGGGTTTATCCCCAACAATCAATATTCGCAGAAATCCAAGCTTAGAGAGCAGAGGCCTGCAACAATCCAAGCTTAGAATGTTAACCTATGCAAAAATCCGACCTTAGAAGATAGAGGTCGGTAGGAATCTAAGCTCAAAAAGCTGAGGATAGAATTGAAGACTTTCAAACAATTTCAATAAGAAGCCAGAAGATTCTAAGTCTAAATGACAAAAAATAGCATGTCTTCGGCAAGTCCGATTTACTATACTCCATCCGAACCAAGGCCCGGACTCGAAAGTAGGGGGGCTATTGTTGGGGGGTTTTTATACCTGCCAAAGACATGAGAATATAGGCTGATTAAAGGTCTTCGGAAGGCTGAGGCCGAGGTCCTATCTCAGGCCGAACTTGAGTTCATCGAGAGATAGAAGTCAAAGTCATAATGTAAGCTGATTGAAGGTCTTCAGAAGGCTGAGGCCGAGGTCCTATCTCAGGCCAAACTTGAGTTCATCAAGAGATGGAAGCCAGTCGCAATGTAGGCTGATTGAAGGTCTTTGAGGGGTTAAGGACGAGATCCTGAGTCAGGCCAAGCTTGATACCATCAAAGGACGGAAGCCAAGATCACAATATAGGTTAGTTAAAGGCCATTGAAGGCTGAGGCCGAGGTCCCATCTCAGGCCGAGCTTGAAGTTATCAAAAGATGGAAGCCAAAGTCCTCGGAAGGTTGAATTGAAGGCCATTGAAGACTGAGGCCGAGGTCCCATCTCAGACCGAGCTTGAAATTATCAAAAGATGAAAGCCAAGGTCTTTAGAAGGCTAAATTGAAGGCCGAACTTCTCCAGGATGAACTCCCCCAGGATGAACTCTCCCGGGATAAACTCCTCCAGGATGAAATCTTCCAAGATGAACTCCCTCAAGATGAGCTCCTCCAGGACAAGCTCCTCCAAGATGAGCTCCCCTCGGGATGAACTGCCCCAAGATGAGCTTCCCCGAGATGAACTCTTCCAGGATGAACTCCTCTGGGTTGTCAACTTTCCCCCTACATGCCATGAGTCAATACCTGACATGATTCCTGAGAATATTCTAGTGGGCAGACAAAATATCTCTGACAACCTACTGCTTTCCCACGACTAACAACCTACAATCCATCCTAATAAACTCCAGACTCTTCTATAAAAGAAAAAAAAGAGGAACCCCAAGGTACACAACTCCTCTCCTGAACACTCATCTTCTTTCCTCTATTGAACGGAAAATTGACTTGAGCATCGGAGGATCCCGTCGGAGCCAACTCCGATCGAGGACTTCTCTTGCAAGTACGGCCGCCTCCGTCCTGTCGCCGCCATCGTACAACTCCAGCCAACCCGACCTCGAGATGGATTTCTACGTCAATATGTACATATTAAAAAGTCAAAGTCAAGTTTACAAAAAAAAAAAAAGGATTAGAGCACTTGTAATTTTAAAAAAAAATTACTTATGGTTTTAAAAAAATGATATGCTCTAGTATTCCACTTAAGCAAAAAATTTAGCAATCTTGTTTTTTAGAAAAGGAAAGCAAACTAGTCAAAAGCAATTTTTCTTACTTATGCAATTTATAAATTATAATTCTCAAAAAATATATCTAAGATAATAAAAATATTGCTTGAGAAATTATAATTATATATATAAAATAATACTCTATAGAGGAGTATTGTGGTGTTGCCACCTCAGCATCTCAGATAATTTTAGTTATGCCACGTGGATTATTATTTTATTATTTATAATAATTTAAATCTATTATATATATAAAATAATACTCTATGGAGGAGTATTATGGTGTTGCCACCTCAACATCTCAGATGATTTTAGTTATATCATATGGATTATTATTTTATTATATATAATAATTTAGATATTATTTTTAAATAATAATAAAATAGTATTTTAAAAAATTAAAAAAAATAATATTTTAAAAATAAAAGTAGAAATGAGATAAGAGACAAAAAGTATTTTTAAAAAATAAAATATTATAAAAATAGTAATAATATTTTTTAAAATACTAATTTATCATTATTTTAAAAAGATAGCATATTATTTTTAATTTTAAAAATAATAACATACTAATTTATTTTTCTAAAAATAATATTTTTATTTTTTAAAAAAATAATATATTTCAAGATCTAAATCGATCCATCGGATCAGATCAGATCAAATCTAATAAATTATCCGCAAATAAAGCATAGTACTCCATCGATTTGAAAGCCAAATCTCGATATTTAATAGCCTCCGAAAGTTTGGAGAAGATATGAGAAGTGAAGGGATGGGAGTGTGATCAAGATTGGTGTTTGCCAAAAAAGAAGGGGAGCTATGGTGGGGCAACACCGACGGACGTGGAGAAGGTATGAGAACAGAAAGAAAGAAGAAAAACAATAAAAAATATTATTTTATAAAAAAGAAGAAAAAAGAAAAAGAGAAAAAAAAAAGAAAAGAAAAAAAAGAGAATTTCTCTCTCTTCCTTCAGTGGCGATGCCAAGAACAGTGGTACCGACAGGGATGTCGAGGAGTGCAATTGGGATCAACATTTGTCAAGAGAGAAGAGAAGCAATGGTGGGACGACAGAGGATGGGGTGGCACCGGCAGGCGTGGAGAAGGTATAAGAAGAGAGGCGAGCGTGCGATCGGAATCGACGTTTGTCGAGAGAGGAGAGCCATAGTGGAGCAATAGGGGGTGCAATGGTACCGACGGGCGTGTAAAAGATATAAGAGCAGCAAAAAAAACATAAAATAAAATATTTTGTAAAATAATAAAAAATATATCATTATATATAATAAATAAATAAATAAAATATTAAAAAACTAAAAAAAATATTATAAATATTTATTATTAAAAAATTTTAATAATTACAAACCGTAATTATCTACCCCGTGCAACGCGCGTTGCACGGGGCTTCGACTAGTTATAACATATTACAAAGTGAAATAGTTGCAACATATGACTTTATGAACCTGAGGACTTTCATTCTTGTAGCATCTAATCTAATATAGGAAAATATTTGATGGAAGAGAAAAACCAGTAATCATTACTAATGGTAATTCTAACATTTCATAGATAGAATCTTCTACTTCGGTTAATACACCCACTTTAGAATTTTCTTGGACTCTTGAACACACCCACTTCCTAAGTGCTTCCTACCTAAAAGTTTTTATTCTAAAATATCTGCTTCCAAGAAACCCCACCGGAACTCTCTTCCTATAATAACCTAGCCCAAGATAACTTGGGCCTGGTCCACTTGACCTGCCCCAATGATAAATCATGGCACAAAAACGATTTTTAAAGCACAAAAAAAAAAAAGCAAAGAAAGAAGGGGAAGGAGTCTTCTTCTCCAAAAACAGAAGATTTTGAAGCTGGATTTTAGGGCTTCTCCTATAAGAATAGACCTCCTTCCCTCCACGATCATCCACTGCCTAGATCCCTCTCTCTCTCTTGCCATCTTTCTCCCTCTATTTCGCCTCTTATTTTCAAATGATCCTTATCATGTCCGTTGAAAATCACCGCCAAAAATCCATCAGAGACAACATATATCTCTCGAATCATCTTCCTCCCAATCTCTTTTAGTTCTTAAAGCTTGGATTTTAGCCAATTATTGCCAACATTTTTCTTAAAAAAATGGATTATTAATTCCCTTTTCTTTACTCCCATGTTTCCCTTGATTCCGACACTGTTCATCACCGTTGATCGTTGGACTAGGGACCCTTAGCTATGTCACCGTGGACCGCATCCTCAACCACCATTTCCTGGCAAGACTCCTTTGGTTTCGAGAAAGAAGGGGATTCAAGAGAATCCCTTGTTCACCCAAAGGAAGAAGAAGAGAGAGAAAAGAAAAAAAAAGAGAAAAAAAGCTCTCTTCTCTTTCTCTCTCCTTCCCTCTCCTCTCTTGTCTCTTCTTTTTCTCTCTCTAGCTTCTCTCTCCACTTTCTCTCTCTATAACTTTCTCTCTCTTGATTGTTTCTCTCTTTCCATTGGTAGATCTAAAAAAAGGCTTTCTCTCAATGATTTTGATAAATCCCGGGATCTTGACCCATAGCTACCAAACAACGTGTCGGCACCCACTCTGGCCAGACTGAGTACTATTAGATTTGATCACCCATGATTTTCATTAAACCATACACACTAATTCAATCTTGATTTAATGAAATCACCTTGATCGAACTAATCATGATGCAAGGCTGTGTTATCTAGTCAGCTTCGTTCCACTCTCTTAGTTTCTCTTTTCTTCTCTATAATTCTTTCTCTACTTGATTTATGAACCAATGAAAAGCCCTGAGCCCTGTTGCTTTGAATCCGAGTTGATCTTATTGGTCGGATAGCATGTCTGCAACATCCGAGCTTTTGTTAAGCATCATGGGATCCAACCTTTATTGATCTCTATCGAATCTTTGTATTTTAAGTGATCTTGATGAAATAAAATTACTTGATTGACTTGACCCTTAATCATTGAATGATATATTGACCTCAACTTTGACTTGTAGGTGGTGTGGTGCTCCCAAGCCTTGGGAGGCCACGGGCGGAGCCAGGGTGAAGACTCCCGGGATGCTAGGACAGGTGTGGTCCTAGAACTAGGACAAGAGTTGTCCTAGGGTGGAGGCGGCATGTAGCTCTCCACGGGCTTGAGGTTCAGGTATTGAGGGCCTCAAGAGGCTTGGTTGGTGCTTCGAAGACCTGGAATTCAAGATGGAGCAAGGAACCAAAGCCAGAGAATCAAGACTGCAAAAAGAACATTTTCTACAGATTAGCCGGCTCAATCCAAAACTGGGTCGGCTAAGTCTCAGAGCATAGGCAAAACAGAAAGATCGAGTTTCGAAACTGCAGGTACGGCATAGAACTGGGCCGGCTCAGTCTGAAGCCGGCTCAGTTTCAGACTGAGCCGACCCAGTGGAACTTAGTCGGCTCAGTGCTGAGACTGAGCCAGCTAAGTGTGCTGGCAGAGTTACGCAATGATCTATTTTGAAATAGGGTCTGGATTGATCCTAGGGATCTTAAGGCCTGGTTTGAGAAGTCTTAAGGGGGCTAATTCATATATAGGTTGGGATTAGATCCAAAGAATGAGAGCATGTGAGACTTGGGCTCGGTGAGTGCTTTCATGTATTAGGTTAGCCTAAGGAAGTTTTTAAGCTGTGGTTTATTAGGATTCATGTGGGAACTCTAGGGTATATAAACCAGGATATTGTAACTTTTACAAAAGAAGTGAATACAATTGAGCTTTTCTCCCTAACTCTCTTCTCTCTTCTCTCTGGTTCTAACACCAAAACCCTAGCTTCTCTCATCTTTCTTAGATCTTCTTCAGTTTGCTGGATTAACACCCAGGTTCACGCAAGATATAGGATCTACGGCTGTGGCTCCAAGCAGCCGTAGGAACAACAATTGGTATCAGAGCCCGATTGAGCGTGAAGGAGGAAGAAGATCAGTTTTCAGCAGAGATCAGCAACGAGATTCAGATCTAAAGGCTTTCTTCAGACTTGATGAGGAAGAAAGAGATCACAGGGCTGTTGTCCACCATCCCTAGTCAAGGTATTTCTCAGATCTATCTGTTTCATGTTATTTGATTCAGATTGATCATGAAGAACAGCGGGTTGAAGGTAGGATTAGAGAAGTTTGATGGAAAGGGAAGTTTCACGATGTGGATGGTAAGGATGGAGGATCTGTTGGTTTAGATGAGGTTGGATTCGGTCTTGGAAGATAGGCCGAAGGAGATCACAGACAAGGAGTGGGTGTCCTTAGAGAAAAGGGCATGTACCACAATTAGGATTTGTTCGGTGGATGAGGTTTTATATGGTGTGTTAGAGGAGAGAACATCCAAGGGATTATGGTCGAGATTGCAGCAGTTGTACATGGAAAAGAACATGTGCAACAAGTTGATGCTGAAAAAGCAACTGTATAGCCTTCGGATGCAGGAGAGCGAGGATGTTGTGGGGCATATTCAGCGGTTCGACCGGATGAGCATGGACTTGCTCAATATAGGGATGGATTTAAAAGAGGAGGACAAGATCTATTGTCGTTGTGTTCGCTATCCGAGAGCTTCGATCCATTAGTGACAACTTTGCTGTATGGTAAGGAGACATTGGTGTACGAGGAGATCGTATCAGTGCTCATATCCAATGAGCAGCGGAAACGGATGACAAAGAGGGAGGTCTTCTAGGAGAGTCTTGTGGTTTCAGAGAAGCACAGGAAAGAAAAGAAAAAGGGCGAACAAAGGGGCAGCAAGGGATTCAAGAGATGCTTCAAGTGTGGAGAAGCAGGGCATTTTAAGCGGGAGTGTCCACTTTGGAAGAAGTGCAAGGGAGGAGAAAGCTCGGATTCCATCAGTACAATCGCTGAAAATGAAGATTCGGATGAAATCTTGGTCTCGAAGGAGCCCGCAGGGTGCAGTATATTTGAGACAGTTTTAGACAGGTCTGCGGAGTGTAGAGGGTCCGAAAGAGCAGCAACGGTGTTCGAGGTATAGCGGCAGGCCCAGCAGTGCAGCGTTAGATGGTTGGCCTCGGGGGACTCGGAGACAGTCGACTTCTGCAGCATCAAGGAGACTTCAGCTCCAGGTGGAGCACCAGGCAGAGGTGGCTTCATGGGTGGAGGAAGCTGTGACACAGGTTCAGAGCAAAGGGGTGCAGAGGGAGGACCTATATCCCAGCACCAATGCCGAGGCTATGTAGATCCAGGTGGAGAGGATTGTGCAGGAAGATAGACATGGCTCTGAGGGGACAGTGTTAGGTGGAGCATTAGGATATACGGCGAGTGTCGATAAAGGAACGTTGCATGATCTTCAGAGAAGTTCCGGACAAGTGATGCAGCTGCCAAGCAGAAGAATACCTACAACTCCAAAGATGGTGCAGAGAAACAAGCCAAGGACTTCAGCGGTGGAGGCGGTCATCCCGAAGACCTCAAAGAGAGCTCAACAGCTGAAGAAGAATGGCAGTGGCAAGATGAGCACGAGGGGCTATCAGGACATGCAGGGACAGTAGGATCGTGCAGGAGGATGTTGCCAGATGTGCCAAGGCTTGGACACACCAAGGTGGAGATTGTAGGTGATGTGGTGCTCCTAAGCCTTGGGAGGCCACGGACGGAATCAGGATGAGGACTCCGGGGAGGCTAGGATAGGTGTGGTCCTAGGACTAGGACAGGAGTTGTCCTAGGATGGAGGCGGCATGTAGCTCTCCACGGGCTTGAGGTTCGGATATTAAGGGCCTCAAGGGGCTTGGTTGGTGCTTCGGAGATCTAGGATTCAAGATGGAGCAAGAAACCAAAGCCAGGGAATCAAAACTGCAGAAAGAATATTTTCTATAGATTAGCCAGCTCAGTCCAAAACTGGGTCGACTAAGTCTCAGAGCATAGACAAAACAGAAAGATCGAATTTCGGGACTGCAGGCACGGCACAGAACTGGACCGGCTCAGTTTCAGGCTGAATCGACCCAGTGGAACTTAGTCGGCTCAGTACGCTGGCGAGGGTCTATTTTGAGCTAGGGTCTGAGTTAATCCTAAGGGTCTTAAGGCCTGATTTGAGAGATCTTAAAGGGGCTAATTCATGCATGGGTTGGGATTAGATCCAGGGGATGAGAGCATGTGAGACTTGGGCTTGGTGAGTGCTTTCATGTATTGAGTTAGTCTAAGAGAGTTTTTAAGCTGTGGTTTATTAGGATTCATGTGGGAACTCTAGGATATATAAACCAGAACATTGTAACTTTTATAAGAGAAGTTAATACAATTGAGCTTTTCTCCATAACTCTCTTCTCTTTTCTCTCTGGTTCTAACATCAAAACATTAGCTTCTTTCATCTTTCTTAGATCTTCTTCAGTTTGCTGGATTAACAACCAGATTCACGCAAGAGATCGGATCTACGGCTGTGGCTCCGAACAGCCGTAGGAACAACATGACTCTTGTTAGACATTACTAGATTTTGTCACCTCAATCACTACAGAACTAGCTGAACCCTAGTCTGATCTTGATCAGATGAAGTCATCGTGACCAGAGCGACCTAGACCATTAGATGCAATACCCATAAAACCTATCTTTCTATAATTCTCCATATCCTTTCTAATTGTTGGACTTGATTCTGTATAGGTGTTGTTGGTGCAGAATCTGATCGACGCCGGATCAAACTGGAGTTGAGAAAGAAGAGGTCGCCGCCAGTGACCTGCAAAACAAAGTCTGGCTCGGAGTCGATGGTGGTAGCTCCGATAGGACTCTCCAACGATCAAGTCAGCTCTTCTGGCCAACAGAAATGGAATGCTCAGGAAAGAGTTCGATAGAATTTCGGAAAGAAGAAAAGAGCTTAAAGAAAACGTATCTAGAGGATCCCTTTTATAGATGAAGCCCGGAGTAAACTGATAGTGACAGCCATAGCCGTACGGTAGCTGGCCGCTCAGGACTGCATGAAAGGAGCGCCGCTTGCAGCAGACTGATAGTGACAACCATAGCCGTCCGATAACTGACCGCGTGAGTGGGACGCCGCCTGCAGCAGACTGATAGTGACAGTCGTAGCGTCCGGTACTGAGCTACTCGAGGCCACATAGAGGGATGAAGAGCTTTGACGTATGTCAATTCCAAAAAAATTCGGACTCCTAAAGAAAATACGACTAGAAGAGATCATCTGAAAGGAATGCTACTTAAAATCTGGAAATAATCCGCTGGAAGAATCCGGATGAAATTCGACTGATGGAGAAGTCCAGAAGGAGTCCGACTGGTGGAGAAGTTCGGCTGAAGGAGAAGTCCGGAAGGAGTTCGGCTCCTAGAGGAATTTGGCTGAAGAAGTCCAGAAGGAGTTGGGCTTCTAGAGAAATCCGATTGAAGGAGAAGTCCGAAAGGAGTTCAGCTCCTGGAGGAATCCGATTGAAGAAGAAGTCCGAAAGGAGTTGGGCTCCTAGAGGAATCCGACTGAAAGAGAAGTCTGAAGGAACTTCGACTTCTGGA
Organism: Cocos nucifera; assembly: GCA_006176705.1. NCBI lineage: Eukaryota > Viridiplantae > Streptophyta > Magnoliopsida > Arecales > Arecaceae > Cocos > Cocos nucifera. Next base: position 713,819 of record QRFJ01000355.1, on the reverse strand, counting down.
GGAATCCGATTGAAGGAGAAGTCCGGAAGGAGTTTAGCTCTTGAAGGAATCCAACAGAAGGAGAAATCCGAAAAGGATTGGGCTCCTTGAGGAATCCGATTGAAGGAGAAGTCCGGAAGGAGTTCGGCTCCTGAAGGAATCCGACTGAAGAAGTCCGGAGGAAGTTCGGCTCCTGAAGGAATCCGACTGAAATAGAGGTCCGAAAGGAGTTCGGCTCCTGGAGGAATCCATCTGAAGGAGAAGTCCAAAGAGGATTCGGCTTCTAAAGGAAACAACTGAAGTAGAGGTCCGGAAGGAGTTCGGCTCTTAGAAAAATCCAACTGAAGGAGAAGTTCAGAAGGAATTGGGCTCCTAAAGGAATCCGACTGAAGAAGAAATCCTGGAAGGAGTTCGACTTCTGGAGGAATCCGATTGAAGAAGAAGTCTGAAAGGAGTTCGACTTCTGAAGGAATCCATCTGAAGGAGAGGTTCGGAAGGAGTTCGACTCCTGAAGGAATCTGACTGAAGGAGAGGTTCGAAAGAAGTTCGACTTCTGGAGAAATCTATCTGAAGAAAAAATTCAGAGGGGGTTCGGCTCCTAGAGAAATCCGACTGAAATAGAGATCCGGAAGAAGTTCGACTCCTGGAGGAATCTATCTGAAGAAGTCCGAAAGGAGTTGAACTCCTGGAGGAATCCGATTGAAGGAGAAGTCCAGAAGCAGTTTGGCTCCTAAAGGAATCCATCTGAAGAAGAAGTCCGAAAGGAGTTGGGCTCCTGGAGGAATTCGATTGAAGGAGAAGCCCGGAAGGAGTTCGGCTCCTGGAGGAATCCGACTGAAGGGGATGTCTGGAAGGAGTTCGACTTCTGGAGGTATCCGACTGAAGGAGAAGTCCGAAGGAAGTTCGGCTCCTGGAGGAATCCGACTGAAGTAGAGGTCCGAAAAGAGTTCGGCTCTTGAAGGAATCCATCTAAAGGAGAAATCCGCAGGGGATTCAGCTCCTGGAGGAATCCAACTGAAGGAAAAGTCCTGAAATGAGTTTGGCTCCTGAAGGAATCCGATTGAAGAAGTCCCGAAGGAGTTCAACTCCTGGAGGAATCCGACTGAAGGGGAGGTTCGAAAGAAGTTTGGCTCCTGGAGGAATCCATCTGAAGGAGAGGTCCGAAAGGAGTTCAGCTCCTGGAAGAATCCGTCTAAAGGAGAAATCCGGAAGGAGTTCAATCGCTGGAGGAGTTCAGCCGCTGAACGAGTTCGGCTAAAGCTCGGCCGCTGAAGGAGTTCGGTTGGGGTTCGACCGCTGGAGGAGTTCGACTGGGGTTCGATCACTTAGGAGTTCGGCCGGCTGAAGGAGTTCAACTAAGATTCGGCCGTTGGAGGGGTTTGGCTGGGGTCCGGCTGCTGGAGGAAAATTTTCGATTGAAGCTCTTCCATGATTATCAGTTGCATTAGGCTAAGCGTCAGGCTGGACTTCGACGATAGTGGGGTTTATCCCCAACAGGTGTGTAATTGTTAATTGTCCTGACAACAAAATATTCAGCAATAGGATAGTGCAATATGATCTATTAATTGAATATTTTGCAAAGAGATTTTTGAAATTATGGGGGTTCATTAGAGTACGTTTGAGGTAGGTAATGTTTATTTTTTCTATATTTATGGGCAATTTATAAAATTATTAAATTGATAAATTTTGAATCGTACTAATTTATGATTTATAAATATGATGAAAGGTATTTGATTATTGAAAATGATGATGCATGATCATAATGATTGATCTGGTTTGATTGATTTTGATATTTCATGATTACTCATATTTTTATCGAACTATGATATGAAACTGCATGATAATTTGAACTGTTAGCCTAGCTATGTTAAGGACTCCACTAATAAGGACTAATGCATTAGCATTTGATTAGTCCTAAAGATTTATGTTGCAAGCAGATATGTGATATATCACAAGTAAATATGCGACATACCACAAGCAAATATGCAATCCTAAAGAACTTTGCTATAAGATGATACACAATATACCGCAAGCAAATACACGATATCATAACCCTGCTAGAGTGAAAAAATGTGGTCATAGCTCATGGCAGATGAGATGAAATTATATTCACGAAAGAAATTTGCACTTTGAAAAGATTGAATTTGGCATGAATAATGCTTTGATAATATTGCCTATTGAGATTTGATTTCAAACTGATAAATTCTATATGCCTACTTTTTTTAAATGATTATTTATTTTATTGCTTGATTAATCTAGTTGAAGTGTTCCTTACTTGACTATCTAGCTCATTATCGATTTTTTTTTTTTTATAAATTCAAAAAATTAGCTTGATGTGGGGTTTCAATATGGAAGTGCAACTAGAGATGAAATTTAGTATATTTTCATTTGATTAAGGTTTATCAAAATTGATGCAAGACTTTATATCATTGTTGGTTTTGTGAAACAAAGGAGTATTGTGGTGTTGCCACCTCAGCATCTCAGATGATTTTAGTTGTACCATGTGAATTATTATTTTATTATCTATAATAATAATTTAAATATTATTTTTAAATAATAATAAAATAATATTTTAAAAAATTAAAAAAATAATATTTTAAAAATAAAAATAGAAAAGGGATAAGAGACAAAAAATATTTTAAAAAAATTATTATTTTTAAAAATAAAATATTATAAAAATAGTAATAATATTTTTAAAATACTAATTTATTATTATTTTAAAAGATAGCATATCATTTTTTAATTTTAAAAATAATAACATACTAATTTATTTTTTAAAAAATAATATTTTTATTATTTTTTAAAAAATAATATGTTTCAAGATTTAAATCGATTTATCGAATCAGATCAGATCAAATCTAATAAATTATCTATAAATAGAGCACGGTACTTTGTTAATTTGAAAGCTAAATATCTGTATTTAGTAGTCTCCAAAAGTTTGAAAAAGGTATGAGAAGAAATGAGGAAGCGAGGGTGCTATCGGGATCGGTGTTTGCCAAGAGAAAAAGAAAGTCATGGTGGGGCGGCACTGGCGGGCACGGAGAAGGTATGAGAATAGGAAGAAAGAAGAAAAAATAATAAAAAAATATTATTTTGTAAAAAGAAAGAAAAAGAAAAGAGGAAAAAAGAAAGAAAAGAAAAGAAAAGAAGAGAGAGTTTCTCTCTCTTCTTTCAGTGGTGGTGCCAAGGGCAACGATACCGACAGAGATGTTGGGGAGTGCAATCAAGATCAGCGTTTGTCAAGAGAGAAGGGGAGCGCTAGTGAGGTGGCAAGGGGGCGACACCAGCAGGCGCAAAGAAGATATGAGAAGAAAAGAGGGGACAGGGGTGCAATCGAGATCGGCATTTGCCAAGAGAGAAGGGGAGCCATGGTGGGACGATAGGAGGGTGCAGCGATACCAACGGACATGTAGAAGGTATGAGAAAAGAAAGAAAAAACATAAAATAAAATATTATTTTATAAAATAATAAAAATATATCATATATAATTAATACATAAATAAATAAATAAAATAATAAAAATTAAAAAATTAAAAAATATTTATTATAAATATTTATTATTAAAAATTTTAATAATTATAGACCATAATTATCTATCCCATGGAACGCACAAGTCTTCGACTAGTTTAATTATAATTTTGTTGACATTGAGTTTTGATTTAGTTATTTAATTGAAGTTTGAACATTAGTTATTTGACTTTTATTTCATAGCTTATCTATGACATGATGATGAGATGCCTTACATACTTATGAGAAGAGTTCCCTATAAGTATCAGCGGTTGCTATGACTCTTGGCTTGCAATCTCAAGTCGGGGGTGTGACACTTCCACACCCAACTTTCAATCTGGCAAATAGGTTCTAATATATTCTCCTTTACAGGCATTACATCTTGTTTGGAATTCAAATATTTTCATCGTATTAGATTCCCCTTCCTACCCCCTACCATAGGGGTGCAAAATGACTTAGCTGAGCTAAGTATCAAGCTACTCAGGCTCGCTAGGTCCATACCAAGGTTTCTCGAGCCCGTGAAAAGCTTAAGTTATTCAAGCTCAGTTCACAGAAGCTCTAGCCAAGCTTTCCTATACTTTTGCAAGCAGCTCATGTTGAGGTAAACAAGACAAGCTCTTAGAACTGTTTGAGCTTGGCCCATTTTCCAATTGAGCTGAGCCTAAAGAAGAGGATTTTGGGCTGCTTGCAAGAGCAGCTCGGATTGTTTACAGCTCTTCTTTCCCTCCTTCATAGAAGTTGAAAAATTATAGAAAGCAACCATCAGAGCAATGACAATAAGAGTACAAATGAAGTTTGACCTCCAAAGCTCATGATCCAATGCTCATATAATCAGATAATTAAGATATCCAGAATTTAATGGGATGCGATTACATTAAATATACTCTGCAGAGCATGACATCAACAGTTATCAGTTAGTTCATTACAAAATGCAAAAGAAGAAAGGGAAAATAGCAAAAGAATGTTCCTGCACCAGTTAATATTAAAAGGACAAAATACTTGCAAGTACACCATCAAGCCAATATATGATAGATTTACCTAAGCTTTTCCACCGGTGTACAACCCAGATCAATATTACATGTCGGGCAGCAATCTAACTCCTCATCAGCAAGTTTGTCAAAAATACACTTTCTGCAAACTGTTTGAAGGATAGAAATGCAAAGAGTCATATAAAGACTGTTGGTTTTATGAGATCACCAATCAAAAGCACTGTATGCTTGTAATGTAAAAGTTATATTAACTTGTTCTGGGCAGCTTACCATAGCCAAATTGTCAAGCACACATGTGCATGCACATATGCATGCATGCATGTATATATGTGTGTGTGTAATTCACACATACATACATACATACATATATTTCAAGTACATCTTCCTGTTAATATCTAATAGAAAAATTCTTAAGGATGGCATGAAAAAGGAAACAGAAAAACAGAGAGAGAGAAAGAGAGAGAGGTTATAACTTTTGGCAATTTATACCAGGAATGAACAGAGGAAAACAAAGAAATTACAAAACCAAACGTCATACTTGGTCTAACATTCCATGAAAGAATTTCAAGAATTTCTTGAGGAGGAGCAGAAATAGAAATTCATTGGCCATACTAACAAAACTCAATAAGAAGATAAAACTGAAGTTTAAGTATTGATATTGGCATCTGATTTCATGTAACCGAATAAATTTTAACACAAAAAGGAGCAAAAAGTGAATTGTGACAGAATACATGGTAAGACAGCTTTATAAATAAATAAACAATTGCTTTATAAACAAATAAACAATTCAAGAGCTGCAGATGTTCCAAAATCACTTAGAAAATCGCCACGTACTAAATCTCAACTAAAATTCATGAGGAAATACACCAGTAGAGAGGTTGTTTATATAATTAAATGATTAAATAAAAAGAGTAAATAGGTTTCACATATGGAGAGCCGATCAAGTATCAGTCTTTAGAACAGTAAAAAACACCTACATAAGTCATGTTATTTGGCTAGATATTTCCAGATAAGAACAAAACTAATATATGCCACCACTATTGCCTACTCCCAATTACATTAAGGATAACATTTAGAATGGCAAAAGATTAATTCAAATCCAGTATTATGCTCTGATTCAGCACATACATGAAACCATTTTTTTTCTTTGCAACAGAAAGGTCACGATATAAAAAATATCACCTTTCTCTAAACCCAGCTTCCCACTGAGTTCCTGCCTTAATTCAGCAACTTGATAGAACAAATACAACACGAATGAAAAATAGAAACAGCGACTTATGCACGTAAATACATAGTCTTATGCAGAAGGGGATGTGGAATGATATATAATCAAAAATATATATATTTCATCCAAATCTGAACGAAAAAACGAAGCCCTGAATCCAATAAAAACGAAGAACAGTAAAAGAAAATACAGATCATAGAATCCACGGATAAGAGGAACCGAGACCGACGAACCAAACCACGACAATCCTACATCCTGAAACCCTAAAAACACGGGCCAACAAAATCAAGAAAAGCAAAAAAATATCGGAAAAACGAGACGGGCTCCAGATCAGAGAAGCAGCGAAGAGGGGCGCGGGACATACAAGTATGGAGGCACTCGGATATGGTGGTGGCCTCCCGGAGAAGCTTGCGGCACAGGGGGCACGTCAGGCGCGCTTTCAGAAGGTCCCTCTTGATCTTCACGAACCGCGGCTGTGGCGGCGGCGGCGGCGGCGGCGAGGACCTCGCCTCGGCAGCAGCGCCCAGCATCTCCTGCGCCCGTCGCCGGCGCTGCTGCTCGGTTCAGCCTGCCAGAGGCCGCGTTCTGCTGGCGTGCTGGAGCGCGCTTTGATGGCGAGGTAGTGGAGAGGCGAAGACTGCGAGGATCCTCGACAAACAGAGGAGGAAACGTATGATTTTAGAGGTGGAAGGGAAGGTACAACGTTGAGAAGAGCGGCAGCGGAGGGGAAGGAAGGGATTTTGTGGTGGGATTAGGAGAGGGGATTGGACGGGGTACGCCGGGGGTGTGGTGGGGAGGTGGGGCGCGGGGGAGGAGGAGCCGCGATGAGGTCTGAATTTGACGACGACGAGGAAGAGAGAGAATAAAGAAAGTGTGAGGGTGGTTTTTTTTTTCTTTTAATTCTTCGTGTTCTCGCGAGTTGCGACGAATTAATACGATGTGGCGCCGAGTAGGGGAGAACCCGCGGTTGGGGCCTTGTGGGGAACAAAGCGGAGGTGTGCGAACTGGTTGTATCTTTCGCGCGAAAGAAGGATTTACCTCCTCCTTCGCACGAATCAACCGTTGGATCACCCGGTGCACAACCTTTTAAGCGCTCCGAACTCGTCGTTCATCACCCTCAACAACTCTCAAACTGATTAGTGGACGATCCAACGGTTGATTCGCACGAAGGAAAGTTAATCCTTCTTTCGCGCGAAAGATGCAACCCATGTCGTGGTGACCGGACCAGCGAGCGATGCCTCATGAAAGCCCTACTCGCTACCAATTCGCCGAGCCATTTAATTGCCCAGGCTTGCTTAAGTTTAAACTTTTTATTATATAAATAGATTGTTCTTTATATGGTTTTTGGGGACGTTTGTGACTTCGTGCCGCAACTTATTTCAAAATCTATTTTATTTTAATAAATATTACAGCCCATGGATAATTAAATATATTAACTAATAATATTATAAAATAAGTGATGATATGAGTCACATATCCTTGTACCAATATTATGGCTGTATTTAGCATGTAGCTTTTAGATAATTTTTGAGATAATTTTAGCTTATTTAAGCTATTTTAGTATTTAATAAAAGTAGCTTATGATCCATAAGCTAGTTTTTATTAAAAATTTTCTCATATAAGGATTCAAAATCAAAAAATAGCTATATACATTTTATTTTTAAATTTATTTTTTATTTTTTTTAATTATTTATTTACTTAACATTTAAGCTTCCTCCTCTCTCTTCTATTCTTTAAAATCTATTTATAAAAATATAATATATTATCATATATTATCATAAAATTATAATAATATAATATATTATATTATATTATAATAATATTATATATATTATTAATAATATTATAGTAAATAATATTATATAATATATATAATATTATATATATAATATAATAATTAAATATATTAAATATAAATATATAATATAATATATATAATATATATATATTATTATATTATATTTATAATATATATATAATATTATTATGATATTATAAATATTATAAATATAATAATATTATAATATTAATATAATATTATATATATAAATATAAAATATTTTTTATATTTAATTATAATATATATATAAAATATAATAATATATTATATTAATAAGTAATAACATTATATAATACAAAATACATGTTATAATATTATTATATTTATAATATATAATATTTAATATTTATATTTATATTATAAATATAATATATATATATATGTTATTATATTAATAATGTAATAATATTATATTATATTATATTATATTATAATAATATTATAACATAAATTATTATTAGATATATAATATATTATTATATTTTTATGATAATAATATAATATAATAATATATGATAATATAATTAGAATATATTATAATAATATTATAATAATTTTATATAATATTATATTATTATATTATATATAAAATATATATTATAATATAATAATTATAATATATATATAATATATAATATATATTATATATATAATATATATAATAAATATATTATATAATATTATATTATATTATATCATAATATTATATATATTATATTATAATATTATTATAATATATATATAATATATAATAATATATATAATATATATATAATAATAATAATAATATAATATTATATAATATAATTATAATATATATTATAATATTATATATATTTATTATATCTATTATATTTAATTAAATTAAATATATGAAGTGATGTTAAAAATAAATAAAATAAGATTAATTATGTTTATTTATATTATTTTATACATAACAGCTTTCTGATACAGCTAATTTTTATCAAACACTTTGGCTAATAAAGCTAAGGCTACAACTATAGCTAATAGCTCAAGTTACAACTATAGCTCAACACAGCTATAGCTACAGCTGCATGTCAAATACAGCCTACATGCCAACTTAAGTTTTAAAAAAATATTTCTCTAAGAAATATCTAAATTGTAAACAACAGTCTCCTCCATGGCTCATATTTATTTAATATTTAAACTATGATGTATATGAGGTAAGGTACTGACAATTTTGTTTATCATTTTAGAATTATATATTATTTAATAAGATAATATTGTTAAAGATGATTTTTAGTAGCAATTAATGATATTCTGGAATTTTAAAGAAAGACTAACTTTTCATAATTGTCATTGTGTAGAATTGGCAAAGTTATTGAACCAACAAAATGCTCACTAAAAAAAAAAATAATCCTAGATAAGAAAGAAAATAATTTCTCCAAAAAATTAACTTTGAGTTGAAAATGAGATATGCATAAATTAACTATTTTTTATTATCATTATATGTAATTTTGAATACTACTAACGACAAATAGCTACTAAACTAACCAAATACTTACTTAACAAAAAGGATGGTGCCTAAGTGGAAAAAAGAAAGTTATTGTTGCATGTAATTCTGGACATTACTAAATTACAAATAGCTACTTAAGCTAACCAAATTCTTACTTAACAAAAAAGAATAGAGCCTAAAAAATGAAAAAGAGGATAATTTTTAAAATAGCAACTTTGAGTTCAAAAGGAGAAAGACATATGTTAACTTTCCAAAGTTTATTGTTGAATGTAACAATAGAGATTGATAAATCCTAAATAGTTGTTGAATCATGTCACTTTTTATAACACCTTTTCTTTTTATCCATTCATATTGTTAGTTTCTCAACATCACTAATTTCAAAATCAATTTTGCTATAACAAATAATTAAAATCTTCTAAAAACTAAATATATTGACTAATAATATAACCAAAAAGCAATTTGGTGATATAAATCCTATGCTTCTAAGTACATGCAAACCTAAGTTTTAAAAGAATTTCTTTTGTAGAGATGTTGAACCTCCAAACAATAATCTCCTCAGAAACTCATAGTTATTTATTATTATAATATATATGAGTAAAGATACAAAGGACAAAACTAACCAATTTTAAAGAGCAATGTACCATAATAAGATAATTTTATCAAAAAGATTTCTGCAAGTAATTGATGAGATTTTGGATTCTCCAAGAAGTATTAATTGAGTTAGATATTGAAAACTTTATAATGTTCAATGGATAATTCTTTCCCAATCAATCAAAACAAAATAGATATCATAAAGTATGATAATATTTTTTCTATATCCTATTATACTCCCTTCATTGTGCACCATTTTGTTATGTATCTAATCAAATTTTTACTTAAAAAAGTAAAAGAGCCTAGGTAAGAAAAGGAAAGATAATCTCCAAAATAGTAACTTTAAGTTCAAAAAGAGATAATTAAGCATATATTAAGCCTTCATGGTTATTGTTGTACATACAATATTGGAGACTGCTAAACACAAATAACTACTAATTTTATGTGTCACTCTTTATAACATCTTTTCACTCCATCCATTCATGTCATTATTTTCTCAACATTAACATATCTCAAGGTCTATTTCAATAGAATAGTAATTAAACCCTATTAATTATTAAGTACATTGACAACAATATAACAAAGCATGCAATATGATTATAAAAACCATATATTCTTAAGTAAATATTATATACCTACCTAGGTTTTCAAAGAAGTCTTTTCCTCCAAGAGATATCTAAACTCTACACAACCATCTTCTCGAAAGCACATATTTGCTTATTACTTAAGTTATAAAATATATGAGTTAAGATATGGACAATTTTATTTGTCATTTTAGAAATATAATACTTTATAATAAGACAATTTTGTTAAAGGATCAAGCAATTAGTGACATTCCATTTCTTTAAAGAGGATTAATTGAATTGATGTTGGAAACTTTTCAATGTTTGGTACATAGTTCTTGTACAATATAATTTTTTCATAATCTTTCTATACTATCTTAAATGTACATAAATATTTAATCAAATTCTCACTAAAAAAAAGGAAAGGAGTTAAGGTGGAAAAAATAAAAGATAACCTCTAAAATAGTAACCTTGAGTTTAGAGATTAGCATGTACCCACTTTTTATTGTTGCCTTTATATGTAATACTAGCGACTAGTAAACACAAATAATTACTAAATTATAAATTATTTTTAGCAATATATGTCTCTAACCATTAATGATATTAGTTTCATAGCATCAACTTATATCAAAATCTCTTTTGTTATAATAAACTAGAGCAAAAAGCCAGCCAAACCATGAATCCGACCCAAATTGATCATTTTGGCTTAGTTTGGATAAGGGTTTTTCACTTTTATTTCAATTTTGATTTTTAGTTTTTGGAACAAAAAAGAATTGATTCAATTTTGATTCAAAATTTTAAAAAAATAATTAAGCCCGAACCAATCCACATATAAGCAACTAATTAGCCCAATAGACTTAACCAACCCACTCATCAGTTGCTTCAAAACCTACCAACAGTCCTCCCTAAAATGAAGCCACTACATACACCTAATTGGGTTGCTCCACTTAATGAGAAGATTTTATTTTAAAGTGACCAAGTTCACATAAATAGTCAATGTGTGATTAAATAGAACTTGCACATTTCAACCATTTTACATCGTATTCCTTCGATCGAATATCAATGGCTATTAATCACCACCCTATTATGTAAGTCATAAGAGGGGTTCTACTATCTTAACCCTAGCCACCTCCTTTGTCACATTGGCTTTTCTCCCACTATGCATGGTTTCTCACACCCCTCCCACCCTATCATGCTTGAATTCTTGCCTCTTCTATGTCCATGATTCTTAACTCTATTTGCTACTCTCTACCACTCTCCCTCTCTTAGCTATATCCTATGACATTACTGCTACTTCTTCCAATTCGAGCAGCACGTGCACCCTTATCAACTAAAAGAGAGAAAGAGAGAGGCGGGGGGGGGGGGGGGGGGGGAGGTGCGAGAGAGAAATAGAGAAGCCTTTGAATATGAGAACAATAACCCTTCTTGTCTTTCTTAAGGCCCCAAGGCCAACTTCTCTTCGTACCAAAGGTGTAGAGCCAAACTTTGTTGCTACCCTCACTATCAGCAGCGTTAAGTTTGATGGACATATCGAAACCAATGAATTTAAAAATTTTGGTCTATCAAACCCTAAATCCTAGGATCGATCTTGATGATTTTCAATTATATACATGCATATAATATAAGATAAGAAAAGATACTTTTATAAATCTAATTTGGAGAAGTTTTATTTTTACGAGGTGCCCACATGTTCGCCCTCCAATAGTAATCCACACAAGAATTGGATTCAAGAATAATTCCTCTCGAAGCCTTGCTTGTTGAATTCTGAACTAGAATTCCTTAGCCTTTCTTCTCCCTTCTTACCTCTTATTTATTCTTCCTTTTATTCTCTCTTAGCCTTCTTAAATAATCTTCCTAACCCTTGTCTTAATGAAAACTCCTTGTATTGGTTAAGATCTTATCTAGAGGAAGACTCCTTGTCTTAACCAATATCTTGTCTAAAAGAAAGGAAGAAAGAATTTTAAGATAAGCCTCTGAATTTAGAATGCCCAATACCTCTTATCTGAGACTTATTTATAGTATCAGATGGGATGCCAATCACATCCATTCCCAAGCACTTATCACTTATTAGCCATCTAAAAAGCATATTAAGGGATCGGATAAGTCCTTTATACTTTATTTGGTATGAAGGATGAATTGAAGGAAGGATGGATGGAAGAAAAAAGATGGATGAGGGAGAGGATGGATGGAAGATCTATCTATCATTTCATATATTTGGTAAAATATGGAAGGATGGATAAAAATGATTTCCTCTTTTGTTTGGAATAGAAGATATGAAATGAAGGATGGATGATATTTATATAACATTTTTACTAAACTATCCTTTGAAAAAAATTTTCTATTATCAATTTATTACATTAATTTATACTAAATAAGAAAATAATATATAAACTTATAATCATTATAATCTATAATTTATAAAAATTATATAAATATTTAATTTTAGTTTAGTTTAATTTAATAAATAATTTTATAATTAAATTATCAATGAATTAATTATATAAATAACTAGCTAATTTATAATTTAATTTAATAATTAATTTTGTTAATAATATAAATAACTACTTAATTTATAATTTAATTTAATAATTAATTAATACTATATAAATAATTAATTAAAAATAGTAAATAATAATAGAGAAATTAAAGATAAGTTTAGTTATTTAGTTATAATTATAAAAATTTTGAACTAAAATTAAAATAATTAGTAATAAAATTTAATAGTATACGATTAATAGAATATATAAAAATAATATGTACGAAAAAATAAAAAAATATTATAGTTTTGTTAAAAAATTAATAAAAGATAATTTTGTTAATACAAAAATTCACTCATCGGTGCTCCATTCATCCTTCCTTACATCCTCCCAAATTGGAAGAATGCAAATTGGTGGGCTAAGGTGGATGAAAAATCCTACTTTTTCATCCATCTTTCCTATAACTTTTTAAATCAAATAATGGATGGAAGCTATCCATCCTTCCAACCTCATCCATCCTTCCTCTCATGACCCCAACCAAACATAGGATTAATGCAAAAGGCTACTTGGAGGCACCTAGAAATCATGTAAGAAGTGATTTCTGCCTCTGAAACGTCATATATACGGCGTTCCTTCATTTATTCCAAATTTTCTTTGATTTTTTCTTCTGATATGGCATGGATAAGATGAGAGAATTTTCAGATAAGGCACTAACTAAGAGCCTTCATGCAGAAGGACTTCTAGGTGCCATTTAATTTGAGACTACACAACTCTTCGCATAGTTTTCCTAAAAGATTAGTTCCCTGTACCCACCATCTTTGACTTGGTCAGAAATGATAGGTGCCCAGATAAGAGAGAGATCCTCATGGGGTATTTACCTGGTCAAAGACCCTTAGCAGAAGGACTCTTCAACCATTCTTAAGCCAACCCTTCCCATGCGCCAACAATTTGTGCGCTAAGATGGAGGGAGGTATTCCAGGCATCTAGGACTCTTCGAAAAAGAGTCCAAATAATTGCCAGGTGGCATCCATCTGATGGAGAACCCTTTTCGCCTAACCACATTTCAGATTTAAATAAAATTAGTTAGCCAAAAGTTCAAGAATTCGAACCAAAACTGATTCGGCAAGGAATTAGGTTAGCCAACATGTGTTAGCATGCCAATTAGCTATCCATTAGGATCCAATGATGCTAAAATTAATTCTTAAATAATTTTTTTATATGTATGATCCATTAGACTCCATATCTAGATAGCAGTAGGTCCAGATATATTTTAATCTAATCCAAATGGACTCAATCATAACCAATTAGGGTTTATGCTTATCTGATTTCATCAATTAGAAGAATCAGGATCGAATTAGTCTCATTAATTCAATCAAATTTAGAAGTTAAGATTGACATCTAGCAACATATCATGACTATCCAGAAGATGTGAAATTTGGTAAAAATATCAAATATACCCTTTAGTGTCAAGTACTCATGCAATTCAATCCTTCGATCATTCTGCATCTCGAATGTATTTATGAGTATGGATAAATGCCAAACTCAAATACATATTTATGTTGATTCTCTATCAATCAATAATAACTCTAATGGATGATTAGCAATCCTATCTAATCTTCATTCTGCTCTGGTCAAAGTCTTACCGAGTTATCAATAGATGAGAAGGCATAGGATGTCATCTTCTCTTATTAAGAGTGATCAATTTCTTGTTGACCTGCTTACTACCTTCATACACACTTGATCATATCTAGAGCATCCCGTTCATGACTTAATATCATGATTAAGTATGAATCAAGAAATATGGGCTTATGTGTATAAGGTACCGTGATGATCTCAGATCTAAGGATCATTTGCACAACTCCTACTTAGAAAATCATCTTTTGACATACAAATAAGATTTTATAAGATATTCTCTTTAGTGAGTCAATTCAGTAAACTCATTTCTCAATGAGCATCCATGTCCTTATATTAGTGTCCCCACATAAGTAGCTTATAAGATTCACCACCCTCTTTATCGAGCATACATAGAATGTGCCAGTTTATTCGAAACATTGATCCTCGACTCAATGTTCCTACAATCAAGAATGTTTAAGATTAAGATTTTAGAATTTTAGGTCTCATAGGCCTGACCTATTCATGCCTACTAAAATCATTGCCCTAATCTTCAGGGTTCTTCATAATCTTTAAACATAAAAGATGCAACTGGAATGATGAATCAAATGCCTCTTTTAATTGATATTAGAATAAATATCATTATAAAAGTTGGGGATTATACATAAAAGTCCCATCGCATTATATATATAATTGGCTTACAGGACACTTATTCTTTCAATCTCCCACTTATACTAAAGTCAATCATCCTTATATCTCAAACTATACAATTGAGATGGTGATCAAACAGTTACTATGATAAGACCTTAGTGAATGGGTCTGCTATATTGTTCTTAGTATCTACTCGTTCTAATACAATATCTTATTTCTTGACAATCTTCCAAACGAGATAGAATCGTCTGAGGATGTGCTTTGATCTATGGTGAGACCTTGGTTTCTTGGCTTGTATTACTGCATCAATATTATCATAATAAAGTGATACTGGTTATTCTATCTCGGGAACCACTTCTAAATCATCAATGAATTTCTTTATCCAGATAACTTTTTTGGCAACTTCACTAGCAGCAATGTATTCTATCTCTATTATTGAGTCAGCTATAGTCTGCTATTTTGAACTTTTCCAACTCATTGCATCTCCATTCAAGGTGAACACATATCCTGATATTGACTTGCTATCATCCAGATCTGACTAAAAACTAAAATCAGTATAACCTTCTAGTTTTAATTCTGACCCTTCATAAATTAGAAAAATATCTTTAGTTTTTCTTAGATACTTAAGAATATTTTTTATAGCTTTTCAATGATCCTCCTCTGGATCAACCTAATATTTGCTGACTATGCCTAAAGCATAAGCCACATCAAGTCTAGTACATAACATGGCATACATAATCGATCCTACTGTCGAAGTATAAGAAATCGATTTGATTCTTTTTCTTTCTTCTAATGTCTTAAGAGATCTTCTTAGAAAAATATATGCCTTGACTTATGAGCAAGTATTCTCTTTTATTTTTCTCTATGTTGAATCTCTTCAACACTAAGTCAATGTACCTAGATTGGGACAAGCCTAGCATCCTTTTAGATCTATCTCTATAGATCTTTATTCCAAGAATATAGGATGCTTTACTCAAATCTTTCATGAAAAACTTATTTAACAGCCAAGTCTTAACTGACTGAAGCATTAGGATATCATTCCCAATAAGTAATATATCATCGACATATAAAACTAAGAAGACTAAAGCACTTCCACTAGCCTTCTTATGTACATATAGCTCATTCACATTTTTTATGAAGCCAAACTATTTGATTGTCATATCAAATCAGATGTTCCAACTCCTAGAAGCCTACTTTAATCCATAAATATTTTTTTTAAGCTTGCATACTTGATTTGGTCTCACACTGGAGACGAACCCTTTTGGCTGAGTCATATAGATCTCTTCCTCAAGGTTACCATTAAAAAAAGTGGTCTTAACATCCATCTATCAGATTTCATAATTATAGTATGCAGCTATTGCAAGTAAAATCCTTATAGATTTTAGCATAGCCATTGACGAAAAAGTTTCATCATAATTAATTTCTTATTTTTGTCTAAAACCTTTTGCCACCAACCTAGCTTTGTAGGTTTCAATTTGACTATCTACTCCGATCTTCTTCTTAAAGATCCATTTGCACCCTATAGGGCTTACACCCTCTGGTGCATCAACCAAAGTCCATACTTGGTTGGAATACATGGAGTTCATTTTAGATTTCATTACATCTAGCCACTTGTCAGAGTCTTTACTCATGACAACTTCAGAATAGGTATGGATCATCATCTTGAATGATATTTGCTTCATTATCATTTGCTATGATGAAATCATATCTTACAGATTCATGATGCACTCTCTCCAACCTACGGAAAGGAGGTGTATATAGTGGGTGTTCCTCGTCCTTGGGTACATCTGGTTAAGAACTTTTATAAGATACTTCTGGATCAGTTTGTAAGTATTGAACTTTCTTAAGTTCAATATTTCTCTTACTACCTTCTTGGATGAATTTCTTCACCAAAAAAATGGCATGCCTACTAACAATTATATTTTATTCAGTAGGATGGTAAAAATAATATCCTTTAGTTTTCTTAGGATATCCTATAAATAAATATTTTACTGACCTTGCACTTAGCTTATGTTCAAAAATATTTCTGACATAAGCAGGACAACCTCATTTCTTAAGATGCTTAAGATTAGGCTTCTTTCCATTTCATAATTTATATAGAGTGCTAGGAATAGACTTAGAAGGCACTTTGTTAAGAATATAAGCAGCAGTTTCTAAAGCAAATCTCTAAAAAGATATTGAAAGATTAGCATAGCACATCATGGACTATATCATTTTCATAAGTGTACGATTCCTTCTTTCTACTACACCATTTAATTATGGTGTATAAGAAGATATCCATTCAAAGAGAATTCTTGTATCTTTAAGATGATCAAGAAATTCATGGGATAAGTATTTGCCACCTCGATCAGATTAAAGAACTTTAATATTTCTTCTAGTTTGATTTTCAACCATCTTCTGATATTCCTTAAACTTATTAAAAGCTTTGGATTTGTGTTTCATAAGATACACATATCCATATCTTGATAAGTCATCAGTGAATGTGATGAAATAGAAATATCCTCCTCTAGCTTAAGTTATCATTGGCCTACATACATCTAAATGTACTAAGGCCAATAACCCGTTTGCCCTTTCTTCATGTCTAGAAAATGGAGACTTGCTCATTTTCCCCATGAGACAAGATTCATAAGTCCCATATGATCCATAATCATAGGATTTAAAAAACTTCTCTTTGTAAAACTTATTAACCCTTGACTCACTTAGATGACTGAAATGATAATACCAAAGAAATGACATATTAATGTCTTTTCTCTTCCTCTTTATACTCTTGGCAATATGAAATATATTTTTATTAAGTGACAAAATTAGAAGATCATTATTAAAATGCTCATTGCCAACAAATTCATTTGCATGAAAAATAGAGCAACCTGTGCTCATAAATTTTATTTGATAATCATTTTGTAACAAAAGAGATACAAATATAATATTTCTTATTACATTAGGCATATAATAACATTCTTCTAATTTGAGAGTTCTTCTAGTCGACAGCTCTAGTAGGTAAGTTTTCACAACCTCTACAAAGATGATTTCTCTGCTAGCATTGAAAAGCTTGAACTCACCTTACTTCAGCCCTTTGATTCTCTATAGCCCTTGCAAAGAATTATAGATTTGAGAACCACATATGGTATTCAATACTCATGAATTATTGCTGAAATACTTAATAAAAATGCTGTATGTATCATGTACATACCCTTTTATGCTCATTTTTCTTTATTTTTACAAGATAACTCTTGCAATTCTTCTTCCAATGTCCCATTTTGTTATAGTGATTATAGGTTATGTCTGCAGGAAAATTCTTTGCCTTCTTCTTGAAGGTACTTCTTTTAGGATTTAACTTATTTCTTTTTTTTGAATCCTTCCTGCCAGTCTTCTTCTTGTCCATCAATAGAAGTGGACCTTTCTCTTTCTTGATGTAATTTTTTGCTACTTTTAACATATTTAGTAGCTTGAGCAGGAAAGTATCCAATTTGTTCATGTGATAATTCACCACAAACTAGAAGGAGTCTGGAAAAGACTACAGTATAAGATCTTGATTGAGCTCTACATCCCTGGCAAAACTTAATTGACCCAATCTAATAATTAAGTCAATTAGTTTAAGTACATGGTTCTGAACTGGACTTTCCTCAGCCATCCAAGCTCATAATAACTGCTTAGATAATTCATACCAAGTAGTCTGGTTCTATTCTCCATAAAGCTCTTTTAAATTGAGCAATATGAAGGAAGCATCCATACTTTTATATTGCCTCGGTAATTCATTACTCATCGAGACTAACATGACATACTTGACAATCGTACTATCATTTTGCCATATCTTATATGTGGCTTTCTCCTCCTTAGAAGTATCTTCACTGATCGAACTTAGGTTAAGAGTATCCAGAATATAAGACAACTTCTCTTGCGCAAGTTCCTCAATCAATCCATGTAGTTGGGACCAGTCAATTTATTTATCTCAAGAATGCATCGCAATGAGAGTGAAGAAGCCATTTATGTAGATATTTTAATCTATATCAAATAAGAACACTAATATAAACAGACCACTCAAGATGACATGTATAACTATATGAGGTCTTTAATTCTAGTTATTACTCCCACTATTTTATCATATACCATAGCCCTTCCTTTTGTATATGAGAAAATCCTAGACCAGTTTCTTAGTAGAGTTGAGATTCTTATTCCTTAAGAAAGTCTTGCGGATAGCACAAAAAATTTTAATAAATTCAAAGATAGAAAAACCTATCCAATTTCATTTTCATGCAACTCTTAATATAACCTACCTCTAAAATATTTATAGTCTTGTGGATAGCATAATAAATTATAATATTTTAGTTAAGTCAAACCCTTCATTTTCATATAGTAATATTTAAAATTAATATTGCTCTTGTGGATAGCACAATAAAGCAGTAATAAATCAAGTATACTATAAGTATTTTAAATACACTAAGATATTATTATATCAGTCCTCAAAGTAATTCTTGTGGATAGCACAATAAACTTACTATGATTCATGAAATAATAATCATCTTAGCATGAAAGAAGGCATTTATAATTTTTTTATCAATATATATTTTTAATTTAAAATTTTAATTAAATTAAATTGGTCAGATAAGTAGGAGAGAGGTGGAAGGCCCCTCGTTCTTATCTTAGACACCAATTAAAATTGGCCAGATAAGAAACGGACTCAATTACTAAACTACATTCTTTTTACCTTTCCAGAACCCTTTTCTAGACACCAATTGACTAATTTATGTCAAGAATGGATTTGCTTTTGATCTTTAATACTATGACTTAATATAATTTTTAAGAGGACTTTAAAGATCTCATGCACATCCTTAGAAAAAAAATTAAAACATGCATCTACATGCTGTATCAGGTGAAATATATAAAGCATTCATCATTCTAGGACAACCTTACAGCATAATAGATATGTGCCAATATGCTAGGATAACTTTATAATCAGAATGATGAATTAGTGCATTATACATCATAATATCTAATTTAAGGCATTGCAAAAGATGCATAATTAAAAATTATAACAATTGAAAACATGATCATATAACATGACATGTTACATTATCATGATCATAAGACATATAAAATATATACCAATCATATCATGCTTTAAATCATTATTAAAAGTATTTATGTATATAATTGAACTATACAAGGTGTGGCTCCGATACCACTGTTAGGTTTGATGGACATAGCGGAAGCAATGAATTTAAAAATTTTGGTCTATCAAACCCTAAACCTTATGACCGATCTTGATGATTTTCAATCATATATATGCATATAATATAAGATAAGAAAACATACTCTTATAAATCTAATTTGGAGAAGTTTTATTTCCACGAGGTGCCCACGTGTTCATCCTTCAATAGTAATCGACACAGGAATTGGATTCAAAAATAATTCCTCTCAAAGCCTTGCTTGCTGAATTCTAAACTAGAATTCCTTAGCCTTTCTTCTCCCTTCTTCCTTCTTATTTATTTTTCCATTTATTTTCTCTTAGCCTTCTTATATAATCTTCCTAACCATTGTCTTAATGAAGATTCTTTGTATTGGTTAAGACCTTGCTTAGAGGAAGACTTCTTATCTTAACCAATACCTTATCTAAAAGAAAGGGAGGAAGAACTTTAAGATAAGTCTCTGGATTTGGAATGCCCGACACTTCTCATTTGAGACTTATATATAGCTTCAGATAGGGCACCAATTATATCCATTTTCAAGCATTTATCAACCATCCAAAAGATATATTAAGGGATCAGATAAGTTCCTTAAAGCAGAAGGCTACCTGGAGGTGCCTAGAAATCACATAAGAAGTGATTTCTACCTCGAGAACGTTGGCGTTCCTTCATTTGTTCTGAATTTTGTTTGATTTTTCTTCTAATATGGCATGGATAAGGTGAGAGAATTTTCAGATAAGGTGCCAACTAAGAGCCTTCATGTAGGACTCCTAGGCGCCATTTAATTTGAGACTATGCGACTCTTCACATAGTTTTTCCAGGAGATTAATTTCCTGCACCCACCATCTTTGACTTGGTCAAAAATAGTAGGTGCCCAGATAAGAGAGAAATCCTTAGGAGGTGTTTACCTGGTCAAAGACCCTTGGCAGAAGGACTCTTCAACCATTCTTGCACCAACCCTTCTCATGCACCAACAATTTGTGCGCTAAGATGGAGGGAGGTATTCTAGGCACCTAGGACTCTTCCAAAAAGAGTCCAAATAATTGCCAAGTGGCATCCATCTAATGGATAATCCTTTTAGCCTAATGATATTTTAGATTTAAATAAAATTGGTTAGCTAAAAGTGCAAGGATTCGAATCAAAACTAATCTAGTAAGAAATTAGGTTAGCAAACATGTGCTAGCATGCCAATTAGCTATTCAATTAGGATCCAATGATCCTAAAATTAATTCTTGATCAATTTTTTTATGTGTATGACCAATTGGATTCCACATCTAGCTAGCAATAGTCTCGAGTATATTTTAATCTAATCCGAATGGACTCAATCACCATCGATTAGGGTTTATGCTAATCCGATTTCACCTATTAGAAGAACCATCTAATTTAGGATCGAATTAGTCTCATTAATTCAATCAAACCCACAAGTCAAGATTGATGTCTAGTAACATATCATGACTATCTAGAAGATGTAAAATTTGATAAAAATATCAAATATATCCTTCAGTGGCAAGTACTCGTGCAATTCAATCTTTTGATCATCCTACATCCCGAATATGTTTATGAGAATGGATAAATGTCAAACTCAAATACATATTCATGTCAATTCTTCATTAATTAATGATAACTCTAATAAATGATTAAAAATCTTATCTAATCTTCATTCTGCTTTGGCCAAAGTCTTACTGGATTATCAATAGATGAGAATACATAGGATGTCATCTCCTCTTACTATGAGTGATCGATTTCTTATTGACCTACTCATTATCTTCATAAATACTTGACCATATCTAGAACATCCCATTTATGACTTAATATCATGATTAAGTATGAACCAAAAAATATGGGCTTATGTGCATAAGGTACCATGGTGATCTTAGATTTAAGGATCACTTACACAACTCCCACTTAGAAAATCATCTTTTGACATACAAGTAAGATTCCATAAGATATTCTCTCTAGCAAGTCAATTCAATCAACTCATTTCTTAATGAGCATCCATATTCTTGTATTAGTATCCTCCCACAAGTAGCTTATGAGATCAGCCACCCTCTTCATCGAGCATACATAAGATGTGCTTGTCTATCTAGAATATTGATCTCTGACTCAATGTTTCTACGATAAAAAATGTTTAAAATTAGAATTTTAGGATTTTAGGTCTCATAGGCATGACCTATTCATATCCCCTAAAATCATTGCTCTAATTTTTGGGATTCATAATAATTTTTAAATATAAAAGATACAACTAGAATGATGAATCAAATATCTCATTTTATTGATATCAGAATAAATATCATTACAAGAATTAGAGATTATACAGAAAAGTCCCATCACACCATATATGTGATTGGCTTGCAGGACACTTATTCTTTAACATAGCCTCTAGCCCTCCACCTCCATCCTCCTCATCTCCTCCTCTTCCCTTACCTCTGGCCTCTCCCTTCTCCCCATCACCTTCAAGTTTCATTTTTCCTCCACCCTATTCTCTATTTCTCTTATAATAATTTCATAGATGTTTTTTTTCCTCACAAAAGATTGGCTCATCAAGAGTTTGACATCGATCCACGTTCCTTTGGAATAGCTAATAAGCTCTCTTCCTCTCTTACTATTTCTTTCTATTGCTTTTCAATTATTTGTGAAAATTTCTGCTAACTTGAATCCTTGGTTCTATTTTGGTTTTAGTTTTAAGAAATTGATTTTAGTCGGGTCGATCTGAAGAATACCGCTAAAGTGTCCCAACCCAAACCATGCACAATCCTACTTATTAACAACTAAATACATTGATAATACAAGAAACCAAGCAACATGGATTACACATTACCAAATAAAAATTATATGCCAAATCAAGTTTCATAAGAAATTTTCTCTTTAATAAATATTTAAATAAACAATTATATTTGAAGCTTTAAACATATAACATATTAAATTAATATACTCTTTTAAGTGGGTTTGTTCAAGTAATTGATGACATTTCATATTCTCCAAGGAGAATTAATTATTTTTGGTATTGGAACCATTGCAATTTCAATGCATAGCTCTTTTCCAATTAACCAATAATAAATACTACATAGTGCTACAATATTTTTTCCATACTCTTATTGAACTATTTAATTCTACAATAATTTTTCCTTTTATATTTAACAAAATTCTTATTTAAAAAATAAATGAGAGTGGGTGAGAAAAGAAAAGATAATCTCTTGAAAAGTAACTTTGAGTTTACAAAGGGATGCCAAATCATATATATTTCTATAATTGTCACTACATGTAACACCAAAGATAGCTAAATCACAAACAACTATAAACCATGCATATGTCATTCCCAATAACATATTCTATCTTAATCCATTCATACCATTAGTTTGCTTAATATCAACTTATTGTTAGATGAGTGCCCTAGAAGCTAGATTGGCCGACACTTGTAAAATACTTTCTACGAGTTGAGAATTTAAGATATATGTTACTTTTATAATTTTAACTTAAATTTAATAAAAAATTATTTTCTATCACATTATATATTTAAAGTATCTATGATACATCCATTGAGTTAACGGGCATAATAATACATATTCTTAAGAGTTGAGAATTTAAGATATGTGTTATCATAATTAACTCATAAAATGCTTTCGATTGTAGGATTATCACGAGGATGGTGATCAATCTGGAAGATCGGTGTACGATCACTTTCTTAAGATAGATGAATCTTGAGTCTATGGTGTAGAAATATTGAAGTAAGAGTACAAATACTTGTTGAGAATAAAGGCACTGAGCGTGACCACTTCGAGCAGTCATAAGAAAGTCTATCTTCTCATCGATGACTAGCTCGATGCTGCAGTTGTATGTCTGATTCTTTGACTTGAGGTGCATTTAGCGGTTCACCTTGAGTGTGTTATAGTTTGACTATACCATAACTCGATTTTCTAGTCATTCGAAATCCTAAGGTATATATTGGCTATAGCATATTTATGGTAAGAATTGGATTGCACCAATAGAGGATTTATCAACCTCGGTAGAGAAGGAGTAGTCCCATGATAATCATGAGATCGAGTCCTTAAATCCATGGCCATGACAGCATAAAATAATAGAAAATAGTTTTTTATTAGGATTTCACATCAAACTCGAATCAAATGATTTATTTATATGATAGATGTAGGATCTGATGAGTTTATCTTGACTTAGATCCTGTCAAGGCTCATGATAGAAGAATCCAATCATATAGATAGCTACACCGAAAGGTTCACTTTTGGTTCTAATGGATTGCCAACACATACTGCTAGGTATCATTGATGGATTTTGGGATCAATTAGAATTATCTTGATGATCGACGATACTAATTGGATAAATCAGAAGGATTTTGGTCCATCAAAAGCTATTTTGATGATGTCGATGATGGAGATCATAATATATCTCATTACCATATAGAACTAAACCTAACTGGATCACACAAACAAGGGTTTGGATCTAAATATCATCAATTGAGCTAACCTGGTTTGATTGTGTTGATCCTAAGATTGATTTTGATGATTCCAAAATATTGAGTATAAATGATATAAATCATGTATTTTAAAAATATTTATAGAATTTTTTAAGTGCTTAAAATGAAGTAATTATTCATAGAAGAAATTTTCTCATAAGAAAAAAGTTAAAGAAAAGAATGATTTTAAATGCTGAAATAAAGCTCAAATAAGAAGTTTTAGAAGCCTTAATGGTGGAAAAGATCATAAAAATTGAGGTAAAAGAAGCCCTTAAAAGTTGAAGACAAAAATCCACTAATGCAGAAATATATGCAAAATTGTTGAAGGTTGAAAACTGAGATGACTTAATAAAAAATTGAGCTGGCTCAGTACTTAGTCGGCTCAGTGAAAAATTGAGTTGGCTCAATCTCAAAAAATAGAAAAGTAGCATGCTAATTTTTGAAGTCTACTGATACTGAGTCGATCCAGTTGGAAACTGAGCCGACTCAGTGAAAAACTGAGCTGATCTAGTGACTGTAATTATTAATTTTTTAGAACTTTAACTTTTTATCCATAATGATCCTCAATGGCTATTTCAAGAATTTCAACGGTCAAAACTCCTTCTCCAGCCACTTTCAAGCATATAAAAGGCTAGAGACTCAATGGAAAAAGTAAGAAAGTGGATTAAAGAGAGAAAAACTTCAAACTAGGAGAGGATTATTGAATATCTTTGAGAAAGAAAAAAAGAGAGGAATAGAGTGCACAGAATTGAAAGTTCTCAAGAGTGATCTTCTTCAACATCCTCTCAAGCATTAATTAAAGAGAAGTCAAGCTTCAAAAGATCAATGATTCAGCTTCTTCTCCATGCTTTAAAGAATTCTTATTTTCTATTTTTTTGAACTAAAATTATATTATATTTTTTTATAAGTTTCTTTGGAAGAAAGAAACTTGAGATAAAGACCAGTCCAAGCTCGTGATTAGACATTATATGGTTTGATTGGTGAGCCAAGGTTAAAACTAATTAAGATTGATTATTAGCTTGAGAAAATAATTATTGTATGATTATGGTTGGTGAGCCAAGATTAAAATCAATTAGGTTGTTAGTAAGCCTGAAAAACTAATGGTGTAAAGTTTTGGTTGGTGCTCCTGTTGAAAATCAACTGAGTTTGTTTGTGAGCTTGGAAAAATAAATATACAGTAATCAAGGAAGGATTGCAGTAAAATTTTCAAGAAAAGCTTGGAGAGTGGACATAGGAGCGGGTTGCTTTGAACCATTATAAATTCTTGTGTGTTTGTATTATGCCTCATCTAGCTTATCTTTCTTACATTCAATTCTTGCTTTATTATTTGCTTGGATTAGTCTTTAAATTCTAGTATAGCATTTGTATGTCTTGAATCCGCTGCTACTCATATTGTACTCATCTCAATCATCCTACTTAGGTTTAAATTAAAGCACATACTTGTTTAGATTCTAGATCTGGCTAAAATTTTATAAGTACCTAATTTACTCTCCCTCTTGGATAGCTATCCTTGGGTAACAAGTGGTATCAAAGTAGGTGCTCTATTATTGGTTGTTGACCTAATGGTCAAGAGCTAAAGTTATTAGCAACCCAAAATGGAATATCTTTTTAATGAAGGCCATTCCATAGATAGACCTTTATCTTTTAATGGCTCAAACTTTACCTATTGGAAAGCTAGGATGAAAATATTCATACAAGCACATGACTATAATTTATGAAGAATTATTATCAATGGTCCACACACACAATACATTGATTATTGATAAAGAAATAATCCAACTAAATGCTAAGACCATGAACATGCTTTATTGCTCTTTAGACTTAAATGAATTTAACTTAATTTCTTCTTGCATTTCAATAAAAAAAGTATGAAAAAAATAAAAATGACCTTTGAGAAAGCAAATAAAAGAGAATAATTAAACTCCCAAGAAGAGAAGAAAGCTCATCCTAAATTTTGCCTCGTAGCTCATGAGAATGAAAAGAAGAAGAAGAACAAGAAACAAAGAAAGAAAAAAGCTTCAATTAAGGAGGAGCAAAACAAAGAAAAGAAAGATGAAAGAGAAGAGCAAAATGTAGATAAATCATGCTTGATGGATAAAAAGGAAGAATATATTACAAATTCTTGCCTCATGGCCAATGATGATGAGGTAAATATTAATAACTCTTCTAATTTTACTTTTGATGAGTTGTTAATTTGAGGCATTTAATGATTTAATGCATGAATTCAAAAAGTTAAGGCTGAAATACGAAAAGATTAAAAAGTCTAATATTTTTTTGGTTGAAGAGAAAAATAAAATTTTGAGTGAAAAAGAAGATCTTTTGAAAGAAAAGAACTTTTTGGTTGAAGAAAAGATCAAAATATTGATTGAACAAGATGCTCTTTCAAAAGAAAAAAAAAGTTTAGTTGAAGAAAAATAAATTCTTTCAAAATTTAAAAAATTCTTAGTTGAAGAAAAAGAAAATCTCTTGAAATTTAAAAAATCTTTTTTGGAAGAAAATGCAAAACTAGAAAAAGAGATTGAAAATTTAAAATTCATGCTTGAAAAGTTTACACTTGGATCCCAAAAGCTTCAAGCAATATTGAACAATCAAAAAGCTTTTTTCAATAAAGCTAGAATTGATTATAATTTTTTAAGAAAATAAAAATTTATTAAGAATATATTTACTAGAGCTTCATCTAAAAATCATTCTATAGTTTGCTTCAAATGCAACCAAGTTGGCCATAAAATTTCAAAATACAAAACCAAAAGAATTGACCAAACTTTAATTAAACAAATTTGAATTTTAAAAGAAACTATGTGCTCTAATATCCATAGATCCAAGATGATTTAGATATCAAAGATTAGTAAATAATTTTGCAGGTACACTAAGGATCTAATGGAATGAAAAAAAAAATATTATGGATGGATGCCTTGAGAATGAAATTGGATGGATGATGATATTTAGTAAAATTTAAATTTTTCTCACATCATGCCATCATTGTTTGCTAAATATATTTTAATTATTAATTAGTATAATTATAGAGTTTAAATAATTAATTTTGATAATTTATTCATACTTATAATAATCATGCTCTATGACTTGAATATTTTGATGTATTACTTAAAAGTAGTATATTATTTTAATTATTTATTTTTAAGCTTATATTATTATCCTAAATTCAGAATGATATCTTAATTTTTTTTATCAATTATATATTTAAGAAATTTAAATCTCTTAAGAAAAAAAATAAATATTAAAATTGGCATCAGAATATTTTTGGTATATTTTACTTGAAAAATTCCATCTTTTGAAAACCTAAAGTGGTATCAATATGAGTTAATCATTAGATATACTAATCAATTTGATATTAAATGTGCTCTAATTTCTTTGAAAAGCTCTATCCCTCAATGTATTTAGAAAGATCTGAATTTAATCCACATAGAAAGGGGGAGCGTGATATCAATATAAATTTAGTATCAAACATGCTTACTTTACAATTAGATGTCCTATATAGTTCAAATTTGATACTCTTTTAAAAATAATTTTTTTAAAATTGATAGTTAAATTATCTAAATTTAAAGGTTAAATTTAGTATCAATTAAACTTATGATAAAAATATCTATTTTTTTTTAAAAAAAGAAAAAGTTAAAAAATAATTTATAGCATTAATTATGAAAAATAGGAGGAGAAAATATTATTGAAACTATTTCGAACTTAATAAAAATAGAAATTATGGATGATCATTTGTACTTCACTTATTTTGATTGATTTGTTTCAAGTAATTATTTGTAATTCATGTGTTTTAATCATATCATCATTCTCTTTAACAATTAATTGGTATCAAGTAAATTTGAAACATATTCTCACTTCAAACTAATTTGATTTAATTTAAGTTTGATAATCTAATTTATCATTTTGATACATAATTTTAATTTTAAAAACTCATTTAAAAATTCAAATATACTACTAAAATTTTGATGTGCATTAAAAATATCTTACAAAGTTAATTGTATCATAAATCTTTACTTAAAAAATGAGTTTAAATAAGTGATTCTTATTTGCCTTGATACTACATATTAAAATCATTGACTTGCTCGATATATTTTTGATACATATCTTTTTCAAACTTAATTGACTAAAATTTTTTTATGAAAAGAAAGATTGAATATTAAAGTATATATTATATTTGATTTTATGATCAAATCTTTTATAAAACTCTATTCCTCTTAAAGCTTAAAAGTGCATATTCGAAAATCTGATTAAAGATTATATTCATTCAAAAAAAGAGAAGTGACTTTGATATTTAAATTCAAGCTAATTTTTAAAATTAAAATAAATACTTTAAACTTATTTTAAGTTAAAAGATAAATTTTCAAAAAGAAGATCATTCATTTAAATTGATTTTTTGAACTTGATACATCTCTTACTTTGATACATTCATATTATTAATTTTGATAACTTTCCTTCATCCTTCCCATGAGCTTTTTGATACTATCAAAAAGGAGGAGACGAATGTTGAGTATATGCTTAAAGGATTAATACTTAAGAAACTCAATAAATTTATTGCTTGAAATCTTAATACTCATTGATTTGAATTGAGACATAAAATTGAAATAAATATATAAAATATGTGCAATGAATTAATTATGTACAATGAACTAAAAAATTAATTAAGAATATTCATGAAGTACTCATCATGTGTTTAATCTATACTTCATGATACATTTTGATAAAATGTATTAAAATATATTATTTATTTTTATTGTGTATATACTCAAGATTTTATCATCATCAAAAAGAAAGAGATTGTTGATCCTAAGATTGATTTTGATGATTCTAAAATACTAAGTATAAATGATACTAATCATGTATTTTAAGAATGTATATAGGACTTTTTAAGTGCTTAAAATAAAAAAAATTATTAATAGAAGAAATTTCCTCACAAGAAGGAAAGTCAAAGAAAAGAATGATTTTAAATGCTCAAATAAAACTCAAACATGAAGTTTTGGAAGCCTTAATTGTGAAAAAGATCATAAAAATCAAGATGAAAGAAGCCTTCAAAAGTTGAAGACAAAAAATCACTCATACAAAAATATATATAGAATTATTGAGGTTGAAAACTGAGATGACCTAATGAAAAACTAAGCTGGCTTAGTACTTAGTTGGCTCAGTGAAAAACTAAGTCGGCTTAGTCTCAGAAAATAGAAAGACAGAAAGTTGATTTTTAAAATCTACTGATACTGAACCGATTCAGTTGGAAACTGAGCCAACCCAGTGAGAAACTGAGTCGACTTAGTGAAAAACTGAGCTGACCCAGTGACTGTAATGACTAATTTTTTAGAACTTTAATTTTTTATCCACAATGATCGCCAACGGCTATTTCAAGGATTCCAATGATCAAAACTCATTCTCTAACTACTTTCAAGCATATAAAAGGCTAAAGACTCAATGGAAAAAGCAAAGAAGAGGATTAAAGAGAGAAAATCTTTAAACTAAGAGAGGGTTATTAAATATCTTTGAGAAAGGAAAAAAGAGAGAAATAGAGTACATAGAATTGAAAATTTTTTAAGAGTGATCTTCTACAACATCCTCAATATCCTCTCAAGCATTGATTGAAGAGAAGTCAAGCTTCAAAAGATCAATGATTCAGCTCCTTCTCCATGCTTTAAAGAGTTCTTATTTTCTATTTCTTTTATGCTAAAATTGTATTTTATTTTCTTTACAAGTTTCTTTGGAAAAAGAAACTTGGGGTAAAGACCGGTTCAAGCCCATAATTGGATGTTATATGGTTTGATTGATGAGCCAAGATTAAAATCGATCAGGATTGATTATTAGCCTAGAAAAATAATCATTGTATGGTTGTGGTTGGTGAGCTAAGATTAAAATCAATTGGATTGTTAGTGAGCCTGAAAAACTAACGGTGTAAGATTTTGGTTGGTGCTTCTATTAAAAATCAACTAAATTTATTTGTGAGCCCAAAAAAATAAACATACTATAATCAAGAAAGGATTATAGTAGAATTCTCAAGAAAAGCTTGGAGAGTGGATGTAGGCGCGGATTGCTCCAAACTACTATAAATTCTTGTATATTTGTATTATGCCTCGTCTAGATTATCTTTCTTACATTCAATTCTTTTTTATTATTTGCTTGGATTAGTCTTTAAATTTTAGTATAGCATTTATATATCTTGATTCCGCTGCTACTCATATTGTACTCATCTCAATCACACTACTTAGGTTTAAATTAAAGCATATATTTGTTTATATTTTAGATTTAGTTAAAATTTTATAAGTATCCAATTCACCCTCCCTCTTGGGTAGCCATTCTTGGGCAATAGATTGATTTGGATTAGATTCAATCAGGTTCAAAAAAATCATGCTAGCACACAATTGGACTTGACTTTCTCCTTCTGTCATCTTTCTAGTTTATCTTGACTTAGTCAAATTAGATCTAGCTCATCCAAAAATCCTATATGGGTTTGTTCTAGTCTGACTGGACCTTATCCTACTTAGAACAAGACTTGTCCTGGTCAAAACATTGTTTATCCTGATGAGATCTAGGCTTGTCCTAAAATCATGAGATAAAATTAGGATAAGGCCATTCTGATCCAACCTTTATAGGAATTGAGGGAGGAGGCATGCGCCTTCTAGAGCTCATTTGAGAGCGCATGCCCCTTAGTGATTTCCTATGAAAATTGAGGGTGCACACCCCTTTATGGCATGCACCCATTATGGATAAGGGATAGAGTTTGAATAGGTTCAAACTCTAGGAGATAATGTCATGCACCAAAACCCATCTTATCCCATTTTGTTGAAACCACTTTTTTCATTATTTTGTACAAAAAAAATTGAAAAAAATCTGGTGTGAGTGTGGAAGGCTAAAGGGAGTCCTTCTGCTTTAAGTAAAATGTTTGCTTAAGACTCTAAGACTCTAGGGTTTCATATTGGTCTATATAAGGACCTTACACCTAGGCCCCTAATGCATTCCATTAGCCCACGCCCAGGTGCTGCCTCTATTTCCACCTCCGTGCCTCTTCTTCTAGATCTTCTCCCTCTTCTCCATGCCCAAGGAGTTGGGCGAAATAGCAAGTAAAAATCAAGGTCCTGCTGTGAAGAATAAGTCAAGATGATGCTGTTCGTGAGACGGATGCATCACTATCGAAGATAGATCTGAGGTGCCAGAAGTTGATATCAGATTTGATATTTGGAGATCAGATTCAGAAGAAAAGGATCTTTAGATTTTACCTGAGTAGACTCCGGTAGAGGCCAGGCATGTGCGTGGCTAGTATCGAAACCTCGAAGCTTCGTCAGATCATCGCTGTGGATAAACAATTTACCCAATCAGGTAACATGTGATGTTACTTAGTAATTTTATTTTAGTTAAATTTTATAATTAGATCAATCTAATTAGATCTAAGAACTCTTAGATCCAATCAGATCTTAGAAACTTTTTTTTAAAAATTCTGCTTTAGATCATATCAGATCAGATCAATCCTACGGCCTAGGAATAGTGATTCCTTCAACTAGTATCAGAGCTACATTTGCAGTTCTCTAGATTTGTTTTAAGTTTGGTCTAAATTTTTTTTTTAATGATCTGATTAGTTAAATTTTAGATATTATATGAGATGCAACTAGATCTAAAATCAGTAGATATATTTAAAATTTTCATATGTATGACATATGAGATGCATGTCTAGACTAGTTCTATAATTCTATGCCTTGAATAGTCTAGATCTAAAAATTTTTATAATATAATCATTTAAATTTTAATTTTTAGATATTACATCAGATGTAATCAAATCTGAAAATGAGTTTATATGTTTAAATTTTATACATGAGATGTATACAAAGCATGTATAGGTTAGATCTTTAATTGTATATGAGATATATATGTTAGATCTAACTATTTTGTAGTATAGTTTAGATTTCTGATTAAGACATTTCTCTTAACCATCTGGTCATAAAAGTAAGAAGAATTTAAAAGCCCTCTCTTTTCATTCGATGTGGTGCTCTTATGGTGTGTAGGGGTGCTACACGTTTGTCCTTAATCAAAAATTGAGAACTTATTTTTCTGCAAAATTCTAGATTTAAAAATCGTAGGATCTTTGATGCATATTTTATTTTATGAACCCTTTGATTTAATTAAGAATTAAGTTTATAAAATTAAATAGATCTAAAATTATAAATTTTTAGATCTAAAATATTTTCATAAAACATGGGTTCGGATATGGGTAGCTTGATTAGGTCTAGCAGTTGATCAAATCAAATTAAGAGTTGGTTAGGTAGGATCAAGAGTGCTTAGATTTGACCAACCCATTAGATGTAAGTCTTGGTCAAGATCGACTCACAGTAATATGTAGTCGATCAATTTAAGCCCTAGTTTGGCTCCATGGTTTAAGCCTGGATTGTAAGCTAATCCGATCAGTTCTGGTCAGACAAGTCAGTGTCTAAGATAAGTTTGGCAGATATGATCGATGATCTTCAATTAAGAGCTACTCGATCTGAATGTGTTCATGACGAGTTAATGGCATATTCCTTCCATCGATCTTACTTAGCTGACCAATTGGATCGATCCAGTTCTGGTTTGAGATGGCTAACGATTCGAGCTAACCCATGCCACTAGGTTAGTCAGAATTGTTACAACTAGTCGAGTCTAAGAGATCTAAATTGAAATCTTCCTAAAAAAATATTAAGTCATTGGTCTTTCACCATTATAGATGTGTGGGTCCTTTGGGGTTGATTGTTCTCTATTAGATATATTGGTTCAGTTGCACTAGAAAGATGCAACCACATCTATTAGGCATAGGATGCTATGGATTGGAGAATAGATTGGGCTTAATATTCCAAATATGGTGAGGGTTCCAATCAGAAATTCAGTTCATGCAAATGGTGGGTCTGACTTAACTAAAAAGTGGAGCAATATTTCGGGCATAGTGAGCTTCATGAATTAGAGACCGAGTTTGGGTATACCATATTTGGAGAAATATTGTACAAGAGTTGTCCACTCATCGATTGATCCATCATCAATAACTGTTAGGTGAGGTGGTGAGCCAGTCGGTGGGACTGCACCATCCACTAAAAGTCATTGATCGTGAAGATTTTCGCATCTCTGCTAAGAGAGTGTAGAGATCCAAGAAAATAGTGAAAGCCTAAATTTATTTAAAAATAAAATTTTTAAATAAATCGATCAAGTTAAATTATAAATCTAACTATAAACTTTGACTTTCTATAGATAAATATCTATGTCAAATCTTCTAGCTCGAATCGTAGGTACCCACAGACTGATCGAACCTAATTACAAGAACTGGCTCTAGAACTTGAAAATTATTTTAAGTTCCAAGAAGCTATCTTATATACTGGATCAGGAAGTTTTCACTCTACCAATCCATCGGACTACTGAATAGAGAGCATCTCATGAAAAATAGTCAAACGATGACAACAAAGTTAGGTGTTATATGTTGGACTCAATGTTTGATGAGTTGCAATACCAACATGAGGATATTAGAACTACATACCAAATATTGATTTACCTGCAAGAGTTGTTTAATGAATAAAGTCGCGCAGCATGTTATCAAGTCTCAAGAAGACTCTTTAAGGTGTAGATGCATGATGGGCAATCGGTCTAAGATCATTACCTGGCAATGATCAAGGATCTAGAAGAGCTTGAGAAGCTCGATGTCCTGATGGACAAAAAACTATAGATTGATGTGATCCTACAATCCTTGACTGATTCATATAGGTAGTTCATTATGAACTTCCATATGAATAAGCTCTAGTGCACCTTGGCAGAATTGATGAATATGCTGGTTACTGCTGAATAGACTTTAAAGGATTCAAAGAACTCAATTCTGGCTATGGAGCGAACTTTTTCTAAGAGAAGTCTTTTGGAAAGAAGAAGTCTACGAAGAAGTAGAAAACTAAGGGGAAGAAGAAGGATGAGCCGAAGAAGAAGACCGCGAAAAAAGAAAAGTATTTTCATTGCAACTCTAATGGTCATTGAAAATAGAATTGCCCTGCATACCTGGCCAGCATGAAGAACAAGAAGGAAGAAGGATCTTCTGGAGGTATGCTCATCGTTGAGACTAACCTTACGATTTCTTCTATATCCAATTAGATGCTTGACTCTGGTTCTAATACTCATTTGTGCACTTCTATATAGGATCTTGAGGAGAGCAGGAGGCTAAGGGATGGTGAGATAATCCCGCATGTCAAAAATTATGCAAGAGTTGCTGCTGTGGCCATGAAAACCTACCATCTTCGACTACCATCTGGATTTATCTTAGTACTTAAGAACTATTATTATGTGCCTACTATAAGTAGAAATTTGATTTCTATTTCATGCTTAGTATAAGAAAGTTATGTAATTAGCTTTTTTAAGGACCACTGTACTATTTTTTTTGAAAGAAATAAAATTGCAAGTAGTTTCTTAATTAATGGTCTCTATCAGTTATGCGTAGATATTTCTGTCTATAATGTCGAGCAAAATGCGAATGCCATAAGATTAAAGCGACCTAAAGATAGTATCAATGAAAGGTATCTATGGCATCTTAGGCTAGGTCATATAGCTGAAGATAGGACTAATAAATTAGAAAAATCTGGACTAATGGATCCATTGACTTCTGAGTATATTCAATTTAGAAGTCATGCCTTTAAGGCAAAATGACCAAGCTACCTTTTATGGGACATGGAGAAAGGGCCACAAACCTACTTGCCCAGATACATACAGATGTGTACGGCCTATTTGATGTGCCGATCAGAGAAAACTTTTTCTACTTTATTATTTTTACTGATGATCTATCTTGATATGAGTATGCATACATAATGTGACACAAGTCTGAAGCCTTTAAAAAGTTCAAAAAATTCAGATATGAAGTAGAAAAGCAAATCAAAAAATTTATTAAGATTCTTTGATTAGATCGAGGAGGTGAATACCTTAGTCGAGAATTTTTGGACTATCTCAAGGACAATGGCATAGTCTCACAATGAACTCTGCCTAGAATACCTTAACTCAACAAGATTTCAGAATGGAGAAATTGGACCTTATTATATATGATCCGATCTATGATGAGCTTCACGAATCTTTCTGAACTTTTTTGGGAACATAGTTTAATGATAGCCATTTATTTATTGAATAGGATTCCATCTAAAACTATTCCTACCACACTGTATGAGATATGGCATGATAAAAAATCAAGTTTAAGTCATCTCAGAATTTAAAATTATCTGTCCCATATCAAGAGATAGCAAGTGGACAAGTTAGAGTCTAGGGCTCTTAGAGCTCGATTTATTGGATATCCTAAAGAGTTGTTAGGATATTACTTCTATCTTTTTGAAGATTATAATGTTATTGTGAGATGACATGCCATTTTTCTTGAAAAATAATTTTTTCAAGATGGTGGCATTGGAAGATAGATTAGGCTTGAGGAGGAAATCTCCAAAGAGCAACAAGCCAAAGAACCTGAGGAATCTAGTCAGTTTAAGCCGATCCACTCACTACCTCCTCTACCTCGTATAGGTCAAGTAGGATTTTCTATCCTCCTGGAAGATACTTAGATACTATGTTAGAGGATGTAGAAAAAATATTCCTCATGAAAAATGAGATTCATGAAGATGATCCTAAAACCTATGATGAGACGATATCAGATATCAACTCCAAGAAATGACTAAAGATAATGAAGTCAGAGATTGACTCGATGTGCTTGAACCAAGTCTGGACCTTGGTAGATCTATCTGAAGGTATAGTACCTATTGGATGTAAATGGATCTTTAAGAAAAAGATAGGTGCAAATGAAAATATGGAGACATTCAAGGCTAGGCTAGTGGCGAAATGGTATAGTCAGTACGAAGGCATTGACTATCAGGATACCTTCTCGCCAGTAGCCATACTAAAATCCATCCGCACATTGCTGGCTATTGCAGCCTATTTCAATTACAAAATATGGTAGATGGACGTGAAAATGACATTCTTAAATAGACATCTTAAGAAAGATATTTATATGGATCAACCACTTGGTTTCACTTACGATGATGGATCATAAGGTCAGCAAGCTACAAAGGTTCATCTATGGGCTTAAGTAAGCATCTCAAAGCTGAAATGCTTATTTTAATGATGTAATTAAATTATTTGGTTTCATCAAGAATGATGAAAAGCTATGTATTTTTAAGAAGGTTAGTGGGAGTGCTGTTGTCTTTTTTGTACTATACGTGGATGACATCCTTCTAATTAGGAATGACATTTTTATGTTGACTTCGATCAAAGTGTAGTTATCTAAAGAATTTTCTATGAAAGATTTAGAAGAAGCATCATTTATTTTAGGAATTAAGGTCTATAGGGATAGATCGAAGAGAATGTTGGTTCTCTCACAGAAGATGTACATAGAGGAGGTACTGAAAAGGTTCAGTATGAAAAACTCCAAAAAGGGGCTAGTGCCCTTCAGGCATGGCATTTGTCTTTAAAAAAAAATATATCCCAATACACCTGAGAAGATTAAATGCATGAGCAAAATCCTTTATGCTTCAATAATAGGAAGCTTCATGTATGCCATGCTATGTACACGACCTGATATCACTCATGCTGTAAGTATCACAAGTAGATATCAGTCGAATCCAATGAAGAGCACTGGACTTCTATAAAATATATCCTTAAATACTTGAGAAGGACTAAGGATATGTTTCTGATCTTTGGTAATAGAGAACTTCAGATCCAGGGGTATATAGACTCAAACTTTATGTCTAATATAAATTATCGAAAGTCAATATCTAGAAGCCTATTTCTATGCAATGGTGGTGCTGTAAGCTAGAAGAGTTTCAAGTAGACTGTGATAGCAGATTTTATCATGAAAGCAAAATATATCGCTACCTCGAAAGCTGCAAAGAAGGCATTTTGGTTCAAGAAGTTTGCCGTAGAACTTAGAGTGATGCCATCAGATACCGTTCCTCTATACTGTGATAATAATGGCACCATAGCCCTAGCTAAGAAGCCAAGATTTCACCAAAATCCAAGCACATCGAGTGGTGATATCATCTCATCTGTGATTACCTCAAGAAGAAATACGTTGAGATTAAGAGAGTCGATACCACAGAAAATATGACTGACCCACTAATGAAGTCATTGAGCCAACAGAAGATTAAAGTCCATCTTGAGAAGATGAGACTTAGATTTGTAGCCAATTAACTTTAGATCAAGTGAAAGTTTGTTAGATGAGTGCCTTAGGAGCTAAATTGGCCGATACTTGTAAAATATTTTTTAAAAATATTTTTATAATTTTGATTTAAAATTAATAATAAAATTATTTTTTATCATATTATGTATTTAAAGTGTCTGTGATATATCCATTAAGTTAACAGGCATGATAACATATATTCTTAAGAGTTAAGAATTTAAGATATATGTTATTATAATTAACTCATAAAATGCTTTCGATTGTAGAATCATTATGAGAAAGTGATCGATCTAGAAGATTGGTGTATAATCACTTTCTTAGAATAGATGAATCTTGAGTTTATGGTACAGAGATACTGAAATGAGAGTATAGATACTTATTGAGAATAAGGACACTAAGCATGACCATCTCGAGCAGTCATAAGAGAGTCTACCTTCTCATCAATGACTAGCTCGATGCTGCAGTTGTGTGTCTAATTTTTTAATATAAGATGCATCGATAATTCATCTTGAGTGTGTTATAGTTTGACTATACCATAACTCAGTCTTTTAGTTATTCGAAACTCTGAGATGTATGTTGGCTATAGCATGTTCATTCACTATAAAAAAATTTAATTTTAGCTATAGTATTAGCGACAGCAATAGATCCCATCGCTAATAAAGCTTTTTGCCACCACAACATCGATAAGAAAAAAGCCATCGCTAATAATATTAGCGATGGCAAAAAAATAATTAGCGATGGCAAAAGTCATCACTAAAAATATAAAAAAATATTTTAAAATATAAAAATAAAAAATTATTAGCAACGATAAATTTGGATTATTAGTAACAAAAATATCACCATTGCTAATGATAACTATTAGCACTGGCATTATTATTATTAGTGAAGGCACATGCCGTCGCTAAAATTATTTAAAATTTTTAAGCTTTTTTGTAGTATTTAAACATAAAATAAAAATTAGCGATGGTATTTTTTAATATTAGTGATGAAAATTCATCATCGCTAATAATTTTTTTAAAAAAATATATTTAAAATATTATTGGTGATGGAATTAGTGATGGCGTATTTGCCATCGCTAATAATCCTTAATTGATCCAACCCCAGTTCGAACTTAATTCGAATCTAATTTGAAATTCTACCAAATCAAATTTAATTAAGCTTTAAATCTAAGTCCTATTTAGATTATAAAATCTAATTAATATTAAATTAAATTAAGATTTATTAAATTAAATCTGACTAAAATTATTTAGGAGAAATTGGTGTTTAATTTGGATTCAATTCGAAATTCTATCAATTCTAATTCAATTAGACTTTTAATTCAAGCCCTACTGGACAGTCAAACCTAATTACTTTCTATTTAAGTCAAGTTTAATTAAATTTAAGTTAATTTAACTAATTAAAAAATTATTTTTAATTTAGATTTGATTTGAATTCAATTCGAACTTGATTCGAATTCAATTCAAAATTCTATCAAATATAATTCAATTAGGCTTCGAATCCAAATCCTATGTAGATTATAAAACTTAATTGATCTCAAATTAAGTTAAGATTAATTAAATTAAAATTAATTTAAATTAATTAAAAAAATAATTTTTAATTTGGATTCAATTTGAATTCAATTCAAACTCGATTCGAATCCAATTAGATTACCTGTCAATCCTAATTTAATTAGACTTTAAAATCCAGGTCTTATATGGATAATAAAATCCAAGTACTTTGATATTAAGTTAAGTCTAATTAAATTGAATCTGATTATAATCAATTAAGAGAAAATGGTTTTTAATTTAGGTTTGATCCAAATGCAATTGGAACTCAATTCAAATCCAATTTAAAATCCTATCTAATCTAATTCAATTGGACTTTGAATCCAAGTCCTAATTAGATTATAAAATCTAATTATTTTTAAATTAAGTTAAATCTAATTAAATTTAATATAATTTAAATTAATTATAAAAAAATAGTTTTTAATTTGAATTTGATTAGAATTCAATTCAAAATCATGTCAAATTTAATTCAATTAGACTTTGAATCCAAGTTTTACTTAAAATATTAACAACCAATTAGCTCAAATTAAGTCAAGTCTAATTAAATTAAATCTAATTTAAATTAATTAGAACTTGATTAATAAATTAATTAAGTTCAAAAATTTTATAAAATTAAATATTAATTTTTAACCATCCAAAAAATAACTTAGGAGGATAAAAAAATTAATGTAAACAAAAATATATTAGCGATGGCTTTAGCCATGGCAAGAATACCATTGCTAATAATTTAAAAATATCATCTTAAATGTTTAATTATTAGCAACAAAAATAATGTTGCCGATAATAACTTCCGTCGCTAATAATTTTTTGCATATTAGCAACGGAAGATGATTATTAACAATGGAATATGCTATCGCTAATAATTTTTCCACCTCATTTTCTCCCTCCTTGCCTCGTGCCCTCATTTTTTTCAATGTCATTTCCCATCATCTCCTCATTTTCTCCCATCCCACTGTCCATCGGGTTCTTATTTTTTCACCACTCTCCCACCTTACAGCATTTTTATCCCCCACTGCCACCATCCTCTCCCCCCATCCTTTAGTCCCCCCACCACCTCCTCTCACCCCCGATCGGTGGCCTCCCCCCAGTTGCACCCGGTCCGCCTTTCCGAGCCTCAGGCCACCTCCCGCCTCCCCAAGCCCTCAGCCATCTCGATACCCCCGACTGCATCTGGTTCGCCTCTCCGATCCTTTAGTCACCTCCTGCCTTTCTGAATCCCTGGCCCTTTGGTTCACTCGCCATCCCTCTCTCTCCCGATCGATGGCCTCCCTCCAACTGCACCCGACCCGCCTTCTTAAGCCTCCAATAGCCTTTTGCCTCCCCGAGTCCCTAGCAATTTTGATCCCCCTAGCGACACCTAGCCCACCTTCCTGAGTCCTCGATCTTCTCTTTCCTCCTCGAACACCCGGCCCTTCAGTTCACCTGCTATCCTCTCTCTCCCTAGGTCGATGGCTTCCCCTCAGTCATCTCTCCTTGGTTGCACCTAGCCCACCTTCCTAAACCCTTGGTCGCCTCCCACCTCCCCGAGCTCCCGGGCGCAAGCTCACAGCCTCCTACCTCCCCGAAACTCTGGCCCGCCATCCTCCTCTCCCACGTTATTTGGTTCCCCCGCCACCCCTCTCTTCCTCCGACTGCCTCCCTTCGATCGCCTACTGCCTCCTTACTTGAATCCCAAGCCACCTCCTGCCTCTCCGAATCTCCGATCCTTTGATTCACCTACCATCCCCTCTCTCCATAGGTTGATGGCTTCCCCCCGGTTGCACCTAGCCTTTCTTCCTAAATTTTCGACCACCTTCCACCTCCCCGAGCCTCCAAGCGCAAGCTTTAGGCCTCCTGCCTCCTCAAAATCCTGACCTGCCATCCTCCTCTCCCATGTCGTTCAGTTCTCTCACCACCCCCTCTCTCCCCTTGACCGCCTCCTGCCTCCTTCCCTGAACCTCAGCTACCTCCTGCCTCCTCGAACCCCTGGCCGTTCGATTCACCGCCACCCTCTCTCTCCCTCGCCACCTCCTGCCTCCTTTCCCAAATCCTCGATCCTTTGGTTCACCCGCCACCCTCTCTCTCTCCCGACCGTCTCCCTCCGATTACACCCAACTTGCCTCCTCGAGCCCTCGAGCGCAAGCTCCCATCCTTCCCAAGATTTCGTTCGTGGCCACAACCCCAAGCCTCAGTCCCTGCTCGCCTGTGCCTTCTTGTGCCTCAATTCTTGCATGCTAGCTTGTGCCTCAGTCCTGTACGGCAGCCTTCTTCTATTATGAGTATTAGCAATGGTATTATCGATAGATAATATCATCACTAAAAGTTATTTTATTATTTAAATTATATTAATTAAGCATCATTAGATATTAAAAATTAAATATGAGGCTAAGACACTATGCGCTTCGATCTCGGCATGCAGCATGCTCGAACCAAGGGAAGGTTCGGGCAGCATTGCAAACACCAATCCAAAATGTGTGTCGCACACTCCGATCTCGATATGCAGAGTGCTCGAATCGAGAAAAGATTTGGACAACATTATGAACACCAGCCCAAGACATGCCG
This sequence comes from Cocos nucifera, assembly GCA_006176705.1. NCBI lineage: Eukaryota > Viridiplantae > Streptophyta > Magnoliopsida > Arecales > Arecaceae > Cocos > Cocos nucifera. The sequence continues at coordinate 672,029 of QRFJ01000355.1, read as the reverse complement.
TTCATTCTCTGATCTCGGCTTCCAGAGTGCTTGAACCAAGGAAAGGTTTGGGCTACATTGCAAACACCGACCCGAGACATGCCCTACTATGAGCTTAGATATGGTGCTCTTAAGCCTTAAAAGTAGGTGGAAAGAGAGCAAGGAGTGAATGAAATCAACCATCAAAGAGCTTTAGTAAATACTTTAGAAGAGCTAGCTCGATTCCTGTTAGAGCTAGCTCGAGCAGAAGTCAAGCCAACCCAAATTCTGAAAGAGCTAGCTCAAGCAGAAGTCTAGAAAGCGTATTAGACTGATACGCTAGAAGAGCTAGCTTAATTCCTATCAGAGCCAGCTCGAGTAGAAATCGAGTCGACTCAAACTCTGAGAGAGCCAGCTCGAGCAACAGAATAGAGAGTGGTGTTTCAGGCTCTCACAAAAGACATTACCATCGAGCTGGTCCAATTGCTGACCGAGCCAGCTCGAGTTATGAATAGAATAGAACATGGTTTCTATTATGGTTTGAGATTGGGTTTAATCTTAGAAACTTAGGGCCTTGGTTTGTAAGATCCTAAGGGGGCTAACCTATGGATTGGACTGAGATTTGTCCAATAAGTATGTGCATAGGAGACATGAGTGTACATGAGCTTGGAAAGTGCATCACATTAGGTTAGCTAGGAGAGTTTTTTAGGTTGGATCTTATTTGACCAGGTATATATAATCTGTACTGAGTTTTGCAAACTAAGCATGAAATCAATACAAGCATTTTCTCCCTGAAATCTCTATTCTTCTCTCATTCTCTTCTTTGTCTCCACATCCTAGGATTTGCTAGGATTTCAATAGAACGACCATCCCTTTTCTTGGATCCTTATTGTTATTTTCGCAAGCATCGAGTAGCAAGGATTGTTCCCAATAGATTGTTATCAAAGTAGCCATCTGGAACAACAATTGGTATTAGAGCCCTGGTGTTAGATCTGATGGAGAGAAGGTCAAAGTTTTGCTTGGTGTTGTGGTAAGGTGCTGAACAGATTTTTTTGAACACTATTTATTCTCTTTTGTGTTTGGTTATTGAAATCTGGTTGGGATGGCATCGAGTTCCATCAAGATGGACTTTGAAAAGTTTGATGGTGAGGGTAATTTTAGCCTTTGGCAGCAAAGGATGAAGGATCTACTGATACAGAATAGGATCTATAAGGTCTTGACTCACGAAAGACCGAGATTTCTATTGAAGAATGGAAGAAACTTGAAGAGATAGCCTTCAGTACGATTTGTATGTGCCTTGCTGATGAGGTTTTGTTGAAGATTAATATGAAAATCATACTAAAGAAGCTTTGGTAGAAACTAGAGAACACGTATATGAGCAAGAACATGACAAACAAGCTATGGTTGAAGAAGCAGTTGTACAGTTTGGAAATCTCCAAAGAAGGAGATCTAGTTTCTCATATCTAGAAGTTCAATCAAGTTTGCTCGGATGTTATAAGCCTTGATGTGAAGATTGATGAGGAGGATAGAGATCTTCTATTATTGTGTTCGCTGCTAGCAGCATATGATAATCTCATTACTACTCTGGTGTATGGAAAGAAGATATTAAACTTTGAGAAAGTAGTTGGAGATTTCAGGTCCAACGATCAGTAAGAGAGGCTAGTTAGAGAAAATCCTAATTCAGAGGTACTTTCTATGAATGAGAGGCAAGGAAGGCCTAAGAAGAGGACTCTGAGATAAATCTAAGGATAGATCAAAGTTTCGAGAAAATCAGAAGACTTGAAAATGCTACAAGTATCATCAACTTGATCATATTAGAAGAAATTATCCACTTTTGAAGAATGAAAAGAGGAAGGGTGCTTCTAAGGATGGATCGACTAGCAGGAGTGGTGCTCTATCATCTGAAGATAGTGGAGAAGATATACTAATAGTATCAGATAAAGTAATAGAGTTGGACAACCATTGGATACTGGATTCAGCATATTTCCACCATTACACTGCACATTGGAAGTGGTTCTCATCTTATGAAAGATCTGATGGAGGAAGTATAAGTCTTGAAGATGATCATCCATGTGAAGTTGCTGATGTTGGTATAGTAAGAGTAAGGATGTATGATGGAGTCATACGGATACTCACCAATATGAAGCATGTGCCAAAATTGAAGAAGAACCTGATATCCCTGGGTTACCTGGAAGGATAGAGATATGCTTTCAGTTGTCAGCTAGGCAGTGGGTGTTTGAGGATATCTAAGGATGCATTGGTGGTAATGAAAGAAAGAAGACTGAGCAACAACCTATACAGGATGGAGGGCTTAGTGGTTACAAATAGTGTGGAGGTGTCTATAGCAGCATATGAGGAGCAGCTAGCCTACAAGCTATGGCACTATGTATAGGTCACTTGAGTGATAAGGGGCTTATAGAGTTGGGTAGGAGAGATCTGATTCCAGCATTCAGAAAAAAAGAAGATGACTTATATGAGCCTTGTATCTATGGCAAACAGCATAGTGTTACATTTATCAGTAGTACCAAGCGGAGTGAAGCTATTTTGGAGCTTATTCACTCAGACGTATGGAGACCGACACCTGTTGCATTTCAAGGTGGAGCAAGATATTTTATCACCTTTATAGATGATTTCTCGAGAAAGGTATGGGTCTATCTATTGAGGAAAAAATCAGATATTTTTGTTTGATTTAAAATCTGAAGAGCTGAGGTGGAGAAGGAGACAGAATAGCTAGTGAAGTGTTTGAAGTTTCATAATAGAGGAGAATATGTTAGCCTAGCATTCAGAAGATACTATGACAAAAATGAAATAAAATGTCATTACATAGTGAAGATGACCCCTCAGTAGAATAATGTCGTGGAGAGGATGAATTGGACATTGACAGAAAAGATCAGAAGCTTGAGGCTGCAGGCATCACTGCCTAAATCATTTTGGGGTGATGCTCTATTTATGCATCTTTTCTTGTTAACAGATCTTCCCATAGAAAATTGAATGGAGGACTTTCAGAGGCTATCTAGAGTGAAAAGAAGGTAGAGCTTGGCCACCTAAAGATGTTCGGCTGTCTTGTATATGCTTTGGTAGAAGAAGTCGATAGAAGCAAGTTGGATCCAAAGTCATAGAAGATGATATTCATCAGATTTCCATGAGGTGTGAAGGATTTCTTGCTATGGGATTCACATTCTTAGAGGTGTGTCATTAGTCAGAATGTGATATTTGATAAAAAGAGCATCGTCTTGCAGCCAAAAAATGCAGATGGAGTTGTGAAGACAACACAGGATAGTATGGAAAAGCTCTCAAATATAGATGATTTGCCCTCAATATCAACCTCGGGTCGTGTTCAATTTGAGGTGGAGTTAGGAAAGCATGGTGATACACCTATGGAGGACTAGCAAGGAGACTGATCTATCTTGGAAGAAGTGCAAAGGCAGTCATAGATAGTTGACTTATAGGATACTGCAAGGGAAGTGACATTGCACAAGCCAAAGCACACTATTCACAAACCAGTATGATATGGCATTGATGAGACTCTTTCCTATGCTTTCATCACTACCAATGAAGATTCAAAGAGTTTTAAGGAGGCCATAGAGAGTTTGGATTGAGAGTCATGAATGCAGGCCATGATGAAGGAAATGGAGTCTCTCATTAAAAATCGGACATGGCAGCTAATGGATCTACTAGATGATGCTCGACCCATTGGCTTCAAATGAATTTTAACCAAAAAAAAGGTACCTTTGGAGCAAGATGGAGTGAGGTACAAGGCTAGACTAGTAGCCAAAGGATGCTCACAGAGAGAAGGGATTGATTACTCAGAAGTCTTCTCTCCGATTGTTAGACATACGTCCATCAGGATGATGTTGAGTATAGTTGCTGCTCATGATTTGGAACTAGAGCAAATGGATGTTAAGACAGCATTCCTCTATGATAATTTGGAAGAGAATGTATACAATGGAGCAGCCATAGGGCTTCAGAGAGTCTGGGTCAGATAAAGAGATCTGTTTACTGAAGAAATTGCTGTACGGATTGAAGCAGTCTCCTAGACAGTGGTACAAGTAGTTTGATACTTATGTGAAAAGTATTGAACTTTTCAGGTATGATCATGACTCATGTGTATATATGAGATCTTTGAAAGATGGATTTTGGTTATACTTACTCTTGTATGTAGATGACATATTGATAGCATGCAAGAGTAAGAAAGTTGTGTAGAAGTTGAAAGGAGCTTTATCTCGGAAGTTTGAGATTAAGGACTTGGGGCTTGCAAAGAAGATCCTTGGTATAAAAATCATCAGAGACAAAACCAAGAGACTGCTGCATCTATCTTAGAGAGGATATATCAAGAAGGTCTTGGAGAGATTTGGAATGAAGGAGGCCAAACCGGTTGAGCTACCACTAGCCGGACATGTCAGACTCTCTAAGATCATTTCACCATAAATTAAGATGAAAATTCAAAAGATGAAAAAGGTTCTATATGCTTATGGTGTGGAAAGTATTATATACTTTATGGTATATTGTAGGCTAAATTTAGCCCATGTAGTGAGTCAAGTGAGTAGGTTTGTGGCTCAGCCTGGAAAGGAGCACTCGAGAGCACCGAAAGATATCTTCAGATACTTGGTAGATTCAGTTGGGATCGACATCTACTATGATCAGCGGGAAGGTGCTAAGGAACATCCTAACATATCTAAGGAAGCTCAAGAGCTAATAGAGAGATTTGTGGATGCAGATTTTGGTGATGTGGATACTCGATGTTTGACTATAGATTTTGTATTCAGCTTGTATGGAGGTCCAGTCTCATGGTGATCTTACTTACAGCCAATTATGGTCTTGTCCACTACTGAAGCAGAGTACATTGGCATCATGAAGGCAACAAAAGAGGCTCTATGGTTGAAGGGCTTAGTGCTGGAGATGGAATTCTCCATAGGATATAGTCGAAATATATTATGACAGCCAGAGTGCTTTGTTGCTCGCATAGAACTCTGTGTATCATGCGAGGATCAAGTACATTGATATCAGATAGCACAGAATTAGAGAGCTAGTGAAGGATGGTGAAGTGGAGCTGGTGAAGGTTCACACCAAAAGAATTTCAACTAATGTGCTCATAAAGATACTTCCATAGAATAGCTTTTATAATTGCATGGTATTGATGGAGTTGATGGATAGAGCTTCACAAGGACTTGGGAGCACCAAGATGGAGATTGTGAGCTCAGATATGGTGCTGTCAAGCCTTGAAAGTAGGTGGAAAGAGAGCAAGGAGCGAATGAAATTAACCATTAAAGAGCTTCAGTAAATGCTTCAGAAGAGCTGGCTCAGTTCTTGTTAGAGCCAGCTCAAGCAGAAGATGAGTTAACCCAAATTCTGAGAGAGCTGGCTCGAGCAGAAGTCCAGAAAGCTTATCAGACTGATACACTGGACAAGCTGACTTAGTTCCAATTAGAGCCAGTCTGAGTAGAAATCGAGCCGACTCGAATCCTGAGAGAGCCAGCTCAAGTAGTAGAACAGAGAGTGGTAATTTAGGCTCTCGCAAGATACATCACCATCAAGCCAGCCCGATTGCTGGCCGAGCCAGCTTGAGCTGTGAACAAAATAGAACATGATTTCTATTCTAGCCTAGGATTGGGTAGGGCTTTGGTTTGTAAAGTCCTAAGGGGACTAACTATGGATTGAACCAGGATTTGTCCAATGGATGTGTGTATGAGAGACATGGATGTACATGGGCTCGAGGAGTACATCATATTAGATTAGCTAGAGGAGTTTTTTAGGTTGTATCTTATTTGATCAGGTATATATACTCTGTATTGAGTTTTATAAATTAAGCATGGAATCAATACAAGTTTTTTCTTCCTGAAATCTCTCTTTCTCTCTCATTCTCTCCCTTTTCTCCACACCCTAGGGTTTGCTAGGATTTCAACGAAATAGCCATCCCTTTTCTTGGATCCTTGTTGCTGTTTCTGCAAGCATCGAGTAGCAAGGATTGTTTCTAACATATTGATATCAGAGCAGTCATCTGGAACAACAATTATTGTACAAGGATCTCTAGACATTATTGAGGCTGAAGGAAGAGTGGGGCATGCCTCCTTCCTCCAAGCTTGGAGGCGCGCGCCCTAGGACATCTTGGCATGTGAAGAAATTAGAGAGAGGAAGAGATGTGGGAGAAAATGATTCTATTGATTCTCTTTCTCACTCTAGGGTTTACAATATACATGTATATTTATACCTGTATATGGATCGAAATCCTAATCCATAAAAAACTTCCTGGGCTAATCCAGTTTGAATGCACTCATTCAAATCCATGTACACCCATGGTCTGATCACGCACTCAATCCCATGGACTCAAATCTAGTCCAAACTCTGAGTAGCTCCCATGAGATCTAGTGCTCCGATCTTGGAATGCAAAGTGCTCGAATCAAGGAAGGTTTGAGCTACAAACATGAGGCCAAGACATGCCCAGCATGCTTCGATCTCGGCATATAGCATGCTCAAATCGAGGAAAGATTCAAGCAGTATTGCAAACACCAGCCCAAGATGTGCCCTGCATGCTCCAGTCTCGACATGCAAAGTGCTAGAATCAAAGAAAGGTTTGGGCTACATTGCAAATACCGATTTGAGATATGCCCTGCATGCTCTGGTCTCGGCATGCAAAGTGCTCGAACCGAGAGACGTTCGAGCTACAAACATGAGGCTGAGATGTGTCCTACGTGCTTCAGTCTCGACATGCAGCATGCTCAAATCAAGAAAAAGTTTGGGCAGCATTACAAACACCAGCCCGAGATGTACCCTCCATGCTTTGATCTTGGCATGCAGAGTGCTCAAATCGAGGAAAGATTTGGGCTGCATTACAAATATCGATCCGAGACATGCCTGCATGCTCCAGTCTCAACATATAGAGCACTCGAATCGAAGAAAGTTCGAGCTGGAAATACGAGGCTGAGATGTGCTCTGCTAATTGAAAGTCTTGATATGTAGGGCACTCAAACCAAGGGAAGGTTCGAGCAGCATTATAAATACCGACTTAAGATGCCCTGCACGCTCCTATCTCGGCATGCAGAGCACTCAAACCGAGGAAAGTTTTGAACTACAAACATGAGGTCAAAATGTGTTCTGCATGCTTCGATCTCGATATGCAGAGCACTCGAATTGAGGAGAGATTTGGGCTGCATTGCAAACACGAGCTCGAGACGTGCCCTACATGCTCTGTTTGTAATGATGTCCCTTACTCTTAGTTCAAGGATGGGCTAATTATCCTTGTAAGAAATATGTCAATAGATAATGTTTGATAGGGATAGAATAGTTGTCTATTTATATAGAAGTGGGTTAATGCCAAACTACAAGCATTGGTACTTAGGGATCGAGATGTGAGAGACAATTGCAAGGGCTTCGGAGGCTCTACTTATTCAAGATCTTACTGATGTGCAAGAGCTCAATGGTGATGGCTTGAGCAGATGATTAACACATTTGATGTTTGATCTGGTTAGTGGTGGATGTCCATGTAGTAGTCTTTTAGATTGCAATCGTTATAGTCATGATGGATAGGGTTGCTATGGTTATGTCATGCTTACCCTCTACAGGGTTGCTATCCTTTAGAGGCTAAGCAAGGCTATAACTATAGCAATCCCTATAGTCCATCACGACTATGGCGATTGTTATCTAAAAGATTATTACATGGGCTTTCACCAATAACTAGATCAAATTCATCAAATATGCTAATTATATACTAGAGCCTATCATCGTTAAGCTCTTGCACATTAGTAAATGTATTGGACAAGTAGAGCTTTCTATCCATGCATAATGTCTCCCACATTTTCTTATGTAGGTACCAATGCTTGTAGTTTGGCAAAAATCCACTCCTATATGAATGGATAATTATTGTATCACTATCAAGTATTTTTTTATCGACACATCTTTTATAAAAACAATGAGTCCTCCTTGCCCTAAGAGTGCAGTATTTCTAAAAGTATAATCATAAAAGTAAAGGACATCATTACAAATGGGGACGGTCAAGACGTGCATCCTGCACATGTGGACTTGGAGCTTGCTAGATGATAAGGTTGTGTGAGCACATGAATTTTATTTTTAAGTTATTATTTTATTTTTTAATAAAATTTATATTTTTAATTTGTAGCTTGAGGAGGTGGCTAGGAGCTCAAAGATAGAGGCTATGATGACTGCCTGTGTGAGATGCACCTAAATGGAGGTGATGCATTCTGTTCTTATTATTGTATGGTCAAGCTTGGATGGTCTGTTACATTGCAGATAACTGCTTGCAGCCATCTTAATGTACTTTGGTGTAGAAGAACTTACAATGTAGGATAAGCTTGGATGATCTGTTATATCGCAGACAATCGCTTGTAGCCACCTCATAGTTAAAGGTGCAGAGAAATGTGCAATGCCTCTTTTTTTCTTTCAGTAGCAAATCTGAGTCTTCTTCATATTTTTATGTATTGAGATTATCATGTAATGCTAGATGAGAATCAGACAATACTTAAATCAAGGGATCAGACCAACATATTATTATGTATTGTTGGACGAGAAACATTGGTTGTTGATACATTACACATGCTCGCTAATAATCTTTGTTATACGTGAGTTAAATTTTGATCATCTTGTTATATTTTGATAGATATTTTGTTTAAACCAATTTTTAGGTCATCTGCTTGCTTTGATTTTTATTTTTATTTTCAGATATTATACATTATATCTTCTAGAGGTCGGAGCCATTCTAGCCAAGGACAGAGCTTTCGAGGAGAAAGCGATCATGCGGCCAGCTTGCACGATTCTGCACATTTCATATTGGATAATAGGGGGTCACCAGTGACCCCATAGTCATATGCAGTAGCGATCGGCTCACAAACACAGAGTCATGGTCGAGAGCCCGCCCAGCTCGTGGTACCTCTGACTCCACTGGAGTAAGACAACTCATCCACGTTCAGAGCCGCTCATAAATACTACAACTTTAATTAATATATTTTTAATTTAGCAATTCTAGAGTTAATATTTATTGTTCAAAATTAATTTTGCAGTACGTTTAGAGAGTCTAGAGTATCTCATGTGGTTACCGACATTATCTGATGCTTGATATCGAGGTCGATGAATGAGTTTTCCAGCTGGCTATCTGGAGCACGTGATGCAGTCTAGAGGATATTTTTGGTAAGTCAAACCTAGTTTAATTTATAAATTTCTGATATGTTGGTATTTTAATAATATATAAATACATGCTTTCTTCTATCTTGTAGGACTACTATCGATTTGAAACTCTCCAAGATAAGGAGGTTGGCTGTCAGATCTTCAAGGAGGTGGCCACATGGAGGCTCCAAGATGGCCTCTATAGCCTTAGGCAGTCCGCCATCCAACACTCTGGTTTTCAATCACCATCAGATTAAAAATCCTTCATAGATCACTAGATGCGGATGGACATATGGCAGATCCTCTACAATCGATGGAGTAGTAAAAAGTACTTCGATAGGTGCAGAGGGCTTGGCAGAATCAGATCGTCCAGTAGGATCTGATTAAACATACATGCGGCTCGGTCGACACACATATTATGACCGATAGACCGATAAGAAATCAATATCAAAGCTCTTCACTAGAATTGTAAAAACTCTTATATGCATGTTTTAATTAGTTTAATTTTATTATTTACTTATTATAGGTATGACAGCTGGGTCTAGCTACAGTTGTGGTAGGCCACACACCAGTCTAGAAAGATTGATGATTATTTAGATTCTACGTCGCGACGGATAGTGGTAAGAACTTTAAATTTTATTTACTAATTAAGTTGTTACAGGATCTAGTTTTTATATTACAACTAATATATTTATTAACCATGTAGATGCATTATGCGACGTATGTTGCTGAGAGGTATGGCAATGATCCATCTTCTCAGTTCCTACTTGACCTTGAGGGATGGCTCAGCACCATCAAGGGGTGAGTAGGGGTCAGGTCATAGGATTCGACCACAGCTTCGACCCTCCACCATATCAATATCCTTTAGCATCCTCATAGACCTCAACATCCCAAACTTGGAGTGATGTGCACATGGAAAAGGTCGTGCAGAGGCTTCTGAGCCAGCGACCTCAGAGTCCTCTGGATGCCATCCATGACATGATTGTAGAGCTTCTCTAAGACCCACAGTTATGCGACCAGCTAGGCTCATCATTTCAACCATCACATCAGGTATATATATTATTAAATTATTTTAATTATTTTAAGTTTTTATTTTTAGAAGTTTTGTATATTTATATTTGAGTCTGGGAAGGAGATCTAGGGGCTAAAAATTCAATATAACTGTTCAATCGATGGACCGAAAGTGTCTATGGCTTCATATCATCGAATGAAATATATAAAAATAATTTATTCAAAAATCAAAAGAGTGTATCCAAATATATATTTCCATTTTAAAATTTATTAATATTATTTTATTTTTTTATTATAGGATGATGGGACATCCAACTCTCATGCACCAACTGCTGGAGAGGAGGAGGCAGATGATGATGAGGATCGAACCTAATTTTTTTTTGATATATTATATTATTTTATATTACTTATAAAAAAATTATATAATTTTTATTTTTAATATAATATAATTTATTTTAATTTTTTATTATCATATTATCTTTAGATTTTAATTATAATAGGTATTAGGAATCATAATTTATTATAATTAATTAAAATAGATTTTAAAAAATATTATTATTTTTTTAAAAAAATAAATTAAGTATTACCATCGGTATTAGCAATGGCATCTGCCATTGCTAATATTTCTTAAATTAATTTTTTTTAATTTTATTTAAAAATTAAATAAAATTAAAAATGGTATTAGCGATAGAACAAGTTATCACATAATAATTAGCGATGGCATTAGCAATGAACTTATCATCGCTAATATTTTTTAAATATATTTTAATTTTTTTAAAAAATTAATTAGAGATGGATTTGTTTTGTCTCTAAAGCCATCGCTAATTCTCTTATTAGCAATGACATTTTTTGCTATCGCTAATAGCCCCAATTAGCGAGAAGGGTTTTTCAAATTGACTTTTATGATGATATTAATGAGGGCATCAGTGTTAGATGGATTATTAGTGACGATATTTCACCATCGCTAATAGTCTAGATTCTTATAGTGATTGTAGGAATTGGATCGCACCAATAGGGGATCATCAACCTTGGTAGAGGAGTAGTCATATGATGATCATGAGATTGAGTTCTTAAGTCCATGACCATGGCAGTATGAAATAATAGAAAAGATATTTTTATTAGAGTTTCACGTCAAACTCGAATAGAATGATTTATTCATATTATAGGTATAGGGTCTGACGAGTTTATCTTGATCTAGATCCTATCGAAGATCATGATAAAAGAATCTTATCGCACAGGTAGCTACACTAAGAGATTCACTTTCGACTCTGATGGGTTGCCACTATATAATGCTAGATGTCACTGGTAAATTTTGGGATCAATTAGGATTCTCTTGATAATCGATGATTCAAATTATATGAATCAGAAGAGTTCTAGACCATCGAAAATTATTTGGATGATGTCGATGATGGAGATTGCAACATATTCCATTACCATACAGAACTGAATCTAACTGGATCATACAAACAAGGATTTAGATCTGGGTATCATCAATTGGGCTAACTTAATTTGATTGATTTGGATTAGATCCAATCAAGTTTAAGAAAATTATGCTAGCATATGATTGGACTTGACTTTCTTCTTTTGTCGTCTTTTTGGTTTGTCTTGACTGAGTCAAATTAAATTTGACTCAAATCCTATATAGATTTGTCATGGTCTGACTAGACCTTGTCCTGGTCAGAACAAAGCTTATCCTGATCAAAACATGACTGGTCCTGATGAGATCAGGGCTTGTCCTAAAATAATGAGATGAAATTAGGATAAGGCCATTTTGATCCAATCTTTGCAGGAATTGAGGGAGAAGGTGTGTGCCCCCTAGAGTTCATTTGAGGGCACATGTCCCTAAGTGATTTCTCATGGAAATTGAGGGCACATGCCCCCTTATTGCATGCGCCCATTCTAGATAAGGGATAGAGTTTGAATAGGTTCAAACTCTAGGAGATAATGTCATGCATCAAAACCCATCTTATCCCATTTTGTTGATGCCACTTTTCCCATTATTTTGTGCGAAAAAAATTAGGAAAAATCTGGTCTAGGCATGGAAGGCTGAAGGGAGTCCTTCTACTTTAAGCAAAATGTTTGCTTAAGGCTCTAGGACTCTAGGGTTTCATATTGATCTATATAAGGACCCTACGCTTAGGCCCTTAATGCATTCCATTAGCCCACGCTCAAGTGCTGCCTCTATTTCCACCTCCATGCCCCTTCTTCCAGATCTCCTCTCTCTTCTCCATGCTCAAAGAGTTGGGCAAAACAACAAGTAAAAATCAAGGTCCTGCTACTGTGAAGAACAAGTCAAGACGATGCTATTCGTGTGATGGACGCATTACTGCCGAAGATCAGATCTGAGGTGCCGAAAATTGATATCAGATCTGATATTTAGAAATTAGATTTAGAAGGAGAGGACCTTTAGATTCGATCCGAGTGGACTTCGATAGAGGTCAGACGCATGCACGGCTAGCATCGAAACCTCAAAGCTTCGTCAGATCATCACTGCGGGTAAACCATTTATCCGATTAGGTACCATATGATGTTACTTACTAATTTAATTTTAGTTAAATTTTATAATCAGATCAATCTAATCAGATCTGAGAATTCTCAGATCTAATTGGATTTTAGAAAAAAAATTTAAAAATTCTATTTTAGATCAGATCAGATCAGATCAGATCAATCCTACGGCCTAGAAATAGTGATTTCTTCACATGTATCAAAATCTAATTTGATATAATAAATAATTAAAAGTCATAAACAATTATATCATTGACTAGTAATATAATAAACATGCAATGTGATGATACAAATCACCTATCTTTAAGTAAATATTATATATTGATCCAAGTTGTAAAAAAAGTCTTTTAATCTTCTATAGATGTCTAAACTCAAAAAAAAAATCAACTAAAAAGATAATCTCCTCGATGACTCATATTCGCTCATTACTTTTGTTTTGGTTATCTATAGGGAAGGCTAGAATCTCCCGTTAGGATCTCATGAAGGCTAGCACACTAGCTTCTGCACAAGCTAGAGTATTGACCATCGAGGAAAAGATAGAAAGCCAACATTTAGGCTTATCTAGATTATAAACTATACCCAACAAGCAATCTACGATCTGATTACCTTCTCTAAAGATATGGAAGATATGGAGAAATTGTAGTATGTGCCATACTCTTTCTATGTCATCAAGACAGGGGTAGCCACAATTACTCTTAGATTTCAACAAATTGATCAATAATAAACAAGTTTTGTTTGATTCATTATCTCTACTAATAGAGTATCCTAAGTTGATTCGATCTCAACTTATGTAGCAAACAATTCAATGATATGTATAGAATCCATTGATAGGGATATTGCACTATCACACAGCAAGCAGCTTTCAATCCATAATAATATTTACTCACTAAAAATATTATAATAAGATAAATTTTCATTTGGTGAGTACCACTTGTTCTTGCTAGCATATACCATATGTGTTAGATATATGTGCCCTAGAAGCCAAAATTGGCTGACACTTGTAATACACTTCTAGGGGCAAAATTGTAATTTTGACTATAATTAATGAAATGGGATATTTTCTATCACACATGTGTATTTAGTATCTGTGATACATCCTTTGAGTTAATGGTAATGATAATTCATATTTTCAAGAGTTGAAAATTTAAGACATGAATAATCATTATTAACTCATAAACAGCTCCCGACCATAGGATCATCACGAGGATGGTGATTGATCCGGAAGGTTGGTGTACAATCGCTTCTCTTTAGTAGATGAGTCTTGAGTCTACGGTGTGGAGACACCGGAGCGAGAGTACAGGATACTCGTTAGAGAACGAGGGCACTGAGCGTGACCACCTCGAGTAGTCATTAGGGAGTCTACCTTCTCGTCAATGACTGACTCGATGCTGCAGTAGTGTGTCTGGTTCTTTGACCTGAGATGCATCGGCAGTTCACCTTGAGGGTGTTATAGTTTGACTACACCATTACTCGGTCTCCTAGCCATATGGAACCCTGAGGTGTATGTTGGCTATGACATGTTCATTGTAGGAACTGGATTGCATCAAGATGGAATCTATCTACCTCGGTGGTAGAGGAGCAGCCCTATGATGATCATGAGAATCAAGTCCAGAAGCCCATGGCCATGGCAGAGTGAAATAATAGAAAGAGTTTCTATTTAGATTTTCACATTGGACTCGAATCGAATGATTACATCATATGACAGAGACTAGGGTTTGACGAGTTCACCTTAACCCTAATCTGATCGGGGCTCAAGATAGAAGAACTGAATCACACAGGTAGCTGCACCAAGAGGTTCGCATTCAGCTCTGATGGGTTGCCACCATATACTGCTAGGTGTCACTGGTGGATTTTGGGAGCAATTAGAATGATTTAGATGATCGATCATTCTAGCTGTTCGAATCAGAAGAGTTCTGATCCATCGAAAGGAGTTTCGATGATGTCGATGATAGAGATCATGACATATCCCATTACCATACAGAACTGAACCTAACTGGGTCACACAAACAAGGGTTTGAATCTGGTGATCATCAATTGAACTGATCCAGTTCAATTGATCTGAATGAGATTCAATTAGGTTCAAGGAAATCGTGCTAGCACTCGATTGAACCTAACGTTCTTCTTTTACTATCATAAATAAGTTGTCCTGACTGAGCCAAAGGAGTTTGTGCTCAATCAGAGGCCTTCATATGGTCTGACTGGAGGTTGTCCAAGTCAGAAAAAGGTTGTCTTATTTTGTAAGACATTACCTGCCATTTTTGGTCACCTGCCATTTCTTGTTCTTTGACTTTGGTCAAAAGTCTACCTTTGACTGGTCAAACGTTGACCATTGACACTTTGACTTTTGACCACATGTCATGCACCTATTGGAGAGCTGGTGGGGGCCTGTCCCCCTGCCAGAACCTGGCAAGGAGAAGGGCGCACGCCAAGGGTGGCGTGAGCCCAAGTTAGGAGGCGCCTAGGAGTCCTTGTTGGACAAGGACTCCACCTCCCTTTTGGATTCCAATTAGAGTTCTACTAAGAATCCAAGTTTGACTGGTCTTAGGCGCCCTCTAAGGAGGAATCCAGGGGACTCTATTCCAACCAATCAGATTTAGATCTGATTTCACAAAGGGTTGTGATTGGTTGGAGAAGGAAGAGGAGTTGGATCACAGCTTAGTCTATAAATAAGACCCTGCGCCCAACCCTAATTCTAAGAAGTCAAAGTGAATTCAATAGAGATTTCCCACGCCCCAAGGCTGCCTCTCCCCTCCTTCTCCATGCCATACTCTCTTCTCCCCTTGCTCTCCACGTCCAAAAGGAGTTTTGGACTTAGGTTGGTGCGATTCAGATCAAAGGAAAGGCGATCAAAAGCAAGAAGGCTGCGCTGCTGCAAAAGGACGACTGCTGATCTTCAAAAGGAGTTTTGAAGATCCTCCAGATCAGATCCAGATCTGATTTTTGGAGATGTGATAGAGAAGAAGAGGATCTCCAGATCCAACCCGAGTGGATACCGGTAGAGGCCAGGCGCTTGCGTGGCTAAGATCCAGAACCTTCCGCTGCAATACAGGATCATCAACAGGGTAATAGGATTACCCAAATCAGGTAAATTAAATTTGATTTAATTTATCTTATTTTTATTTTATTTATTAAAATAATAAGAATTCAGATCTAAAATATATCAAGATCTGATTAGATCAAAGAGAAAAATTTTTGAAATATATCTCTTGATCTGATCAGATCTGGAACGAACCTGGACCGGAGAAATCAGGATTTCCCTTCAACTGGTATCAGAGCCATGGTTCTAAAATTGTTTAGATCTGATTTTAAATTTTATTTTAATTAAAAATAAAGTGATTTTAGATGTCACATGAGATGTGATCAGATCTGAAATCAGAAAAAATTAAAATTAAATGATTTGGATCTAAGATTAGAAGATATGCATGACTAGTTCTAGAATAGAATAGTTCTATAGAATAGTCTTGCATGTCTTTGATTTAATCTGATTAAATCATATTTTAGATCTTTTATTTACTATTTTTTGATATTATAAGTGTTATAATAACATCTAAAAAATAGCAAATAAAAATTATTTAATTTTAAATATCATATGAGATATGATTAGATGCATGTCTAGACTAGTTGTAGAATAGTTCTACATAATTGTCTAGATTAGAATTTATTTTGATTAGATCAATTTAAATCTAATTTTTTAGATTATTATGAGATAATTTAGATCTAAAAATATGCATGATTATGATACATGAGATGTATGCAAAATATGCCATGATTAGATCTAACTTTTATATATGAGATATATGATATAGATCTAAATATTGTTTTGTAGTATTGAATGTTCCTGATTAAGGCGTTCCTCTTGGCCGTCCGGTCATAAGAACGAAGAAGGGTTTAAAGGCCCTCTCTTCCCATTCGATGGGGTGTTCTTATGATGTGTAGGGGTGCTGCGTGTTCGTCCTTAATCAGAAACCCAAAACTTACTTTCTGCAAAACCCTAGATCCTGAAACCCTAGGATTTATTGTGCATATTTTGTTTATGAACCCTACTTAATTAAGAATTAAGTTTATGGAATATTAATTAGGTCTAAAATTGAGAATTTTCAGATCTAAGACATATTCATAATACTGGGTTCGGGCTTGGGTAGCTCAATTAGGTCTAAGCGGTTGATCAAACCGAATCAAGAGTTGGTTAGATGGGATCAACAATGCTTAAATTGACCAGCCTAATAGGATTAAGTCTGGGTCAAGATCGAGTCACGATCAAGCAAGACCTAATTAGGCTCAGAGGTTAGAGTCTGGATTGTAGGCTAACCCAATTGGTTCTGACTCAACAATTTGGTGTCTAAGGTAAGTTTGGCACAGACGACCGACTGGTTTTTAATTGGAAGCTACTCGACCTGAATGCATTCTTGTACGAGTTAATGGCATATTCCTTCCACCGGTCTCACTTACCTGGCCATATCTGTTGACACAGTTCTGATCTGAGGTGGTCAATAATCCGAGCTAACCCATGCCACTAGGTTAGTCATAATTGTTATGACTAAGCCAAGTCTAGTTTAATGAGACCTGAATCAATTCTCCCTAAGAAAAGATTAAGTCTGAGGTCTTCCACCATTGTAGATGTGCGGGCCCTTCCCGGGGTTGATTGTTCTCGGCTGGATACAGTGGCTCAGTTGCACCGGGAAGATGCAACCATGTCTATTAGGCATTGGATGCTATGGGCTGGAGGATGAGTTGGGCTCAATATTTCGGATACGGTGAGAGACTCAATTAGGAACCCAGTCTATGCAAATGGTGGGTCTGACTTAACTAAGGAGTGGATCAATATTTCGGATACGGTGAGATTCATGAATTAGAGACCAAGTTTGGGTGCACCATGATTAGAGAATCATTGAACAAGAGTTGTTCACTCATTGGCTAACCCATCACCAATAACTGTTAGGTGAGGTGATGAGTCAGTTGGTGAGACCGCACCACCCACTAGAAATCATTAATCGTGGAGATTTTCGCATCTCTACAGAGGGAGTGTAGGGATCCGAGAAAATAGTGGGAGCTAATTTGTTTAAAAATAAAATCCCTAAACAAATTGGTCAAGTCAAAATTACAGTATCTAACTAGAATCTTTGACTCTCTACAGGAAAATGTCTGCGTCCAACCCATTGGCACGTATCCTAGACACACATAGACTGACTGGACCCAATTATAAAGATTGGCTCAGGAACTACAAAATTGTTTTGGGTTCAGAGAAGTTAACCACATGTTTTGGACCAGGACCCTCCCACCTTACCAGCCTCGTCCATCCACTGAACAGAGAGCGTCTCTGGAAAAATGGATTGACGAAGATAATAAGGCCAGATATTACATGTTGGGCTCGATGTCTGATGAGCTCCAGCGCCAACATGAAGATATCGGGACTGCTCGCCAAATGTTGGCTCACCTGCAGGAGATGTTTGGTGAACAGAGTCGCGCAGCCAAATATCAAGTCACGAAACGACTTTTTAAGGCTAAGATGCGTGATGGGCAGTCAGTCCAAGATCACTGTCTGACAATGATCAAGGACATGGAAGAGCTTGAGAAGCTCGGTGTGAAGTTGGACTTGGATCTGCAGAACGATATTATTCTGCAATCCTTGACTGATGCATATGGGCAATTCATCATGAATTACCACATGCATAAACTTCAAAATTCCTTGGCCGAAGTTAATGAATATGCTGGTTACCGCTGAGCTTTCTATGAAAGGTTCTAAAGGCTCAGTTCTTGCTATGGAACGGACTTCTTCCAAAAGAAAGTCTTATGGAAAGAAAAAGAAGTCTGTGAAAAAGCAAAAGGTGGAAGGATCAAAGAAGAAGAAGGCAGAACCGAAGAAGAAGGCCGATGGCAAAGGAAAGTGTTTCCATTGCAACAGCGACGGCCATTGGAAGCGGAACTGCCCTACTTACCTGGCCACCCTGAAGAACAAGAAGGAAGGTCCTTCTGGAGGTATGCTCGTTATTGAGTCTAACCTTACGGTTTCTTCTGCATCCAGTTGGGTGCTTGACTCTGGTTCTAGTGCTCATCTGTGCACTTCTATGCAGGGTCTTGAGGATAGCAGGAGGCTGAGGGATGGAGACATGATCCTACGCGTCGGTAATGGAGCAAGAGTTGCTGCAGTAGCCGTGGGAACATATCCTCTTCGATTACCATCTGGTTTAGACTTAGTTTTAAAAGACTGTTATTATGTGCCTGCAGCTAGCAGGAATTTGATTTCTGTTTCATGCTTAGCACAAGAAGGTTATGTGATTCACCTTCTTTAAGGACCATTGTAACATTCTTTATGAAAGAAATAAAATTGCAAATGGTTTCCTTATTAATGGTCTTTATCAGCTACATATTGATGTACCTGTTTTTAACTATCGAGCAAAACGTGAATGCCAAACGACCTAGGGATAGTCCAAACGATAGATATCTATGGCACCTGAGATTAGGTCATATAGCAGAAGATAGGATCAACAAATTGGAGAAAAATGGGCTATTGAGTCCATTGACTTTTGAGTCATATCCAACTTGTGAATCTTGTCTTCAAGGCAAAATGACTAAACTCCCTTTTGTTGGACATGGGGAGAGGGCCACAGATCTCCTTGCCCTAGTACATACTGATGTGTGCGGCCCATTTCGATGTGCCGGCTAGAGGCAATTTTGTCTACTTCATTACCTTTATCGATGATCTGTCTAGGTATGGGTATGTGTATCTTATGAGACATAAGTCTGAAGCTTTTGAAAAGTTCAAAGAATTCAGACATGAAGTAGAAAAACAAACTGGAAAACCCATTAAGGTTCTTCGATCAGATCGAGGAGGTGAATACCTTAGCCGGGAATTCCTAGACTATCTTAAGGAAAATGGCATAGTCTCTCAATGGACTCCACCAGGAACACCTCAACTCAACGGGGTTTCAGAATGGAGAAATCGGACTCTATTGGATATGGTTCGATCCATGATGAGCTTCACAGACCTCCCTGATTTTCTTTGGGGACATTCATTATTAACTTCAATTTATTTACTGAATAGGGTTCCCTCTAAAACCGTTCCTACCACACCGTATGAGATATGGCACGGTAAGAAACCAAGTCTGAGTCATCTCAGAATTTGGGGTTGTCCGGCTTATGTCAAAAGACAACAAGCGGACAAGTTAGAGTTTAGGTCCTTTAGAGCTCGATTCATAGGATATCCTAAAGAGTCATTAGGATACTATTTCTACATTCCAGAAGACCACAATGTGATTGTGAGTCGACATGCCATCTTTCTTGAAAAATAGTTTATTCAAGATAGTGGCATTGGAAAGCAGATTAAGCTTGATGAGAAAGTCTCACAAGTAGAAAGAGCTAAGGACCAATTGGAACCAAATCAGGTTGAGCCAATAAGAACACTACCTCCTCCACCTCGTAGATCGGAAAGAGTTTTCCCGTCCCCCTGAAAGATACTTAGGTATTATTTCAGAGGACGTAGAGGAAATGTTCCTCATAGGTAATGGTGCTCATGGTGATGATCCCAAAACCTACAACGAGGCGATATCAGATATCGACTCCGAGAAATGGCTTGAGGCAATGAAGTCAGAAATTCGACTCGATGCACTCAAACCAAGTCTGGACCTTGGTAGATCCACCAGAAGGTATAGTACCTATTGGGTGTAAATGGATCTTCAAGAGAAAGATTGGTGCAGATGGGAATGTGGAGACATTCAAGGCTAGACTAGTGGCAAAAGGTTATAGTCAACGCGAAGGCATTGACTATCAGGATACCTTTTTCCCAGTAGCTATGCTAAAATCCATCCGCACATTGCTTGCCTGTTGCAGCCTATTTCGATTATGAAATATGGCAAATGGACGTGAAAAACGGCATTCCTAAATGGATATCTTGAGGAAGATATCTATATGGAACAGCCGCTAGGTTTCACATCCAGTGATACTGATCACAAGGTTTGCAAGCTGCAAAGGTCCATATATGGACTTAAGCAAGCATCTCGGAGCTGGAACACTCGTTTCAATGATGTGATCAAAAAGTTTGGTTTCATCAAAAATGAAGAGGAACCATGTGTTTTCAAAAGGGTCAGTGGGAGCGCTGTTGTCTTCCTCGTATTGTACGTGGATGACATCCTCCTTATTGGGAATGATATTCCCATGTTGACATCAGTCAAGATGTGGTTGTCCAAGGAATTCTCCATGAAAGACCTAGGTGAAGCATCCTTTATTCTAGGAATTAAGGTCTATAGGGATAGACCGAATAGGATGCTAGGACTTTCACAGAAGATGTACATAGAGGAAGTACTAAAGAGGTTTAGTATGGAAAACTCTAAGAGGGGATTAATACCCTTCAGACATGGTATTCATCTTTCCAAGAAGATGTGCCCCAGCACACCTGAGGAAATAGAACGCATGAGCAAGATCCCTTATGCTTCTGCAATAGGGAGCCTCATGTATGCCATGCTATGTACACGACCTGATATAGCCCATGCTGTGAGTGTCACAAGCAGATATCAGTCAAATCCAGGTGAAGAACACTGGACTTCTGTGAAATGTATCCTTAAGTACTTGAGAAGAACTAAGGATATGATGTTGGTCTTTGGTAATGGAGAACTCCAAGTTCAGGGATACACAGACTCGGACTTCATGTCCGATATAGATGATCGAAAGTCAACATCTGGCAGACTGTTTGTGCAAGAAGCTGGAAGAGTTCCAAGCAAACGGTGATAGCCGATCTCATCCGCGATTACCTTGAGAAAGGTTACGTTGAGGTCAAGAGAGTCAACTCCACAGATAATGTGGCAGACCCACTTACAAAGCCGTTGGGCCAGCAGAAGATCGAAGCCCACCTTGAGAAGATGGGACTTAGACTTGTAGCCAATTGGCTTTAGGACAAGTGGGAGATTGTTAGATATATGTGCCCTAGAAGCCAGAATTGGCTGACACTTGTAATACACTTCTAGGGGCAAAATTATAATTTTGACTATAATTAATAAAATGGGTTATTTTCTATCACATATGTGTATTTAGTGTCTGTGATACATCCTTTGAGTTAATGGTAATGATAATTCATATTTTCAAGAGTTGAAAATTTAAGACATGAATAATCATTATTAACTCATAAACATGCTCCCGACCATAGGATCATCACGAGGATGGTGATTGATCCGGAAGGTTGGTGTACGATCGCTTCTCTTTAGTAGATGAGTCTTGAGTCTACGGTGTGGAGACACCGGAGCGAGAGTACAGGTACTCGTTAGAGAACGAGGGCACTGAGCGTGACCACCTCGAGTAGTCATTAGGGAGTCTACCTTCTCGTCAATGACTGACTCGATGCTGCAGTAGTGTGTCTGGTTCTTTGACCTGAGATGCATCGGCAGTTCACCTTGAGGGTGTTATAGTTTGACTACACCATTACTCGGTCTCCTAGCCATATGGAACCCTGAGGTGTATGTTGGCTATAGACATGTTCATTGTAGGAACTGGATTGCATCAAGATGGAATCTATCTACCTCGGTGGTAGAGGAGCAGCCCTATGATGATCATGAGAATCAAGTCCAGAAAGCCCATGGCCATGGCAGAGTGAAATAATAGAAAGAGTTTCTATTTAGATTTTCACATTGGACTCGAATCGAATGATTACATCATATGACAGAGACTAGGGTTTGACGAGTTCACCTTAACCCTAATCTGATCGGGGCTCAAGATAGAAGAACTTGAATCACACAGGTAGCTGCACCAAGAGGTTCGCATTCAGCTCTGATGGGTTGCCACCATATACTGCTAGGTGTCACTGGTGGATTTTGGGAGCAATTAGAATGATTTAGATGATCGATCATTCTAGCTGTTCGAATCAGAAGAGTTCTGATCCATCGAAAGGAGTTTCGATGATGTCGATGATAGAGATCATGACATATCCCATTACCATACAGAACTGAACCTAACTGGGTCACACAAACAAGGGTTTGAATCTGGTGATCATCAATTGAACTGATCTAGTTCAATTGATCTGAATGAGATTCAATTAGGTTCAAGGAAATCGTGCTAGCACTCGATTGAACCTAACGTTCTTCTTTTACTATCATAAATAAGTTGTCCTGACTGAGCCAAAGGAGTTTGTGCTCAATCAGAGGCCTTCATATGGTCTGACTGGAGGTTGTCCAAGTCAGAAATAGGTTGTCTTATTTTGTAAGACATTACCTGCCATTTTTGGTCACCTGCCATTTCTTGTTCTTTGACTTTGGTCAAAAGTCTACCTTTGACTGGTCAAACGTTGACCATTGACCCTTTGACTTTTGACCACATGTCATGCACCTATTGGAGAGCTGGTGGGGGCCTTGTCCCCCTGCCAGAACCTGGCAAGGAGAAGGGCGCACGCCAAGGGTGGCGTGAGCCCAAGTAGGAGGCGCCTAGGAGTCCTTGTTGGACAAGGACTCCACCTCCCTTTAGGATTCCAATTAGAGTTCTACTAAGAATCCAGTTTGACTGGTCTTAGGCGCCCTCTAAGGAGGAATCCAGGGGTCTCTATTTTCCAACCAATCAGATTTAGATCTGATTTCACAAAGGGTTGTGATTGGTTGGAGAGGAAGAGGAGTTGGATCACGCTTAGTCTATAAATAAGACCCTGCGCCCAACCCTAATTCTAAGAAAGTCAAAGTGAATTCAATAGAGATTTCCCACATCCAAGGCTGCCTCTCCCCTCCCTCTCCATGCCATACTCTCTTCTCCCCTTGCTCTCCACGTCCAAAAGGAGTTTTGGACTTAGTTTGGTGCGATTCAGATCAAGGAAAGGCGACCAAAAGCAAGAAGGCTGCGCTGCTGCAAAAGGACGACTGCAGATCTTCAAAAGAGTTTTGAAGATCCTCCAAATTAGATCCAGATCTGATTTTTGGAGGTGTGATAGAGAAGAAGAGGTTCTCCAGATCCAACCCGAGTGGATACCGGTAGAGGCCAGGCGCTTGTGTGGCTAAGATCCAGAACCTTCCGCTGCAATCAGGATCATCTACAGGGTAATAGGATTACCCAAATCAGGTAAATTAAATTAGATTTAATTTATCTTATTTTATTTTATTTATTAAAATAATAAGAATCAGATCTGAAACATATCAAGATCTGATTAAGATCAAGAGAAAAATTTTTGAAATATATCTCTTGATCTAATCAGATCTGGACGAACCTGGACCGGGAAATCAGGATTTCCCTTCAATATGACCCACTATTGCATGCATGACATATAATGCTATAATTCCTCTCATGTCATAGGTACTGGAAAGATAGATATCACTATTCATTATAGATACTTGTGTAAGAAATTCATATCTAGATACGAAAACAAACATACCTCCAGTCATTGTTGATCAAGCTCAGATTCAATCAAGAACAAAGAAAGATGAATTTGTAGATGGATCTCCCCGAAACTTGCAAAAAATCACTGCAAAAGAGGTCTTCTAGTCTATACCAGAGGATCTCAATGCCTATACTTGATGGAGAATCATAGGTTGTATTTATATGCTAGACTAGGGACTCTTTTAAATTGACATAAACTCTTCTTTCCATCAAAAAAGCATAATCGTAGTGGAGTCCTTATTTTGACCTGAGTCTTTCTTTTAATATCATCTTAATTATCTTAAGTTATCTTTAATTAATTAGGTTACAAGTGGACTACATCAAGTTGCTAATATTTGGGACTGTTGACCTTATGATTGATTTTGATGATTGCCAAATCTTGAGTATTTGAGTATTTAACCATATGTTTCATAAGTGGATGTAGGTCTTTTTAGATATTTAAAATATAGAATTAATCCATGAAAAGATCTACACAAAATCACTAAGTCAAGGATTTCATAAGAAAAATTTTGAGTTTCTAACTTGAAGGTGTCGACCCCAAGGCTAAAGGTGTCGACCCCTATTTTGAAATGAGGCAAAAAGTTCAAGATTTTAAAGTTTAGAAAGTCCAGATGTCGACCCTAAGAGCAAAGATGTCAACCCCAGATTCTGGCACGGATTGGCACGTAAAGGGGACGACCTCTAGGTCGACCCTTGTGTTAGAGGACGACTTCAGGGTCGACCTTTGTTGCACAAAACTTAAGATAGAGAGAAGAAAACCATCAGATCCCAGGAAGTGTCGATACCTGAAGAAAAAGTATCGACACCTAAGGAAAAAGTGTCAACACCTAAAAGAAAAATGTCAACCCCAAGCATAAGACAGAACATAACGGTTAGTTTTCTGTACTTCTCCAATAGGCCATTCTCCACTCCAACGGCTAGTCCAAGCTTCTCAATAGGCAAAACTCACTCAATAGTCACTCCCAAGTATAAAAATAGTGAAAAAAATATTTTGGATCAAGAGATTAAGGATCGAAGAAAAAAAATCATTCAAGGAAAGGGAGTTACATTGAATATCAAAAAATAAGAGAAAAGAGAGAGATTTATGCCAACACTTCAAGCAATCTCTCAGCACCATTTAAGGAGAAGAGAAGCTACCATAGAGCATTCATTTAGCCTCTTCTTTCCACACCAAAAAGAGTTTCTTTTGTTCTAAGTCTTGAGCTGAATTTTTATTATTTGTATTTTTATTTTCTTTATAAGTTTTTTTGGAAGAAAAAAACTTGGAGTGTAGGTTGATCCAAGTAAAAAATTGGATAGTGTAGAGGTTGTGGTTGGTGCTCCTAGGTTAAAACCAATTAGATTGATAGTAAATCTGAGAAAACTATCTGTGTAGGATTGTGGTTGGTGAGCCCGACAAAATCAACTAGGTTTATGTGTGATCCTAGGTCAAAACAACTGCACTGTAATCTTGAATTATAGTAAAATTTTTGAGGAGATAGTTTAGGGAGTAGATGTAGATGTGGGTTGCACCGAACCATTATAAAAATTCTGTGTATTTGTGTTAGCCTTTCTTGTTTGCTTTACTTAGCTTTTAATTTTTGTTTTGCATTGCTTTAGTTCTTGTATAGCTTAAACTATAGTTAGTTTTCGCTGTTGCACATTGTAATCACCTCACATCCACTCAAGTTTTGCTTAAGTTGAAGCACATATTTACTTAGAGTTTAATTTGGCTAAAATTTTAAAAGAATCCAATTCAGCCCCCCTCTTGGCTTGCCACCTCTGAGCAATAAGTGGTATTAGAGCTGGTGCTCTATCATTAATTATTGACCTAATCGTCAAGGGCAAAAGATCAAATGGCAATCTCAAGTGGTGTTTCTTTTGTTGAAGGCCAATCCACTTCTAGACCACCTCTATTTGATGGCACCAACTACACCTTTTAAAAAATCAAAACGAGAATCTTCATACAAGCTCTAGACTATGATTTATGAAAAATCATAATTAGAGGACCACACACATCCATAAAAATAGTAAATGGTATAACTCATCCCAAACCAGAAAAGAAATGGGATCAATTTGATAAAAAGATGGCTCAATTGAATGCAAAAGCCATCAACGTACTTTATTATTCCTTAGATGTGCATGAGTTTAATAGAATATCTTCTTGTACATTGACTAAAGAAATTTGAGACATGTTAGAGATAACTCTGAAGGAACAAGTCAAGTCAAAGTGTCTAAAATTAACTTGCTTGTTCATAAATATGAAATATTTAAAATGAAGAAACATGAGTCTATTTTTGATATATTCATCAAATTTATTAAAATTATAAATGCTTTAAATAGCTTAGGAAAAACTTATTCTAACTATGATCTTGTTTGCAAAGTGCTTAGGTCTTTACCTAAAGATTGGAAAGATAAGGTGACAGCAATATAAGAAGCGAAGGATCTCACCAAGCTATCCTTAGAAGAACTTATGGATTCTTTTATGACTCATGAGATGCATATGGCTCAAAAGAAAGATGAAGAGGAGCCAAAGAAAATGAAGATCATCTCCTTCAAGTCTACTTCAAATTATCAAGAAAGTGATGAGTTGGAGGAAGATGAAGAAAAAGATGATGAGGACATGGTACTTCTTTCAAGAAAGTTCAAGAAGTTTCTCATAAAGAAAGACATGAAGAAGAAGGAGAAAGAAGAGAAGAAAATTACACCAACAACCAAATGTGTCCTAAAAAGATGAAGAGGAGTGCCTTACTAGGACTTTAGAAAAGTGGTGACTCGTCAAGCTCAGATGAGGAAGAGGAAAACGAGAATCTTTGCCTCATGATCTTGGAGGATGAGGTAAATTCTGAAAACTCATCCAATTTTACTTTTGATGAACTACTTGATGCATTTAATGAACTAATATATGAATTTAAAAAGTTAAGACAGAAAAGTAGGGACCTTAAAAAGAATAATTCTAATTTAATGGAAGAAAAGAATTTTTTAGCTAAAGAAAAAGAAAATCTGATTAAATATGAAAATTCTTTAGATAAAAAAATTCTTGAGCTTAAAAAGAAAAATGATATTTTGAAATCTTTCCTAAAAGAAAATGAAAATCTTTTAATTCAAAAGAAAGAGCTCTTGGAAGAAAATAAGAAATTAAAAAGAGAAGTTAAAATTTTGAAATCTATAGCTGAAAAGTTTACAATTAGCTTTCAAAATCTTCAATCCTTGGTAAAAACCAATGGAACTATTTTCAATAAAGTAGAAACCGATTTTAATATGTCAAAAAATTAACAAAATACTAAAAATATTTTTACTAGAGCTTCAACTAAAAACATCCTATTAAGTGCTTTAAATGTAATCAAATTGGCCACAAGATTTTGAAATGTAATTTTAAAAGAATTGGCCAAACCTTGATTAAACAAATTTGGGTTTCCAAAGAAACCTTGAATACTAACTCCTATGGACCCAAGATGACTTGGGTACCAAAAGTTTTGAAGTGAACTTGTAGGTTTGCCAAGGATCCAATGCTCTTAAAAGAAAAAAATATTTTTATTTAGATTTCTTAGATGTTAAGATAATGAATGATGATTGTTGGTATAATCTAAACATTTTTCTCATCATACCATCAATGATTGTTAAAATCTTTTTGATTGAATGAATCCTTTGATTAATATGCCTGTATATAAAATTTCTTTCTTGAAATACTTCTTATGTTTAATCGATTGATTTTGATGCTTATAATGAATTCATATCATGTTGTGAATGTTTTGATTTTAAAGGATAATATGCTCTTCTCTATATATCATGCCTGTGAGGATTTATGGTGCTCGTAAGCCTTAGGAGGCCATGGAAGGAGTCACGATGATGGCTTCGGAGATTTCAGGGGCTGGGTTGGTGCTTCGAAGATCTGGAACACAAGGTGAAGCAAAGAATCAAAGTCAGAGAATCAAGACTGCAGAAAGAAGATTTTATGTAGGTTAGCCGATTCAGTCCAAAACTGGATCAGCTAAGTCTCAGAGCACAGGCAAAATAGGGAGTTGAGCATTCGGAACTGCTGGCATAATACAGAACTAGATCGGCTCAGTTTGACTGCTGGCATAATACAGAATTGGGTCGGCTCAGTTTCAAACTGAGCCAACCCAGTGGAACTTAGCCAGCTTAGTGCTGAGACTGAGCTAGCTCAATGCACGGGCAAAGTTACACGAGGGTCTATCCTGGACTAGGATCTGGGTTGATCTTAGGAATCTTAAGATCTGATTTGAGAGGTCTTAAGGTAGCTAATTCATGTATGGGTCGGGTCTAAATCCAAAGGATGAGAGCATGGGAGACATGGGTGTACATGAGCTTGGTGAATGCTTTCATGTATTGGGTTAGCCAGAAAAATTTTTGGTCGGGCCTAATGGCTATGTATAAATACATAGATTGTATTAGGATTTTCAAGGTTGGAATCAATATAGACCTTTTTTCCATCAACTCTCTCTTCTTCTCTTGAGTTTCCGCCCTAGGGTTTTTGAAGAAGCCCTAAAGAAGTGGAGTGTCTCCCTCAAGCCCAAGGAGGGAGGCGCCCCATCACAGATCCAGATGGAGGATCAGTAGTTTGCTACCCATAGAGAATGTCATAGGTTTCTTCAGGTCCATGCTAAAGATCAGGAGCTTCCGCAACATGATATCGGGGTTTATGATGCCAAGGATGATTGGCATTCGAGCGATATCATGGAATATTAATTGGTATCAGGAAGAGGTGATGCCAGTTGGTGCGCTTATATTTGGTATCAGAGCCTGATGGTGCATGGAAGGAAAGGAGAAGTCGTACAAGATGAAATCAGAAATCTGCATAAGGATTCCATGGTATGTCTCAAATCTATCTTTGTTATTGTTGTGGTTTGGCCAACCGAAAGCAGCGGATTGAAGGTGGAGGTTGAGAGGTTTAACGAAAAGAAAATTTTTTCGAGTGGAAGGATTTGGTGCATGATTTGCTGATCGATCTTGGTGAAAAGGCCAGGATGTATGACGGTTATGTGATAGGCAGGGAGCACTGGTGTACTGCAGTAGTACTTCTCTGGAGATGTAGGACTGAGAGAGGCTCAACGATGCAGCAGCCGAGGGAGGTATCTCAATAGAGAGCATCGAGGTTCTCTAGGAAGATGGGTAGTGTAGGGCTATTGAAGAGAGGTTTCTCAAGGGGTAATGATCGAAGAAAGGCTGAAGAAGCGACTATACGTCCTTCAGTATCAGAAAGATGGGGAAGTAGTTGGAGATATATTTAGCGGTTCGATCAGAGCATGAATTTGTGGAGCCTTGGGAGTGATGGAGATGGATGATCCATGGAGGTCCAACAAGTCAATGTTGGATGGCTGTAGAGTGGCATAGAGATGAGTCAGGGAGCGCTGAAGTGCTGCAGGAGCGCTACCTTGGAGGCACAGGGGCTGAGAGAGGCTCGATGGTGCAACAATCGAGGAGTGTATCTCAGCAGATGGTGTTAGGAGTTTCTTAGGAAGATCGGGAGTAGGTCATAAGAAGAGCTAGGAGGTCTCAGGAAGTGCTAGGAGGTCTCAGGCAGTTGGGAGTATCATAAATCAAGTTTCTTCTGCAGAAGCATCAGGGAGAGTCATGGTTCAGGTGGAGGATGGTTCTTCGGACGCAACTGAAATGATGGCTGGTATAGGAGTAGAAGTGAAGGACTATGGTGGAATTTTTTAGGGTTCAATCACTGGATTCAGAAGAGTTGGATGAACTCTTGGATTTCAAAGGTGCCCACAGATTGTGGAGGTATCTGAGGTGGCTTCGAAGAGGTCTGTAGAGTGCGGAGAGTTCGAAAGGGCAGTGATGTATTCGAGGTGCAGCGGCAGGCTCAATAGTGCAGCATTGAGTAGTTGGCCTTGAGGGACTTGATGATAGAGTTGGCTTCTACGGCATCAGATGGACTTCAGATATAGGTGGAGCTTCGAAGAGGTGGCTTCATAATTGGAGAGAATTTTGATATGAGTTCAGAGCAGAGGGGTGCAGGAGGATCAATATCCTAGCACTAGTGTCGGTGATGTACAGTTCCAAATGGAGCAGCATGTGTAGGAGGATAGGCATAGTTCTGAGGAGACCATGTCAGGGTTTGCAGTAAGTGCCAGTACAGGAATGTTGCAGGTTCTCTAGGAAAGTCCAGAAATAGTGATGCAGCTGCTAAGTAGAAGAAATTCTATAATTCTAAGATGGTGCAGAGGTGCAAGCCAAGATCTTCAATGGTAGAGGCGGTCATCCCAAAGGCCTCAAGGGTGCACAATAACTAAAGAGGATTAGCAGAGGCAATATTTGCATAGGTGCTGTCGAGTATGCGGGGACAGTGTGATCATGCAGGAGGGCATTGTCGAGGGGTTTGCTAAGGCTTGGGAGCATCAAGATGGAGATTGTGAGAATTTATGGTGCTCCTAAGCCTTACGAGGCCACGGAAGGAGTCAGGGGGTTGGCTTCGAGGATTCTAGGGGACTGATTGTTGCTTTGGAGACTTGGGATACAAGATGAAGCAAGAAACCAAAGCTGAAGAATCAAGACTACAGAAAGAAGATTTTCTGCAGGTTAGCCGACTCAGTCCAAAACTGGGTCGGCTAAATCTCAATGCATAGGCAAAATAGAGAGCTATACATTCGAAACTGCTGGCACAGCACAGGATTGGGTCGGCTCAGTTTTAGACTAAGTTGATCCAGTGGAACTTAGCTGGCTCAATGCTGAGACTGAGCCAGCTCAGTGCGCGGGCAGAGTTATGCGAGGGTCTATTTTGGGCTAGGGTCTGGGTTGATCCTAGGGGTCTTAAGGCCTGATTCAAGAGGTCTTAAGGTGGCTAATTCATGTATGGATCGGATCTAGATCCAGAGGATTAGAGCATGGAAGATATGGGTGTACATGGGCTTGGTGAGTGCTTTCATGTATTGGGTTAGCCAAAGGAGTTTTTGGTCGGGTCTAATGGCTATGTATAAATACATAGGTTGTATTAAGATTTTTAAGATTGGAATTAATACAGATCTTTTTTTTCTCAACTTTCTTCTTCTTTTCTCTCTAGAGTTGCCGCCCTAGGGTTTTGGAAGAAGCCCTAGAGAAAGGGGCATCTTCCTATAGCCCAAGGAGGGAGGCGCCCCATCATAAATTCAGATGGAGGATCGGTGGTTTACTATCCATAGAGAATGTCATAGGTTTCTTCAGATCCGTGCTAAAGATCAGGAGCTTCCGCAGCATGGTATTGGGGCTTGTGATGCCAAGGATGATTGGCGTTCGAGTGATATCATGAAATATCAATTGGTATCAGGAAGAGGTGATGCTAGTTGGTGCGCTTACATTTAATATCAAAGAAAATTTGGTGGACTTCAGATATAGGTGGAGCTCTGTAGTGGTGGCTTCACAAGTGGAGAGAAAATTTGGTATGAGTTTAGAGCACCGGTAATGCACAGTTCCAAGTGGAGTGGCATGTGCAGGAGGACAGGCACAGCTCTGAGAAGATCGTGTTAGGTAGTATAGTATATGCTGGTGTAGAAATGCTGTAGATTTTTTAGGAAAGTCCAGAAAAAATGATGCAGCTGCTAAGTAGAAGGGATCCTACAATTTCAGGATGGTGCTAAGAAGCAAGCACAGATCTTCAATGGTGGAAACGGTCATCCCAAAGGCCTTAAGAATGCATAACAACTGAAGAGGATTCACGGAGGCAATGTTTGCACAGGTACTGTCGAGTGTGCAGGGATAATGGGATCGTACAGGAGGACATTGCTGAGGATTTTGCCAAGGCTTGGGGCACCAAGGTGGAGATTGTGAGGATTTATGGTGCTTCCAAGTCTTGGAAGGCCATGGAAGGAGTCACAGTGATGGCTCCGAAGATTCCAAGAGCTTGATTAGTGCTTCAAAGATCTAAAACACAAGGTGAAGCAAGAAACTAAGTCGGAGAATCAAGACTACAGAAAGAAGATTTTCTGTAGATTAGCTGGCTTAGTCCAAAACTGAATTGCCTGAGTCTTAAAGCACAGGCAAAATAGAAAGCTGAGCATTCAAGACTGCTGGCATGGCATAGGACTGGGCTGGCTCAGTTTTAGATTGAGTCGACCCAGTGGAACTTAGCCGGCTTAGTGCTGAGACTGAGCCGGCTCAGTGCGCGGGCAGAGTTACACAAGGGTCTGTCTTGGGCTAGGATCTGGGTTGATCCTAGGGGTCTTAAGGTCTAGTTTGAGAGGTCTTAAGGTAGCTAATTTATGTATGGATCGGATCTAGATCCAGAGGATGAGAGCATGGGAGATATGGGTGTATATGGGCTCGGTGAGTGCTTTCATGTATTGAGTTAGCCAGGAAAGTTTTTGGTCGGGCCTAATGGCTATGTATAAATACATAGGTTGTATTAGGATTTTCAAGATTGGAATCAATTCAGACCTTTTCTCCCTCAACTCTCTCTTCTTCTCTTGAGTTGCCATCCTAGGATTCTTGAAGAAGTCCTAGAGAAGGGGGCGTCTCCCTCAAGCCCAAGGAGGGAGGCGCCCCATCACAGATCTAGGTGGAGGATCGATGGTTTTCTGTCCATAGAGAACGTCACAAGTTTCTTAAAGTCCGTGCTAAAGATCAAGGGCTTTCGTAATATGGTATCGGAGCTTGTGATGCCAAGGATGATTGGCGTTCGAGCGATATCATGGAACATTAATTAGTATTAGGAAGAGGTGATGCCAGTTGGTGCACTTACAATGCTATGGTTAAAACACTTTAACTTGATATTCAACATAATACTTTAAGACTCTCCTTATCAATTCTATATTTGATGAATATAAACCTAAAAATATTTAATTCCTTTAATTGTTAAGCTTTCAAGAGAAACTAAGTTTAAATTAAATTTAATTAAATTTTCCCCATAAAATATTAAACTATTAAATTCACTGAAAATTACGTACATAAAATAATATTAGAATATAAATCATCTCCTCATAAAATTCAAATGCTTGAAACTGCATTGCATCTTAGTCTTTTCTAAGGTTTCAAGTCTTTCCTAGTTGAAACCAAACATATAGAGCCTAGATCTAGAGTTTTCCTTCTCAATACTCCTAATTTAATTGATTATCACATCCTATTTGGTTAAATCATTGAATCTTAAATTCAGTTTGAGTGTCATCCTTAACCTCCAAATCAATTGAATGTCTTTTTTATCTAAATTTGATTAAATTTTTCTAATTTGGATCCTCTCTGAATTGATTTTTGATCAAGGCGTCGATGCTAAACCCTATAGGTGTCAACACTCGAGCTAAAAAAAAGATATTTCTCTTTTGAAAAATGTGATGTCTTGATTAATATTGAATTGCTTGATGTTTTATTATCATTTTACATCCTTAAATTTGGCTTTTGCTACAAAAGTAAGGGAGAGCAAATTCTAGAGAATTATAACTTAAGTAAATATAAATGTTTAAGTTCGATAATATGAAATTTAGAAAATGCTCGATAAAGAAGAAGAATAATTGAAAAATAAAAAATATTTAACATAAAAAAGAATAAAATTTAAGACTTCAATGAATGATTTGACTGATTATTTGATATATGAATTAACTAATGATTTGTCTTACTTAATCAATGCTTTGTGATCTTAAAATTTTACTTAGTTATGAAAGTGGCTATGTTTGTAAAATAAAAAAGGAGAAAATATTAAAAAAATAATTATGTGATTAAAAATTCATTTAAATCTCATGAATCTAATTTTTAATGCTAAATTCTTGTTAAATATGCTCAATTTGAAAGAAGAAAGGAGAGAAATACTTTAATTTATTTGAAGTTACTAAGTGACTTATGTTGGTATCAATGAACATTCATTGCATAATATTATTGAGCTTTTATGTGCTTCTAAATTTTCAATTTTAACTTGAATAATTTGAATGATATTAAAGTTTAAACTCTTAACAATTAATTAGAGTTTAACTGATTTTGAAACGTACTCTAAATCTAATATTTCTTGTGACAAATTATATTTTATTCTAAAAGATTCAAATTGACTTGTGCTAAGAAAATTCAATTTTATCCTTTGATTCATATATGCTTATTATTTTTGATCTACTTGACTATATTACTACACTTCTTTGAAAAATTAATAGGAGTTAACTTAGAGTTAATTTAAAATATTTTCTATGCTACAAACAAGCTGAATTTGACACTCTTTTAAATTTGAGACTCATTTAGAGATGTAAATATGATTTTAAGTTCTATCATATGGGAGACTTTCAAAATTGAAACATCATTTGTTAAATTTTTTTTATTCGATACATTCATGATACATATTTTTTCTAAATTAAGTTGATGGATTTCTTTTAAGAAAAAGAAAGAATAAATATCATGTTTTTAACTAAAAAGCTCTAATTTTTAAACTTAAATTAAGAATCTACATTGTTGGTTTCAAATAGAATTTTGACTTTAGACATACTTTTCTTGATATCAATTTTGCTAAATCATCTAAAAGGATTCTATCCCTTAGATATCTTGATGAAATCAGGATTCAAATATTTTCAAAAGGGGAAGAGTGACATCAATATGAATCTGATATCCTATATGCTTACTTTTTATATTAAATGTCCATGAAGTTTAAATTTGATACCCTCTTGAACTTCAATTAAAATTTTTTAAATTTAATATAATTTTTTAAATTTTGATTGATTTTGATGATACATCTCTGATCCTTCCCATGTCAAAAAGGGGAGAAGATTTGTTGAGTACATGCTTGAGCCAATAATACATTTTGTGGAGCTTATTGAAAGTCTTTTAAAATCCTTGAATATGAATTTAAGTTAAATGGGAACCTTCATGAATCTAAATTTAAGTTAAATGAGAGCCTTCATGAAGTGTGCATTTATATTTATGTATATTATCACTTCATGATTTATACTAGCTAGTTTATTGAAACACATCAAATTTTATTTCTATGCATATACTTAAAGTTTTGCCATCATTAAAAGGGGGAGATTGTTTATCCTATGATTGATTTTGATGATTGCCAAATCTTGAGTATTTGATATTTAACCATATATTTTATGAGTGGATGTAGGTCTTTTCAGATATTTAAATTATAGAATTAATCCAGAAAAAGATCTACACAAAATTACCAAGTTAAGGGCTTCATAAGAAAAAAATTTAAGTTCCTAACTTGAAGGTGTCGACCCCAAGACTAAAGATGTTGACCCCTATCCTAAAACGAGATAAAAAGTTCAAGATTTTAAAGTTCAGAAAGTTTAGGTGTTGACCCTAGGAGCAAAGGTGTCGATCCCAGGCTTCTGGCATGGACTGGCATGCAGAGAAAACGATCTTTAGGTCAACCTCTGTGCCAGAGGATGACCCCAGGGTCGACCTCTGTTGCACAAAACTGAAGACAAAGAGCAGAAAATTTTTGGATCCCAGGAAGTATTGAAACCTGAAGAAGAAATGTCGACACCTAAGGAAAAAGTATCGACATTTGAAAGAAAAGTGTCAACCCCAAGCACGGGACAGAGCATAATGGCTAGTTTTCTGCACTTCTCCAATGGACCATTCTCCACTCCAATGGTTAGTCCAAGCTTCTCAATGGGAAAAACTTATTCAATAGTCACTCCTAAGTATAAAAATAGTGAGAAAAATATTTTGGATCAAGAGATTAAGAATCGAAGAAAGAAAATCATTCAAGAAAAGGAAGTTACATTGAATATCCAAAAATAAGAGAAAAGAGAGAGATTTAAGCTTCAAATTCAGAGGGCATTCAAAAGTCATCTTCCACAATATTTCAAGCAATCTCTTAGCACCATTTAAGGAGAAGAGAAGCTACTATAGAGCATTCATTCAGCCTCTTCTTTCCATACCAAAAAGAGTTTCTTTTTGTTCTAAGTCTTGAGCTAAATTTTTATTATTTATATTTTTATTTTCTTTACAAGTTTCTTTGGGGGAAAGAAATTTGGGGTGTAGGTTGGTCCAATCCAAAAATTGGATAGTGTAAAGGTTGTGGTTGGTGCTCCTAGGTTAAAATCAATCGGATTGATAGTGAATCCAAGAAAACTATTGGTATAGGGTTATAGTTGGTGAGTCCGACAAAATCAACTGGGTTTGTTTATGATCCCAGATCAAAACAAACACACTGTAATCTCGGATTATAGTAGAATTCCCAAGAGGATAGCTTGGGGAGTGGACGTAGGTGTAGGTTGCACCGAACTACTATAAAAATTTTGTGTATTTGTGTTGGCCTTTCTTGTTTGCTTTACTTAACTTTTAATTTTTGTTTTGCATTGCTTTAATTCTTATATAGCTTAAACTATAGTTGGTTTTCACTGTTGCACATTGTTATCACCTCACATCTACTTAAGTTTTGCTTAAGTTGAAGCACATATTTACTTAGAGTTTAATTTGACTAAAATTTTAAAAGAACCTAATTCACTCTCCCTCTTGACTTACTATCTCTCGACAATAGAGACAAGTACAACAACTTGTCCTTGCTATTGAATGCTATATAGGCCACTATTACCATGAATGCTAGATAATTCAACCATTCCTCTACAGATGGATGGTGGCAACTGCAAACAAACCATCATCCTTGAACTTTTTGCTCCACTAAGATCTCGTCATAAAATGATAGCTCTTGCCCCTTAATGTACATCACTCGCTTGCATCCTTGGTATTTTGGTTTATACCTTTGATGTTTTGGCTAAAAATCTAGATGTTTTGGTCTACTACCTTAGCGTGTAAACCATAAACTTTAGTATTTCAGCCTACTCTGACACTTGGTTGGAGGTTGGCATGCAACTTAGCTTGGTAGCTAAGTACAACTTCAGCTTATTGGCCTAGTACTTCATCCTAAGATTTTTAACCTACATCTTGAGGCTTGAGGGTTGACATCCTTTCAAAATTTTTTTTAAAGTCTGTCTAAAATATCCATTTGGAAGACTTGTTATTACTTGGCCCACACCAAATGACCTTTAGAGATTTGTTATTGATCACTCTTCAAATCATAAGATAGTGGTCTGGATGTAATATAAATATCAATCAAGGACTAAATCTAATTTCATTTTGCTTTATTAGATTATTCAAAAAATTATGTTATTGGATACGGTGTTCCTTCAAAAGATCATGATATTGCTTTCGAACAGTTAGACAAAAAGTTTTTATCGAGATATAAGCTTTTGGAGAGCCAACTTCTATATGTCATTATTGTAGTGCTTTAATATGGATAGAAGAAAGGAGTAGCAATAGTTCAAAGAATGATATAGAGTTCTTTCCATGCTGTCAAGTTGGAAATGTGTTGCTACATGACTTACCTGATGAACATCTTTAGTTCTATAGTCCCTCATGAATGGATAATTTGATATGTTAAGATTAAAATTTATGGAGCATATAAGACAATATAATTTAATATTTACTTCCATCAGAGGTAAGATTGATTCCAATGTTATGAAATGGACGAGGTTCTTTCAATTTGCACATAAATGATCCAATTATCATAGTATTGGATCTCTCTATCCTAATGAAAGTAAAAGGCATAAATTTGTTCAACCATGTTGACCTAAGGTTTGACTTTAATGATACAAAATACTTGAGTATAGATAATACAAATTGTGTGTTTTGAGAATGGTGTAGGATCCTTTAGGTGCTCAAAATAACCCATTGAATTAAAGACTTAAAACAACTAAGTTAAAAGAATTTTAAAGATATTTTTCATAAGTTTGGCTTAAAGGAGTCGATCCTTGAACATCCACAGGTTCAAACAAAAGACCAATATTTTTGGAGGTTTTAGGAGTCAAACTCTAAGATTCAAGAGTCAACCCTAGTACATTAGAGCTAACTAATACTTTTCATGAGTCAATCCCAAATTTGTAGGAGTCAACCCCTAAATAGTTTCAGGCCAAAGATAGAAAGCATATAAAAATGACCTTCGGAAGAGTCGACCCCAGAGTAGTATAAGTTGATACTAGATAGGGATTAGTCGACCCCAGAATAGTCTCAAGGAAAAGATAAAGGATATGAAAATAGAAAAATCTCCTCTAAGAGTCAATCCTAGCACTTCAAGAGAAGACCTATAACAGACATAAGTTCATCCCAACTCCAACAAGAGTCGATCCTAGAATCACCGTAGACACAAGACAAAGGATAACAAAAAAATTAGTGTTCAAGAGTTGACCCAAAGGCCAGATTAGTCGACCTCTGATAGTGATGAGTTGACTTCTGAAGAAAAGGAGCCAACTCCTCCGTATTTGACAGTCTAATGGCTAGTTTTTTAAAGTGCTTCCAATGGATAGAAATCTTTTCAAATAGCTAGTTTAGTCCCTTCAATGACTTATGTACCTAAGCTACCAAACAGAGAATCAATTAAATATCACTCAACTCCCTCTCAATCATAAAGAAGTTAAAGCCTCTAAAGTGAATCTTCCATGGTTTCTCTACTACATTTTATTGAGTTATTTTTGTTTCTTAAGTGTTGGCTCAATTTCTTTTTGTACGATTATGAATCTTATTGTTGTTAGAAGTTTCTTAGGTTAGAAAATTATGGGATAAGCTAATCCAAGCTCGGAATTAGATGGTTTCTGAAACTAAATCTAGAAATAACTTAGTTGGGGAGGTTGTGGTTGAATACCTAAAATAAAATTCGACTAGGTTGATTATGAACCCGCTTAAGATAATCAAACTATAATCAATTGGATTATAATTAAAATTTTTAAGCAAAGAATCTTGGAGAGTAGACATAGATGCTGAGTTTGATACCAAACTACAATAAATTGTGTTCATGATTATGTATTGCTCTATATACTCTTACCCTACATCTTTTAGTTTTATTTTGCAGTTTCTTCTTACAAACATTTCACCCTCATATAGTAAAACTAAAATTAGTATGCATATTTGTTTAATTATTTTAAAGAATCCAATTCACCCTCCTTCCCTCTTGAGTTGCTATATCTAAGCAACAAATTATACATTTATGACACAACATGAAAGTAGAGATTGAATAAATGATATTGAAAGGGATGATGGCACATTATTAATATTTTCTTCTCTATTTTTTCATAGGATGAAACAGTCACAAGATGCACGTGCTTCAAGCTCCGACCAAAACGAAACCAATGGCTCCACTTCAAAAATAGAAGACATCGGAATCTTCAGGCTCAAATTAAAAGGATCAGATGTCTCAATATAAGTAAACATGTATTTATCCTACTACAAATATTCAATTGTATTGTTAAATAATTTTTCTTTCCATGGGGTGCTAATCTTTTTCTTAATAAGATGTTGGAACCAAAATAGCTAATACTTATTAAATATATTCTACTTATATATTTATTTTCATTCTATCCTTTGAGAAATTATTTATTCTTTTATTATATAAATTTACATTTAGAATTTCATAATCATTATCATTATTGTTTATTTAATCACATTCGCATATTAAAAAAAAATTAATAAAGGAAAGGATCCTATGTAAGAAAAGTAAAAATAATCTCTTGAAGAGTAATCTTGAGTTCAAGAGATAAGTATTTATTAACTTTCCATTATGGTTGTTATATGTAACACTAGAAATTGTTAAACCACGGATAGCTACTAAACGATCTATCATTTTCTGCAACATCTTTTGTCAAAAATTCATGCATGTTATTAGTTTCTTAACAGCATCACTACTTAGTAGTAACATATATGTCATCCATAAGATTAAGCCCACTACTTGAGGCATGGTGGTTTTGAAGTACCCAAACTGAAACTATTCCTATATATAATTTTTTTTGTCACAAATGCTAGCATCCATGCTCTCACCAGCCAAAAGAGGAAGTGAGTTTGGCCAAAGAGAAAGTCCAAACTTAAGCCTACCATTCCCGTGATGTCATTTGTATGGTCCAGGGAGTTGAGGCACCCATTAAGATACTATGATATTTAAAAATTATATTTTATTTCTTTCCTTATAAATATATTTTACTAAAGTTTGACATGTGCCATACATATGATTTTAAAAATAAAAAAATGTGTAATAAATGTTAGCAAGGTGATTTGAATCCTTAACCTTTAAGGTTTATAGCCACATGCACTAACCAACTATGCTATCAACATAGTTATTTAAGAGCTCCACTAAGAACGTACACAACATATAAATGGTATTTTGGAAAACGGAAACCGGAGCCACACAAACAAAAGCCTTACCAACAGAAGTGCTAAGAGAGCATCAAATTTGATAGTTAAACATATGTATATAACTACGTATATACTAAAAGTTAAGGCTGTTAACCTAAACCCAATCTAATCGCTAGAGGTGGAGGTTTCCCTAAGGTTACTCCCATCCTCACTATTATATATAATATATGTACTAGAAGGATGGAAATCCTCCCATCCTTAATTAAAAAGTATCTCAACATTTTTTCCATATAAAGACTTTCAATAAAAATGCGTAAAAAGTTTTTATCTTGTTATATCTTCCAAGAATATATGTAGATTGTCAACTTCATATATTATATGGAGTTTAGATCCAAAATGAACTTGCAAAATTTCATTTTATTATATTTAAACTATACCGTGAGTTCCATGAGAAATTAACATGATTCTACTACATAATTATTTTGTTATGGATGACCAATTGAACCGAATAAGAATCAGTAGTAATGTTTAAAATCGATTCCCTAAAAGCTTTTAGGGAAAAATTTTGTTTATATATACATTGTAGGAATCATTAAATTAAATGTTGTTTATCAAAGATCATTATTTAGAATAAAATAAAATCTTCAACTTTTTTAATTTTATCTTGGTTAACTTATCTCCTAATTTGTTTTTCCAAATAATGAGGATTTTATAAAGCTCACAAATGATAATGGCATATAAATAGAACCTAGATTGAGTCTTGTTTATTTATTTGTTATGATCTCATTAATCAATTTTCTTTCAATTAAATAGGGAGTAGATTTGGTTTTAGTTTTATAGGCCATGCTATTTTCTATGAAATTTAATTGAGTCCAACATAAAAATACTTAATTTTGTGATGCATATACAAATATACCTTCCACTAATCTTATATATGTATGTCTACATAAACAATCACATATGTAATTTCTACTTCACAACAAGTATGAGTTCTTATTACTTTAAATGTCTTATTGCTTTAGGTTATATTTATATCTCATACATGCTTAAGCATGTATATTATAGCTAGCCATTCACTATATACATTATACTTAGGCCTTATTTAGGATTCTTGTTGGTAATAGTGCTTTCGAGAAGTAGAGTTGTTATAAAAAAATATTTATTATTTGAAAACTTTATTTTTAAAGCGATGTGGAACTTTAACATATATTTAGTAATTAAATTAAGAAAGTACATTTGATATGATAAAGTAACAATAAAAGATAATACATAGAATTGTATATAGAGTATAATAGAATATAATATTATATATTATTATATATTAAATATTATTATATAGTATAATATTATTATAATATAATATAATGTAATATAATATTATACTATAAGATAATATTATTATGGCACATAAATAAAACTTAGATTGATTCATTTATTTATTTGGTATGGTCTCATTAATCAATTTAGTTTCAATTAAATAGAGAGTAGGTTTGGTTTGAGTTTTATAGGACATACCATTTTCTACGAAATTTAATTGAGTCCAATATAAGTATACTTAATTTGTGATGCATATACAAATACACCTTCCACTAATTCTATATATGTATGTCTACATAAACATTCAACATATGCAGCTTTTACTTTACAACAAGTTTTTATTGCTTTAAATATTATTGGTGTAGAATCTGGTTGATGTCAGGATGAGCTGGAGCTAGAGAAAATGAGATCCCCATCGGTGACTTGCAAGATAAGTCCTGACCGGAGCTGGAGGTGGCTCCAGCAGGATCCTTCGACGATCAAGTCAGCTTTTCTGACCAATAGAAATGGAGTGCTTAGAAAAATTAAAGCAGAATTTTAAGCTTAGAGAGAAAACGTATCTGGAGGATCCTTTATATAGACAAAGCTCATAATAAATTGATGGTGACAATCATAACTGCCTGGTAGTAGGTTGTTCAAGATCACGTGAAGTTTGTTATAGAAGGTAGTGTCCATTATCGCGACATGCCAATTTATTAAAGATCAATGATTGGAGTTTGGATGGAGCATCTATTAGCAGTGAAGGACTTTGCATTACAACAATTCTAAAAAAGTTCAGACTTCTCCGAGGTCATTTGCATGTAGATTGACTAGCACTGAGCTAGGGGTTGAATTTGCATAGACGATGGGATCCTT
Organism: Cocos nucifera; assembly: GCA_006176705.1. Lineage (NCBI taxonomy): Eukaryota > Viridiplantae > Streptophyta > Magnoliopsida > Arecales > Arecaceae > Cocos > Cocos nucifera. The sequence goes on along the minus strand of QRFJ01000355.1, from coordinate 629,906 downwards.
CTGAACGATCATAGAGAGTTCAACCAGAAGAAGCTCTTCTTGGCGACTAGAGGGAGTTCAATCGGAAGGAGCCCTATGGGCGATTGGAGGGAGCTCTTCTTGGTGATTGAAGGGAGCCCTGTGGATGACTGGAAGGAGTTCAATTGGAGGGAGCCCTATGGGTGACTGCAAGAAATTTAGCCAGAAGGAGCCCTTCTTGGTGACTGGAGGGAGTTCGATCGAGAGTTTCAAGATGGATTGCAAGTGGCTAATTTGAAGATGAGATCCTTCTGTTAACTTTGTCCTGCACGCACGAGATTCCAAATATCATGAAGTCAAGATTTGTTATCCCCCGTAGGGCATAGAAGTTTATCTATGGAGAATCTCTGCCAATTTATGGCTCTTGTCGTGAGATCTAGTTTGTAATAAAGAAATTTAACCTGAGGGAGATTTGGTTAGATGGGGATTCTGGCAACTTCAAGATCGGTCAGATCAAGTTATGCAAGAATTGAATGTTTAGCTAGCTGCTTAGACGATTCTCTTCACTGTTCAAGTTCATCAAAAAAGAAGCTCAACCGAAGCCAGCCACTAATAATCAAGGAACTCGACTGCTTTCATGGTCAGCCACCAAACTCGTCTAGGTGAGGTCTGCAGCGTATTACGGGCTCTGGAGTTTACTCATGTAGCCTAGAAAATCGACTGGCGGATTGAAGATTGGCCATCACGAGACCGTCTTGGAATTAGATACCAGGCCAAACTTTGGCAGGAGCAGGTTTAACCCCAACAATAGTCTCTCTACTCTTGAGTTCGAAGTTCGAAGGAAGAAAGTAAAAAGAAGATGACTATCGAAGTTCTTTTTCGATTTCCATGCTTGTTGGATGAAAAGTTTTGGCTTTTTCCATGCTGATGTCGAAATTTTTTTAACATGAGGTGATCCAAAAAGATAATTTTTTAAAACTCCCATCGAAACTCTGCTTAAGGTGCGGCGTAATTAAGGTTCTGTCCGTTGTCCATCCTCTGCCATGATGAGTAGGACACGCATCAATCAGAGATCGACTGGAGGAGATCTGCAATCATAACTACCTTAAGCTCTTCCGAATATTTAAGCTCATCTTCTTTCTCTAGGATCTCATTTCATCCAAGTTTCTCCTCTCTTTTCTTTGGTTTTCATCTTCTTCCTGCTTCAAAGTTTCGGCATCTTTCGCCATTTTCGTCGATCCCAGGTGTCTTCTTGTTCGATTTCCTTCGCGTCCATCGCCTCTTTGTTCTCCTCAATCTAATTAGGTTAGTTCCTAAATCTCTCTTTTGATTATTTCCGCATCTTCCTTGTCCTTTTGGTTTCTTCAAAGAAGTTTTGAATCTTATTTTTCTTAAATTTTGAGAGATTTTTCCAAGCCTAATTTGATCCATACGTCTGCTGAAGAATCTTGGTTAACCTGTTTCAGGGGTTTGGCTCATCTGGCCCTGATGGATTCATCTCTTAAGGACTTCAAGCCTGTAGAAGTATCCCGACTTCCTTTTATTCCGAACACCATCCCTTGCCAACTTTGGCATGATGACCTTTCTTTGATTAGAGTCCAGTTTGGGATCCCTTCCAAGTACGATCTCAAGCTTTCCAGTCCTAGCGATCGAGCCTACTCTCCTCGTCCAGGCTGTATTTGCCTGTATGTCGAAACCCTTTGTGCCAGACTTCAGTTACCAATTCTTCCTTTCATGATAAACCTATTTAAATTTTTGAACATTTTTCTTGCCGCTATGGTGCCGAACTCATTTAGGTTTGTCATAGATTTCTTTCCTTGTGCATCATGATTGATATTCGACCTACTATTTCTTTGTTCCACAACTTCTTCATATTTAAACATCATCCTACCACCAAAGATTGGTGGTATGTCTCTTTCCAGTTTGGCAAGAAGAGATTACTTAAGGATGTTCCTTCTTCTATTCATAATTGGAAGGAGATTTTTTTTTTTTTTTGTTTTATGTTCCTCCTTAGAATTAGGACATTCTTTTTTGGGGGATATAAGAAATTTGGCCCATCGAGCTCCCAGACTTGAGAAAGAAGATCGGGACTCAGTCAACAGACTGAAGAACTACCAAGTTCCTTTGATATTTGGGCTTCTAGATGATCAAACTTTATTTAACCTCGATCTCAGCCCCCTTAATCTGATAGGTGGTCCCCTGTAACCAGTCAATCATGCATTATTTTTCTTCTAACTTTAATCTTTTCTGTCATAGAGATGACTCCCGAAGAACGAAATCACCTGGCAAAAAAAATCAAGTTCCTCAAGAGGAAGGATAGTTCTATTAGAGAACCATCGAAGAAGGCTCATGTCGAAGAGCCGAGCCCGATCATGCCGATCCAGGCCATGCCTGCTCTAGAAACTACCATGGTAGCATCGAATTTGACCCTGCTCGACGAAGTTGCTGCCCCTGAACCTCTCAAATAGGAAGAGATTACTGAGAAGAAGAGGAAGGCTATTAGAAAGAGAGTCAGGAGGAAGGCCAGGAATTCTAGTGGTGAGAGCTTCGGCAAAGAGTAAGCTTCTCTGGATGATCAGGAGGTCGTCCATTCTCTGATGTGGAGAAGCATTCTCCCGCATATCATTGACAAGATGATTCGAACAGAAAATGCGAAGAGGTTCAAAGAGTCCTTTGCCGTCTATCTCGAGTAATTGATCCTTCCTGATCTTGATTGAATGTAGAGTGTACTTTTGAAATTCTGACTTGGTTTCTTTATGTTCTGCAGTTGGGGCACTACTTGTTTTCCCATTCGAAAACAGCGGACCTCTGCCAGGTCAAGGCTTCTAAAGCCCTTCAGGAGGCTTAGGTGGAGATTGAGAAGGTTTGAGCCGAGGTTGATTGTTTGAAGGTGGCCTCGGAGGTTCAATCTTTAGAAGTTGAGTGCCTTCGGAAGGTGCTGCAAAAGGAAGAAGCAGCGGCAGGATTGAAGGCTGCTTTGACTCTTGCGGAAGAGGAGAAGAAGAAGCTTGAAGAGAAGATCGATGCTGAATGGGAGTGGGCTGTCAAAGTCTTCAAGTCCTCCAAGGCTATGGAGGACATCAAGATCACTTTTGCCCGAAAAGCTTTCCTGGAGAGGTTCAAGATCTGTATGAGGAGAGTTGCAAAAAACTTTTTGGATATGGACCTCGACCTTCTGACAGATGAGTTTGGTGAAGAAGCAGGTCTCTCTGATGCCAGTACTGCCTCTCCCATGGTCGAACCTACCCCTGAAGTTTTTGAGCTTGTAGCAAGAGCCTCCGAATCAGCTTTCGAACCTGAGATTGCAGGGAATGCATCAACCTTGACTGCTGTCATGCCACCAGAGGTCGAATAATTTTTGATAATTATAATTTTCCTTCTTCTTTTTTCTTTTTTTGATGTACTTAAACCATTTTGAGTAATGAAAATATGTTTCTTCTCTTTATACTTGTGTTGTGGTATGTGTTGCTCAGAATCTTTCTAGCGATCAGAGTCATGTCCTATCACCTTCGGCCAAGGCTGAGCCACTACCTCAAGGTGTTTCTTTGAAGTCCATGATTAGAAACATGAAGAGAAGTTCATCATCTGAAGAAGAAACTAAAAAAGATAGAAGATGAGCTTCTAGGATCGAAGAAAAGTTGTTCAGAGCTGACGATCGAGGTCACTCGCTTACGCCAAGTGCACAACGATTCCATAGATTATATCAAAAAGAAAAGAAATTTTAAAGTTGAGCTTGAAGAGATCAAGAAGCATGCGAGTGGGAAGTCTTGGTCTTTAACAACCAAAGCTTGCTCCCTTGAGGTCGAACTCAATACAGCAAAGGAGAAAATTCAATTGTTGGAGGGAAGCTCATCATGATCTACCAGTCGAGAAAAGTATGGCTGGGATTGGTCTAAGAGATTTTCAAAACTTGAAAACCAGTATCACACCACTGAAGCTTCATACAAGAGTTACAAGCTCGACTGGAGTGATGAAATTGTTGATCTCCATCGACAACTCTGGAAAGTGGATGAGAAGATAGCCGATCTTAAAAGGCCATTGGCAAAGAGGGTAGAGACCAGCTCGAGCAGAGAATCAGATGAACTTCTTTTCTTAAGAAATTCTTTGGAGAACCCGACAGTGGTATATGCAAAAGAATCGACTGAGCTTCAACAATTGAAGATCCAACTGACTTATGAGCGACAAGCTATTAAGGATGCGGAGGTCGGGTCAGTGGTTCTAAGAAGACAGTTGCGAGAGTCTGAGGATAATTATCGATGGGCTGATAGGATGTTTGTAGAGAGTTTGCTGAAGAGAAAGGATCTTGAGGAAGAAATTACTAGCTTGAAGCAGTCTCTTATGATGGCCGGGATCCGTAGCCCGAAGTCTGAGGATTCTGGACCCTCTTAGGACTTTGTTTCTCTCTCTCTTTTTTTGTACATGGTCTTGCAGACCTTTGTTTTGTAATAGATTTCAGCTTTAATAAAATGATGTTTTCTTCAATTATCTCTTTGTCTTGTATGGATTTAACGTCTGTTGATTTTACTATTTTCTTCACCTCATCTCTTATCAAAATGATCGTTGAAAAATGCTTCTCTCATATCTTAAATAATTGAAGATCTTTATCCGTGTCAGGATGAAGTTCTCCTCCTATTCCTAATCTGGTTGGTCTTTTCTTTATCCTCCTATCAGGATGAGGTCCTTCTCCTATTCTTGATGGAGTTAGCCTTTATCTTTATTAGGGTGAGATCCTTCTCCTATCCCTAACAAGATCGTAGGGACACAAAAGGACTATTATAAGGGCCTCTTCTCTTTTCCTATCTTAAATAACTGAAGGTCTTCATCCATGTTAGGATAAGGTTCTCCTCCTGTTCCTGATATGGTTGATCTTTTTCTTATCCTCTTATTAGGATGAGGTCCTCCTCCTGTTCCTGATGGGGTCAGTCTTTATCTTTATTAGAACGAGGTGTTCCTCCTGTCTCTAACAAGATTATAGGAGCATAAAAGGGCCATTGTAAGAGCCTTTTTCCTCCTATTTTAAATAATCGAAGGTCTTCATCCATATCAGGATTAGGTTCTCCTTCTGTTTCTGACATGGTTAGTCTTTTTCTTATCCTCCTTTCAGAACGAGGTCCTCTTCTTATTTTTGACAGGATTGGCTTTTACCTTTGTTAGAATGAGGTCCTCCTTCAATCTCTAACAAAGTCATAGGGGCACAAAAGGACCATTGTAAGGGCCTCTCCTTCCTCTTATCTTAAATAATCGAAGGTCTTCATCCGTGTCAGGATGAGATTCTTCTCTTATTTCTGATATGGTTGATCTTTTTCTTATCTTCCTATCAAGATGAGGTCCTTCTCCTATTTTTGATGGGGTTGGTCTCTATCTTTGTTAGGACGAGGTCCTCCTTCTATCTCTAACAAGATCATAGGGGCATGAAAGGACAGTTGTAAGAGCCTCTTCCCTCCTCCTGTCTTAAATAATCAAAGATTTTCATCCATATCAGGATGAGATTCTCCTCCTATTTTTGACATGATTGATCTTTTTCTTATCCTTCTGTCAGGACGAGATCCTCATCTTATTCCTGATGGGGTTGGCTTTTACTTTTATTAGGACGAGGTCCTCCTCCTATCCCTAACAAGATTACAGGGACATGAAAGGATTGTTGTAAGGATCTCTCCTCTCATCCTATCTTAAATAACTAAAGATCTTCATCTATATTAAGATGAGGTTCTCCTCCTGTTTGTGACATGGTTGGCCTTTTTCTTATCTCTCTGTTAGAACGAGGTTCTTTTTCTATTCCTGATGGGGTTGGCCTTTACCTTTGTTAGGACGAGGTCCTCCTTCTATCCCTAACAAGATCATAGGAACATGAAAAGGACCATTGTAAGGGCCTTTTTCCTTCTCCTATCTTAAATAATCGAAGATCTTCCTCTATGCCAGGATGAGGTCCTCCTCCTATTCCTAACATAGTCGATCATGTTTAGTGATGAAGTTCAGAAAGTCATTTTCTGTCATCATAATTTTACACCACGGACAAAGATGTTAAAGCAAAAGAATTTTATTGAGATAGAATCATTGATAGTACATTCGTAGGTTCTCCGAGTTCTATGGTCGTGGAAGATCAGCTCCTCCAAACTTTTTTAGATAATAAGTACCGGATCGGACAACTTTTTTGATTTCATATGGGCCTTTCCAATTTGGAATGATCTTTTCTTGATTTTGAGGTTGTGAGATGGCCACTCGTCGAAGCACCAAATCCTCCACTTTGAATGCTTTGTCTCTAACCCTGGAATTGTAGTAGCAGGCCACCATCCAAATTTGAGCCTCTTCTCGCTTTTCCTCCAATAAGTCGAGGTTAGCCCTGAGAGCTTATGAGTTACGTTATTCATTGAAGGCCACAACCCATGCTGATGATAGTTTGAGCTCTATAAGAATGACTGCTTCTATTCCGAAGGCTAAGACAATTTGAGTCTCCCTAGTTGACAATATTTGAATAGTTTGGTATGCCCAGAGTTCGTGATAGAGTTCGTCTATCCAAGTTTTCTTCGCTCTTTTGAGTCTTGCTTTAATACCTTGTAGCAGGATCCTGTTGGTTATCTCGGCCTCGCTATTTGCTTGTAGATGGGCTACTGATGTAAAATTATGAAAGATATTCAAGTTTTCATAGAACTTGACAAATTTTATTCTAGCAAACTATTATCCATTATCTATTATAAGAATTTGAGATAGGCCGAATCTGTAAATAATTAACTTCCAGATGAAGTCCTGCACTTTCACTTCCATGATTTTTGCTAGGGGTTCAGTCTCCATCCATTTTGTGAAGTAATCAATTGCCACCAGCAGAAACTTTCACTATCCGGATGCCATGGAAAAGAACCCAAGTATATCCATTTCCTAGTATGCAAATAGCCATGGAGCGCTCGGGGGGATAAGCAGAGGTCGGTTGTCTTTGAATACTTACACTCTTTTGACATCAATCATGTTTTCTGACACACTCTATTCAATCATGGTACATTATCGGCAATAGTAGTTCTATCGAAGTAGTTTATGAGATAGGAATCTAGCCCTCAGATGACTTTCGCAGATTCCTTCATGCACTTCTCATAATGCAAAATCAACCTCAAAAGGTCGGAGATATTTTAAGAGTAGTAAAGAATACGACCTTTTATATAACTTACCTTCATATAGAACATATTGGAAGGCTTAATTTCTAAGTTTTTGAGCTTCTTTTGGATCATAAGAAAGAACTCTATCCTTGAGATAAGCAACTAGCGAGTCGATCCAGCTGGGCTCATGGTCAACCTGCATTATGGACTGCAGCTCCTCCAAACTTGGATGTTTCAGAACTTCAAAGAAGACCTTCTTAGGTAGTTTAGTTGGAGCCAATGTGGCCAATTTAGAGAGAAGATCAGTCCTGACATTTTCTGCTCTCGAAATCTTCTTGATGTCAAAACTGCTAAAGGTAGAAGTAAGATTCTTCACTTTCTCAAGATACTTCATCATGTTTTTCTTCTGGGCTTCATAATTATCACTGACTTATCCCACCATCAATTGAGAGTCACTATAAGCTAGGAGCCGATCTACTTCCAATTCTTTGGCTATTCTCAACCCCACGATCAGAGCTTCGTATTCTATCCCATTGTTTATTGCAAGAAACTCAAAATGCAGCGCATATTTGATAATAACTCCCTCCGGGTTAACCATGATTAGTCCAGCACCTGCACCTGAAGCATTGGATGAACTATCCATATACAACATCCAGAAGCCTTCAGGGAGGTTTGCTCTTTCTTCAGGGGAGCTTGGTTGCAACCATGGAATAGTGATTTCATTCTGCTCAAGTTCGATCTCATCCAAAATAGTATATTTCACTATGAAATCTACCAATATTTGAGCTTTGATTGACGACTGAGGCTAGAAGTTGATGTCAAACTCTGCAAGCTCAATTGCCCATTTTGCAATTCTTTCGGAGGCATCTGTTTGATGAAGAACTGTCATGATTAGTTGATTAGTAAGGAGAGTTATAGTATGCCATTAAAAATAAGGTCAGAGTTTTTGGACTGCAATCAATAGAGCATAAGTTAGTTTTTTCTAACTTAATGTACCTGATCTCAGCATCCCTCAAGACCCGGCTTATATAGTAGATTGGCCGCTGAACTTTTGCTTCTTCTTTGACTAAGATCGCTGCAAGGGCCGTTGAGGAGACCACCAGGTACAAAAATAGTTCTTCTCCAGATTCGGACTTTGCCAATAGGGAAGGTAAGCTGAGGTAGTTCTTGAGTTCTTCAAATGCTTGTTGATATTTGACGGTCCAACAGAAGTTCTTTGGCTATTTGAAAACTTGGAAGAAGGGCATGCATCATTCGATCGATCTTGAGACAAAGTAGTTCAGAGCTGCCACCTTTTCTGTTAGGTGCTGAACTTTCTTTATTAATTTTGGAATAGCTATCTCTTGAATGGCCTGAATCTTCTCCGAATTTGCTTCGATTCCATGCCTTAACACCATGAACCTCAAGAACTTTTTTGAAGTCACGTCAAAGGTGCACTTGATCGGGTTCAACTTCATCTTGTATCTCTGGAGGGCACTGAAGGTCTCCTTAAGGTTGGCTATATGATTTATTGAAGTTTGACTTTTGATAAGCATGTCATCTACATAAACCTTCATATTGCGGCCGATCTATTTCTTGAAGATCTTATTCATCAAGCGCTGATAGGTTGCTCCTATATTTTTGAGCCTAAAAGGCATAATCCTATAACAATAGAGATCACGATCAGTAATAAAAGCGATCTTCTCCTCATCTTTCGATGCCATCCGAATTTGATTATAACTGAAGAAGGCATCCATAAAGTGAGAAGTTTATGGCTTGAAGTTGCGTCCACCAGTTGATCAATTCTGGATAGGGGGTAGCTATTTTTTGGACAAACTTTATTCAACTTTTTGAAGTCTATGCACATTTTCTACTTGTTGTTTGCCTTCTTAACAAGGACTACATTGGAGATCCAGTTCGGATAAGAGACTTTTCGAATGAACTCAGCTTTGAGGAGCTTATCGACTTCTTCCATAATTGCCTTCTGTCTCTTCGGAGCATAGCTACGTATTTTCTCTTTCACCGACTGATATTTGGGATCGACGGTCAGATGATGTTCTATGACTTCAACATCTATTTCAGGCATGTCTGTGGGAACTCAAGTAAAGACATCTACATTTCTCTATAGGAAGTAGACGAGCTGCTTTCGTACCTTTTCTCTCAAATTGGAGCTGAATTGCACTGTGTGCTCTTTATTTTTGTTATTTAAAGGGATTAAGACAAGATCTTCCATGAGTTTCCTTCGTTCTTCAGTAAGGTCATCCCGGACATCCAGCCCATTAACTAGATAAGGGTCTGATTGTATGCCTTTTTGTAAAGCAATTGAGTAGCAATGCCTTGTCTGGGCTTGATCTCCTCTGACTTCTCCAATCTCGAAACTTGTTGAAAACTTCATTTTCAGATAATAATCGATACCACTGCTCGAAGTGCATTTAGATCAGATCGATCGAGAATTGCATTATAAGCAGATGGAGCTTTCACCACTAGAAAGTCCACCTGAGCCCTGGATTGCCTTGGGGATCATCCTGTAGTCATAGTTAATGTTATTATCACTTCAACTGGCACGACATCGTCAGTGAAGCCCACCAATGGAGAATTTATTAGCCTTAATCGATTATTAGGTATAGACATTTTAGAAAAAGTATTATAAAATAAGACATCGACAGAGCTTTCATTATCAATAAGAACGTGGCATACATCATAGTCAGCAATGTTTAAAGAAACTACAACCGCGTCGTTATGGAGAAATTGAACCCCTTGTGCATCTTCTTCAGCGAAGGCAATAGGTTCTTCAATTCTCTGCCTCTTAGTTTGCTCTGCCGATCCACCGACTTCTCTCCGTCGAAGTCTCCCAGAGATGGTGTTGATGATGCCAAGGAATGGCCGATCTCTTGCTCCTTAGTGGTTCTAACAGTGATGGTGCCCTTGATCAATCTTCTCTTGCTTCAGATCGGTATTAAAGGAATTAGCCAAGCTGGCCTCACCTGATAAACTCCTCGATCTCATCTTAGAGCTGGATACATTCTTCAGTATCATGATCATGATCATGATGGTAGAGATAGTATTTATTTGGATTGTGTTGCCAGGATTAGTACGCATCCTTTCAGACCTTAGCATCTGCTCCTTGATCTCCATCAACACCTGGGTTTTAGGAGCATTAAGAGGGGCATAGTTGTGAAATCTTCTTAGGGGGGAGTTTTGCCATGCCCTTCTATTTGGCCTTCACTCAACTTCTCTTCAGCTATGGGCTTGCTAGTTTCTTCCACACGGCGCTCTCCTATGGCTTCATCATCCTTTTGCTTGAAGGTTTTCTCAGCTCGAGCATAATCTTTAGCCCACGCTAGCATATCAACAAAATTTCTAGGATACTTCTTTTTCAGGGAGAATAGAAGAATATTCTTCTAAAGACCATTCTTTAGTGTGGGCATAGCAACAGATTGGTTTAGATTTTGGACCTTTAGGGCAGCAGCATTGAAATGGTTGACATAAGTCCGGATGGACTCTCCTTCTTTTTGCTTGATGTCGATGAGGAAGTTCGAGCCTCGTCTTGGATGTTGGCTGCTCATGAAATGAGTTGCAAACTAATAGCTCATTTGGTCGAAGGAGAAGATCGTACTCGGCTTAAGCATCGAGTATCAATTTCTTACTACTTCGTTCAAAGTGGATGAAAAAGCTCAGCATAAAATGACGTCTGACATGTTGTGGAGCAGCATCATAATCCGAAAGATCTCTAGGTGATCTATCGGGTCAGTGATCCCATCGTAGCTCTCAAATTGGAAAAGTTTGAAATTCGATGGGATGGGCTCCTGCATGATTCAGATAAAAAAAGGAGGATCGGTGCAGATGTCATCATGGTGGGTCGGGGCGGCATGATGAAGCTCCTCAATCCATCGGTCCATGTCTTAAAGCTTCTGATTGAGAGCATCATCTCGATCGTAAATCTCGAAGGGCTTCTGACTGTAGATGGAGAATATCTCCTCTGAAGAGGAATCATGGTCAGAATCGGGATCTTCTGCTTTCCATGTTCCCTTCTCCGGAGTAACGGGTCTGCTAACCCAAGTATGCCTTCTTTGGGCTGGTTCTTGAAATTTTGATGGAAGATTTTTCGATTGGATTGCCATCGAGGGCTGCTGCATGGCCTGCATCATTTTGGTGAGGCCTGAAACCTGCTATATTAGTAGGTTGAACTGCTCTAGATCCATCATGATCGTCGATGAAGGAGGTTGAGGTGCCAATGATGATGTTGGAGCAGGCAGATCTGGCTCAGAACTAGCGATAGAGGTGGTGGATCGTCAGATGGTTGTCTTCTTTGGGGACATCTTTAGAATTGACAAAGATCAATGGAGATGAGTCTTAAAGGATCAAAGAAAGAAAGTAAACAAGATTGATTGAGCACTCCTTTTAGAACAAGGGCTTAAGGTCCTTTCTTTAGCACCAATTCTGTTGGTGCAGAATCTGATTGACACTGGGATGAGCTGGAGCTAGAGAAGATGAGGTCGCCACTGATGACCTGCAAGACAAGTCCTGACCGAAACTGAAGGTGGCTCCGGCAGAATCCTCTGATAATCAAATCAGCTCTTCTGGCTAATAGAAATAGAGTGCTAAGAAAAATTGAAGCAGAGTTTTGAGCTTAGAGAGAAACATATCTGGAGGGTCCTTTATATAGGCGGAGCTCATAATAAATTGATGGTAATAGTTGTAACTGCATGGTAGTAGACCGTTTGAGATCACGTAGAGTTTATTATGGAAGGTGGTGTCCATTATCGCGATATGCCAGTCTGTTGGAGATCAATGACTGAAGTTCGGATGGAGCATCTATCAGCAGTGAAGGGCTTTGCATTACAACTATTCTAAGGAAGTTTAGACTTCCCCAAAGTCGTCTGCATGTAGATTGGCTCGCATCTAGCTAGGGGTTGAATTTGCGTAGATGATGGGGTTTTTCTAGGCGTAGAGAGTTTGATCAGAAGGAGCTCTTTTTGGTAACTAGAGGGAGTTTGACCGGAAGGAGCCTTGTGGGCAATTGGAGGGAGCTCTTCTTGGTGACTGGAGGGAGCCCTATGGGTGACTGCAAGAAATTTGGCCAGAAGGAGCCCTTCTTGGCGACTGGAGGGAGTTCGATCAGGAGTTTCAAGATGGTTTGCAAGTGGCTAATTTAAAGACGAGGTCCTCCTGTTAATTTTGTCCTGCACGCACGAGATTCTAAATATCATGAAGTCAAGATATGTTATCCCCCATAGGGCATAGAGTTTGTCTAAGAAGAAGCTCTACCAATCTGCGACTCTTGTTGTGAGATCCAGTCTGTAATGAAGAAATTTGGCCTGAGGAGAATTTGGTTAGATGGAGATTTCTTCAATTTTAAGGTCGGTCAGGCCAGGTTATGCAGGAATTGAATGTTTAGTCAGCTGCTTAGGTGATTTTTCTCACTGTTCAAGTTCATCAAAAAAGAAGTTCGATTGGAGTCAGCCACTAATAATGAAAAAACTCGACTGCTTTCATGGTCAGTCACCAAACTCGTCTGGACAAAGTCTACAGCATGTTACGGATTCTAGAGTTTACTCATGCAGCTTAGAAGATCGGCTGGCACGTTGAAGATTGGCTATCACGGGACCATCTTAGGACTAGATGTCTGACCGAACTTCGATAGGAGCGGATTTAACCCCAACAAATATTTTACTGCTTTAGATTACATTTATATCTTATGTGCTTAAGCATGTGCATTATACCTAGTCATTCTTTAAATACATCATACTTAGGCTTTATTTGAGATTGTTATTGGTAATAAAGTTTCTAAAAAGTAGAACTTTTATAAAAAGCTATTTGTTATTTGGTATTTATACTTTTAAAGTGATATGGAACTTTAACATGTATTTAATAACTAAAGTGAGAAAAATTTTTTGGTATGACAAAATAACATCAAAAGATAATGTATAGTATTGTATAGTAGAATATAATAGAATGTAATATTATATATTATTATATATTAAAATATTATTATATAATATAATATTATTATAATATATATAATGTAATTTAATATTTAATACTATATTATAATTATATTGTAATTTGATATTGTATTATATCATTATAATGTAATGTAAATATATAGGTACAAATGAGAATCTACAGTATATTTATAGCATTTGCTTTATAAGTGAAAGGACCATCTAAAGGATAAATGTCTAATCACGGACAAAGACAAGCTTCATTAACTTAATAATAATGCAAATCTAGAAAAAAAATAATTAATAATTGACTTGATCTACCAAATAATCATTCAAACTAATTCTAAGAGAGAAACTCGAAGAAATTAAAAATTTGGATTAACTACAACACATAAGGGCATGGGATGAACACCCGGCCAAGATTTACCGGTGCATGTTGCAAATGAAAAGGAATATGTTGACATCCCAAATGCTGAGGCATACCCTTCCACTCCAATGCTCCGAAAACAACCAATATCAAAGATATCAAAAAAGAATTGCTTCTTCATGAAAACCCATAAGTGAAAGATTGATATGTCGTCAATGAAGCCACACCTACCGTCTATTGGTCACATTTTGACCGCAAGCATTAGAGAAAAAGATCCAAAATATTTATTTTGTTGTGAGTGTAGATATCCCTCGTGCCACCTTGATTATTGATTGAAAAGATGTTTGATCTGCTGCTTCAGGCTACAAGGATCATTGAAGATATCTGATGGGAAAAATTGTGGATTGTTGACATCAATTGAGAAAGGTTGAGGTTGCAAACAAGGATACAATCAAAAGCATAACAACAACTTAAAGATATGAATAGCTTAGATTTGCACAAGAACCATTGATTTTGTTGAATAGCAAGCAAAACTGCAAAATAAAAGTGGCCATCAATCTAGAAGGTTGGGGGCTGAGCGCCAAAACTAATTTCTTGGAGCTTCCCTCTCTAAGAAAAGTTTTGAGAGAGCAGAACTACTACTGTAGTTGGTGCAGGTAGTTAGAATCCAATAAAGGATGACTCCATATCCAAATGCAACCACTAAAATATGATAGTGACCAGACTCTAACTTTGAGTTCTGGTCGACTGGGGCTTCAACATCCACCCCAAGTTTCAAGTATCTTCAATTCCCAGTCCCTAGTGGTTATACACACTTATTATTGAATATGTACATAATTATAAGTAACCATGCACGCATGGATATAAATGTGTAGAGATAATAAAATTGTTTAAGGAGGTACAGCCATATACAAGAACTAATATGAGTGTGTATATTGTAACGGTGCATTTGATACCGAAATAAAAATAGATTGAAATTATCGAATACATTTGATTTGTGACTAAAATCGAAATCAGAATATTTCTATGTAAACCTAGTAGAATGAGATTTGAAAATTAAAAAAAGATGTAGGATTAGATTTTAAGAGATTCAGGCATAATTTTCATTCCCCCCAAAATGGAAATGGGAATAGCAACAGAACTTTCTCAATCAAATGGCTAGAGGGTCACTCCTTCCTATTCTTATTCTAAAGCCCAACTCCTTAACCAAACATGCCTTAAGATAAGCGTGCGCAAATTCTGTGCAAGTGTATTGGACTAAAAATTAAAGATTAATGATCAAGAGACTGTATCTTAAAGTCCGGTAAAAAAAAAGACTGGGCGTTAAGTTCCCCTAATAATCGAATGTTGTCCAAATTTTTGGCTCCTTGACCAATAAAAAAAAGTCAAAAACTCCGAACCAATCTAAGAGGCTTATCTTTCTTAGCTAACAGTGATCCGGCAGAAAGGTTTTTGAAAAAAAACGATGATCTTAGCTCACTTGGTGAGTGGCCTATATGGAGAGAGAACTGAGATGTCGGTTTGTCGAAGCCAAGATGGATGGCCGCTGAACATTTACCGGTCCAAAAATATCCGGACTTGTTCTGAATTAGCCAACCCCTCCTACATGAACAACCCTCAATATTTTATAATCAATCATGTTAATTAGCAATGGCCTGGTGAGTGGTGATTGCAGCCCTCTGCTTAGCAACCAGATATCCATGTTTAATTGATGGGTTGTGCATCCCAAATTTCTAGATTTGAGTAAATATAAGATGAACGGATCCCCCTCCCTTTCTCTCTAAAAATTTATATATGAAAAAAAAAAAAAAAAAAAAAAAAACCTTCTATATATTTTGTATTTTTAAAAATATAAAGCTTCGTCAAAGCAAAGACTAAAGGTTTTATCATTCCATTCTCCAAACTTCCAAAACATCAGCATTAAAATGGCATTTTGAGTATCATCCACTCCTAGCAAGCACTTGTCTATCTCTCGCAACAACCTGCAACTATCGCAAAATAGGAAAGTAGAGTCGAGAATGGAGCATAAATCGGTCATGCTATTTGTTTGCTAGCAGGCCAAGGAACCAAACAAAAAGCCTTCAAAAAGGAAAATTATCAATGCACAGCTTTGTTTGTATAAATAAGGGTGTTAATTGGCTCAAATAAAGTCACTAGATGGTAATACCATCTAGTGATTTAACCACACACACTATCAAAAAAGTTTCAAGTTTGTTTATCAACTAAACTTTGAAACACTAATGGATGAATCAAACTCAATTTTAAAGAATCTGGGTGAAGGACTACTCTGCATCTCCGAGTCGATGGACAATTCTATGACCATCTCACTTTTCTCTCGTCCTAGAATATGCAATCAAATAGCAGTTATGATTGATTTTTGGAGAACATGTGTGGCGAACTTGGTGGATGCATTCGTTACATGTGGTCATAATTTCTGGATGATTGTATCAGATTATCCAGCACTATTGGCATGAGTTGTGTTACGACCAATCCACCTGCGTCTGTTAATGAACGCTGTAAAACATGCAAAGACAAGTCCACACTGACCGAAGTTGGCTCCGGCGGAGACCCTCCGATGCTTAAGTTAGAAGGATGGACTGATCGAACAGGAAAATAAGGAGCAAAAAAGTAGAGTTTGCTCTCAAAATAGTAGATGTGTCCTACCAAACTGACTAGATTACCTTCCTTTTATAGACGTCGGATAATAATTGCTTAGCATGTGGTTCCCTATTTTTTTAGTGTAGTGTGATCGTGGATTGGTAATTAAACCATCCATTAATTATTGTCCCCCGCTTTTCTCGAGGGTGGTTTTGTAGGACCGATCAGGAGCCAAATAGGTTGTTTGGAAAGCTCCCGTCGGTTAGTCGTTTGATTTGGAGCTGATCGATCAACTTATTTTGTGTTGATGGGTCATTAGTCAACTGATGTTGTATTGATCGATCGTTGGTCGATTGATTTTGTATCGATGGATCATCGGTCGATTGACTTTATGTTGATAGATCGTTGGTCAGCTAACTTTGTATTAATCGATCATTAGTCGATCAAAAGATTTTAAGCTGATTATTGCCTTAATGATTTCCGATCGATGGTTAGTCGATCGGAAGAAACAATCATCGATTATCAATTGTCAGTCCGATTATCCATCAGATGGTCATATGTCAGCGCTCCTATCAATGTGTCGGTGGGACAGTTGATGGAGCCGCCTTCTCAGTGGCGATGATTGATCAGATGTTAATTATCATCCTTCAACTAATTGATCATTAATCAGCTAGGTTAGTGGAATGTCGATCGTCGAGTCGAGTCGATCAATCGATGGTTCATTGAGTAACTCATCGACCATCCATCGTCCATCATCGATCGGCAGCTAGCGAACATCCATCGGTGTCCGATGGTCTGTTGGCTGAGTTGGTGAGTCGGATGGTAGATTAATAACCCGCAATAGTTGTCCCCTACTTTCAAGTTCAGTGTAATGATTTTGTACTTCGCACTAAATACAGGGAGTCGACATGTGGCATTGCTTCAAGCTTCATTCTGCCGCCTGCCATTAATGATTGTCCATCGTCCAGTAGTCAAATCCAAACTAACATCATCCATCAGCTTTTGATTCATCTTTGCCAAACGAGTTGAGTTTTCGAAGTTCATCTTGTATTGGTTTCTAACCGATTTTTAGTTAGTTTTTTATCAATCAATACTTAATCATTGTTGAGATATTCATAGGTCAGGGATAAGCCAATCTCGTGTTGGTTTCTAACTAACTTTTAATCAATTTTTTATGTACCAATACTTGATTCTTTGTAGAGATATTCATAGGTTGGGGATAAGCCAACCTTGTATTGATTTTTATCCGACTTTTAGTCGATTTTTTACTAACCAATACTTAATCATTTGTAGAGATATTCATAGGTTGGGGATAAGCCAATCTTGTGTTAGTTTCTAACCGACTTTTAGTTGATTTTTTACCAACCAATACTTGATCATGACGATCAGGTGCAAGCCAATCGTCCTTTGATTCAGCCATAACCAATCGATAAAGATTGTATTCTTTACTAGTCGGAATAAACCAACTAGTTCACAACCAGTAGCTTGATGCTTTTCTTCCTTTATTATTTTGTAAGAAAATTACGAGTCGGTATTGCCTGTTGGTCTGTTAGTCGGCTATTTGACTTATAGAAGATAGTCTTCTTTGAAAGAAATACTGATTGATGATCGCCATCCATCAATCGGTTGTTGAATCATGTCAACTATGGTACGCCGACCATCGGTCGATTGTAACATTTAGCCGATGGAAAGCTTATCCACTTTTTCATCGATGATCTTTTATCGCTCAAGAGTGAATGATCATTTTTTAGTCGATTCTTCTTCAGATGTTGCCCTCCGATCCTTGATCGTCTAGAGATTATGTTGATCATCCCGGTCATTGGTTAATTTGGATGAATCTTCTCCGATGCTGGTGGTTGATCGATATGGGCTAGGTTAGGTGATCAAGCCGAAACTTAGCAAGAAATCTCCGTCGAACGAGAACTTTGATCTCATCCTTCAGCTGGAAGCACTATTCAGTAACGTGGCCATGGTCGCGATGAAATCGACAGTACTTTCTCTTATCCTTGCCTCAATTTTTCATCAGTGGGGGTCAGCGAAGGTAATTCTTTCCTTCAATCTCCATCAAGATTTGCGCACGTAGAGTGGAGAGGGGAGTATTAGTATCGTACCGATATTTTACATTAGTCGATACTAGATTCAGTCGGGAGAAGACTGTTTCTCTGTTTGTAGTTGGGTGGCTCAATCCAGCAGGAACATCGTTCTTTCGCTATTTTTCTTCTTCTTCTAATCTTTTTCATTTTATTGGCGTCAGTCAGAAGTGCCTTCTTCTGTGCGAATATATTTGTTGGCATGCTCGAGAAGTTTAGCATAAGTTGGAGGAGGATTCTTATCTAGTGAGTAAGTGAACCGAAAATCCCATAAATCCTGCCTCATGGTCGAAATGGCCACTTTCTCATTAAGGTTTCGGACCTCTAGTGTAGCAGTGTTAAAATGCGCTACGAAGGTCTGAAGAGTCTCTTCCTCATTCTGCTTGATCGAGAAGAGATTCACTAAAGTTCGTGGCTTCAGTCGGCTGGTGCTGAAATGAGCCACAAAAAAATTTTCGAGCTGCTCGAAAGAGTCGATGCTTTTCAACTGAAGCCTGGGATATTAGGCTCGAGCAGCTTTCCAAAGGATGGTCGGAAAGTCGATATACATGAGGATGTCGTTCATCTTCTGGATCATCATGAGAGTTTTATAGCTCTGGAGATGATCGACTGGATCAGTGGAGCCGTCGTACGACTCCACTTGAGACATCTTGAATCACAACGGGATCGGCACGTTCAAGATACGCGAGGAGAAGTGAAGAGTTGTTCGGACTTGAAGACCATCGGAGGATCCTTCCTTCGTGTCCTCTTGGCTCCAGCCCAGTCGACGATCAATCTCTATGAACTTTCGTTCATAGTCGTTGAGTCATCGCTGGCGAGATGTCCCTGATGTCAATCCTCTGGAAGAACTAGAGGAGGTAGAAGTCATCGGGTTGCATGGCCGTTTTCCTTCATACCGACTTCGATGAGAAGATGGGGTGACGGATCGTCGTGATCGATGCGCAGTTCCTCGCGAATGGCAAGGAGATGGAGATTTCATCCGGTGCGAGCATCGAGATGGTCGCTCCGATGAAGGAGAGATAGAAAGTCTTGGTGTGCGGCAGCTATGCCTAGACGGCGTTGCCCGCATCACAGGGTCTTCCACCGCCACGGGCGATTGCTGCTGGAGGTTGCCCATGGTCTCCATTATAATTCGGACTAGCTGCGTTAACGCGGTCAGTTGCTAGGCTTGCACATCCGACGTAACTGTTGGATGTGAGGAGCTGGGTTCCACCATTACTGGCGGTGGAGGGGGAAGTGGCTTTCGCCGGGATGACTGGCCAACGGAGCTGGTTAAATTGCGAGTGCAAGTTTTCACCATTCTTGAGATTTATTATTGATTCGATATTCTTTCCCTATCTGGCGTGCTAATCTATTGCGGTCAATCCATCTATGCTTGTTAATGAAAGTCGAAAAATCTGCAAAGATAAGTCCACATTGATCGGAGTTGGCTCCGATGGAAACCCTCCGATGCTTAAGTTAGAAGGGTGGACTGATCGAACAGAAAAATAAGAAGCAAAAAAGTAGAGTTTGCTCTCAAAGTAGTAGATGTGTCCTACCAAACTGATCAGATTACCTTTTTTTTATAGGCATCGAGGTAGTAACTGCTTAGCACGTGGGTTCCTCTTTTTTCGGTGTAGCATGATTGTGGGTTGGTAATTAAATAGCCCATTAATTATTATCGCCCGCTCTTCTTGGGGGCAATTTTATAGGATCAATCGAGAGCTGGATAGATTATTTGGAGAGCTCCCATCGATCAATCATCTGATTTAGAGTCGATCGATCATCTATCGATCGGCTTATTTTGTATCGATGGATCATCAGTCAGCTGATGTTATACCGATCGATCGTCGATCGACTGGTTCTGTACCAATGGATCGTCGATCGATTGATTTTATGCCGATGGATCATTGATCGACTGACTTTGTACTGATCGATTGTTGGTCGGTCGAAGGGCTTTAAGTCGATTATTGCCTTAATAATTTTCGACCGACGGTTAGTTGGTCGAAAGAAGCAATCACCGATTGTTGATTGTCAATCCGATTATCCATCAGATGGTCATGTGTTAGCACTCCTATCAATGTATCGATGGGATAGTTGATGGAGCAGCCTTCTCAGTGGTGATGATTGATCAGATGTTAATTATCGTTCTTCAACTAATTGATCATCAATCAACTGGATTAGTGGAACGTCGATCATCGAGTCAAGTCAATCGATCAGTGGTTCATCGAGTAACTCATCAACCATCCATCATCCATTATCGATCAACAATCGATGAACATCCATCAATGTTTGATGGTCTGTTGGCTGGATTGGTAAGTCGGGCGGCAGATTGACAACCCCCAACAAGTTATTTGTAGGTTGCAATTACTAGATTAATTCCACAATTATGAGAATCGGATTAGTTGTCAAATCTTGTGTATAGGAATATTTAGTTTTCTTAAAATAGGATTATTTCTTACTACTATGGTGTAATTGTATTCTTTAGAATAGGATTGTTTCCTATTATGATGGTATAATTGTATTTTCTTAGAATAGGATTGTTTCCTATTACTACGATGTAATTGTATCTATATATCGACTCCAACTTGGAGAAGAAAATAACAATCGAAAAAATTTATTGTTACCATTGTTTGATATGGTATCAGAGCAATTCCAATCCTAAAAAAATTGCTCAACGTGAATTGAATCTCGCAATCCTCTTCTCCATCCTTTCTTCTTCAGCTGAATCTAAATGGTTGATTTCAATCTCATTGTCTCAGCTTCATCGAACAACTTAACACCACCAATCATTATCCACCAAGACAATTCTACTTTTCCTACCAATATCATATTAGATGAGACAAATTATCAATTATGATCTCAGCTTATGAAGATGTGTATTGGTGCTCACAACAAAGCTAGATATCTCACCGGAGAAATGAAAAAGCCTGCACTCGAAGATCCCAACTATGGAACATGGATTACCAAAAATCACAACATGAAAAGCTGGCTTATTGACTCAATGAGCCCAACACTGATGCAATGATTTATCCATCTTTCCATAGCTAAGGAGATATGGGAGGCTGTGTCAAAAACCTTCTATGATGGATCAGACGGAACCCATCTCTTTGAATTGAATCAGAAATCTTTCTCTACCATACAAAATGGTAGACCATTGTCAACAAGCTATAATGAGCTTGTTGCTATGTTCCAAGAAATTGATCAAAGGACTCTCTCACGAAAGAATAGTTGGAGAAGTGATCCAGTTGCATTCCACGATGGCTAGGCTTCAAGTTCATATCTTTTTGAGTGGACTCGACTCTAAGTTTGATCAGATGCGTTGAGAGATCTTATGAAAAAAAATCAAAACTTGATTTGGAGAGTACATATGCATATGTGAGGAGAGAATATCAACAAAGATAGACAATAGGAGGCTCACAGCCAATCTCTGAAAGCTCGACTATGCTAGCCAACCAAACTCGATAAGGAGAATCATCTGGCTCGGCAAAGAATTAGAATAATTGATCAACTGAAAAGTCTAACAACCTTGTATGTAGTCACTATGGTGAAATAGGCCATTCGAAACAGCGATGCTATGAAATTATTGCCTATCCAGAGTGGTGGGACTTCTCAAAAAAGCCAAGAAAAAAGATTATAGAGAAGGCTATGGTAACTTCTATGGAGGAAGCTCGATCAAATGTAGAGGAGAAATCATAGCCCATAGCAAACATTGCTCATCCAGATATTGGTGGTAAGACAAATATATTCTCTGCAACTTCAAAGAATAGTACTTGGATTATTGATATAGGTGCATTCAATCATCTGACTAGAGACTCTGGTCAATTACAATCCATTCGTCCATCTCTCCAAACTGTTATATCTATAGCTAATAGTAGTACCTCTTCTATTACTGGAGAAGAATCTGTCATCTTGTTCAGTACTCTCACACTAAATACAATTTTAGTTGTTTCATCTCTTGAATATAATCTTTTGTCTGTTAGTCAAATAACCTCCTCTCTTGTTTGCATTATAACTTTCTAGCCCTCTTTTTGTGTCTTTCAAGATATTCTGATCAGGAAGATTCTTGGTTATGGTGTTAAACAGGACAAACTCTATTATTTAGAACTAACAAAAAATGGAGGGCAGAAATTCAGTCATGCAAATCACACTAGTAGTAAAGAAAAAGATCGAGCAATTATATGGTTATGGCATTAAAGATTGGGACATCTTTCTTTTCGATATCTCAACAAATTACAATCCCATCTTTTTTCAGATTTGAATGCTTTGTATTTTCATCGTGATATTTGTGAACTAGCGAAAAGCCATCGTATTTCTTATTTACCAAGTTTGAATAAATATTCAGAACCTTTTATGGTTATACACTCTAATGTTTGGGGGCTTGCAAAATTTTCTTCAATTTCTAAAGCCCATTATTTTGTTACATTTATTGATGAGTGCACTGGGATGACTTGAGTGTCTTTGCTAAAAAAAAAAGAGTAATGTTTGTACAGCATTTCAGAAATTCCATAGAATGGTGGGCACTCAATATCTGAGGCAGATTTATGTTTGGCAATCTGACAATGCAATGGAGTTTGTGGATGCTTTCTTTGGAAAATTTCTCAGCCAACATGGGATTCGACATAATACTTCTTGTACTTATACTATGCAATAGAATGGCTTGGCGGAGAGGAAGAATAGGCAGATTATGGAGGTGGTTCGTGCCTCCCTCTTTGGCATGAACATGCCTCGGTTCTATTGGAGAGAAGCTATGAAGTCTGTCGTTTATCTCATCAATCGGATACCTTTTTGAGTGATAGATTTCCAAACCCCTCAACAAAAGATGCAATCCTTTTTTTCAATTCCACATCTCCCAAATCTTGAACCAAGAGTCTTTGGTTGTATGGTATACGTTCACATTCCCAAGATCTTGCAAAATAAATTTGATCCATGTGCAAATCGATGTGTATTTGTTGGCTATTTAGATTTTTAGAAGGGATATCGGTGCTATGATCCTCAAGCCCAGAAGTTACATGTGACGTTGGATACCTCTTTTTATGAATCAGAACCTTACTATTTAGGGGGAGTTTCCACACCCTCTCTGCAGGGGGAGAACTTTAGTAAAGAGAGCATGTTATAAGAAGATAATAAAGGAGATGAGTTTTTTGAACTAGAACAAGTGAATGAAAGATTTAGGACAAGTAGTCCATAGAATTTTGATAGTATTTTTGTAATTAAGAATGAGGAAGTAGTTCCTTCCAAAGATAAATCACAATCACCGATGGCTGCAGAATTGCCAATGTTAACACCATTAACTGATGAATCAATCCAAAATATCTAGAATTCTTCTCCTCAGGTAATCTCTAGTCCCATATCGAGTCCCATATCTGATGAGTCTCTTGAAACAAATATGCCTTCTGAAAATTTGGCTCTAAGATACCCACAAAGATCGAATAAGGGTGTCCCAAGAAAACAATATGAACTCGATCCTAAAGCCAATGTTAAATATTCAATTAGCAATTATGTCTCCACTCATAAATTGTCTAAATCATATGCACTTACTATTAATCAATTATCCAAGGTATCTATTCCTAGTAGTGTGTAGGATGCATTGGCAGATCTAAAATAGACAAAAGCGATGAACGAAGAGATGGAGGCATTACAAAAGAATGCTACTTGAAAACTTATTTCATTACCCAAAAGAAAGAAGACGATTGAATGCAGATGGATATTCACCATGAAACTCAAAGCAGATGGAAGCATTGATAGATATAAAGCGAGATTAGTTGCGAAAGGGTATACACAAAAGTATGGGATGGATTATCAAGAGATTTTTGCACTGGTAGCCAAGCTTAACACAATTCGCATTCTCATATCTATAGCAGTAAATCAAGATTGGCCTTTGCAATAATTTGATGTTAAAAATACCTTTCTAAATGAGGATTTAGAGGAAAAAGTCTATATGGAGCTATCACCAGGGGTTAAATACAGTTCCTCAGGAAAAAATGAAGTTTGTAAATTGAAGAAATCATTATATGGGCTTAAATAGTCACCTAGAGCTTGGTTTGGGAGGTTCTCTTCTGCAATGAAGGCATTTGGTTATAAACAGAGTAATTTAGATCATACTTTATTTATAAAATACAAAGAAGGGAAGGTAATAGCTTTAATCGTGTATGTTGATGATATGATCTTGACAGAAAATGATCTGTGTGAAATGAAGTTGTTACAGGAATATTTGGCTATTGAATTCGAGATGAAGGATTTGGGACAACTTAAATATTTCTTGGGAATTGAAATAGCAAGATTAGAATGAGGGATTTTTCTTTCGCAATGGAAATATGTGCTAGATCTTTTGACTGAAATTGGAATACTTGCTTGCAAACTAGTAGAGACACCCATAGAAATGAATCATAGACTTGGAATTTTTCTAGATCAAGTTCCAACAGACATGGGTCACTATCAATGATTGGTTGGGAGACTAATTTATCTATCACACATGAGGTCGGATATAGCCTATGCCGTAAGTATCGTAAGCTAGTTCATGCATACACCAAGTGAAGAACATATGAATGCAGTATACAGAATCTTAAGATACTTGAAAGGTACTCCAGACAAAAGTTTATTATTCTTAAAAAATGGTGTTTCTAATATTGAAAGATACGTGGATGCTGATTGGGCAGGTGATCAAATAATCTGGCTACTTTACTTTTATGGAGGATAATCTTGTTACTTGGAAAAATAAAAAATAGAGAATTATGGCAAGATCAAGTGTAAAAGCTGAATTTTGAGGTATGGCTCATGATGTATGCGAATTGTTATGGATTAAAAGTGTTTTAAAAGACTTGAGGATTGAATATGCAACACCTATGAATCTTTATTGTGATAATAAGGCTGCTATCGAAATTGCACAAAATCCTGTACAACATGATCGCACTAAACATATTGAAGTTGATCGTTATTTTATCAAGAAAAAAGTTAGGTCAAAAGATTATACATTTTCTATTTGTCAAGTCAGAGAACTAGTTAGCTGATATACTCACAAAAGCTGTTTCAAGAAAGATATTCCATGATATGATCGACAAGTTGGGCATGATAAATATCTATGTTCTAACTTGAGAGGGAGTGTTGGCATGAGTTGTTTATAGGTTGCAATTACCAGATTAATTCCATAATTATGAGAATCAGATTAGTTATCAAATCTTGTATATAGAAATATTTAGTTTTCTTAGAATAGGATTGTTTTCTATTATTATGGTGTAATTGTATTTCCTTAGAATAGGATTGTTTTCTATTACTATGGTGTAATTATATTTTCTTAGAATATGATTGTTTCCTATTACTACGATGTAATTGTATCTATATATTGACTCCAACTTGAAGAAGAAAATAACAATCAAAAAAAATTATTGTTACCATTGTTTGACAAGCACAAATGCCCATGTACATGTATGTCCATCCACATGCACATCTACATGCATGCCCATGCACAAGCAACGGGTCACACGCACCCATGATGCACAAGGCTCAAATATGAAGCAAATATGACATGGTCATTCTAGAGGTGCTATTTTGCTGCCATGATCAAGGAAGGATTGTGTAGGATTTGCCGGCACAACCGGCCAGATTGCAGCTGTATGCTGAAGGATTGGTTAAGAAAGAGCCTCTTCCTATTCTGCAGGGTTGCTAAGTGATTGAAGATGTTATGACCAACTCATGTTCAGCATGAAATTCGGAAACGCAGCTTGCATACTTACATCAGCCATGGTAGAACAAGAGTAACCTTCCTCAAGCTCGGCTCAATTAAGGTCAAAACACGAATATATTAACAGTATATATGTTATATATCATTTTACTTATAATATATAAAAATATCTTCATTTGTTTACTGCAAACTAATATAATTTTAATAATAAATAGATTGTATTCCACCAATAATATGAAAAACATAACAAGAAAGGTTAATTCAAAATATACAGGCGAAAGCTCCGAGGAAACCCAAACTCACACTAGATCCTTGAACCTGTTCAGAAACAACTTGAGTTGGCTTGAAATCAAATGAGCTGGCTCAAGCTTTGAACCATTATAAGACACGTGGAGATTGAGCTATGCTTGGCTGGCTCGAGCTCAGCCTGTTAACACCCCTTACATTTTGCATGTGCCTAGTAGCACATGCATGTGCAAACAAGTCTCTGTAAGTCAAAATATATGGTTGTGCACAAACTCAACACCAGGACTGACTGAAATTATCACAAGAAGATGGGCAATATGTGCAATCTTTTGGAGCTTGTATGCATGTAATAGGATGATTGCAGACCAAGCTAATGTGCACTAGGAACAAGCTCAAGCTGTTGATATCTAAGATTTCATGATCTTGTTTATTAAAAAGTTAAAAAGACAACCTTCTCATATGCAAATTTGGTGCAACACTATACCACCAAAGCATGAAAATAAGAGAACTTAATTACATTAAGTGAAAAACATCAAAGACTTTCTTGCCCCAAAAAAAAGAACATTAAACACTAAAAGTTTTGGAACAAAATCTAGCAGTGCTAATATTGTCATGCTCTTTTTCTCTCCAAGCCAAGAATGTGTCTAAAACATTAGCATGAACTTCCTAGAAGCCAACTTCATATCTTGTAGGAAGAAGCTCAAGTCAAGGAGAAGGTTCATTTCCACAGCAGAACTGGTCAACAACATTTCAGTCATTATACAATGGTTGACCTTCCAGCTATGATATCAAGACACTGAAGAGCAAATTTCCACCAAAAAAAGACAATCAAACCGGCAGGCCGGACAAATCTTCTGTTAGATCTTGTAAGAATACATATTTGAAATGGCCAAAATCCTCTCACTTCATCCTTAGAGCTGCATGAATAATGATATGAACTTCATAATTTATAGTCTGAACTTTGCTCATATCCATGCATCATCGATAAAAATCTGTTCCCAACATCATTCTTGATGATAGAACCAATTTATCCCTTATCTTGCTCCTTGAGACTGACAACCAAGTTGGTTTCCACCAAAAATAAATGGATTCCACCTGATCCTGTTAGCTTGAACAGAGTTGCTGTAAAACAAGACTAGATGTGCAAGCCGCATGATTGTTGCTATACAATATTTTTAATTGAAGACAGCAGGAGCAGAAAAGCCTGAAGCAAGACTTTTTGTCTCTACGATAGCATTTTCTTCAAGTAAATTGGTAAGGCACATGGGATAAGATCTCCAAGTTATTTGCTTGTTTTGCTAATAATTTGACTCAAAATGGACCGTCACTTGAATCAAAGCTTGTCTTCTTCCATCTACATCTGCCTATAAAGCAGGGACAGCCTTCGGCAGCATGGCAAAAGCTTCTAGCTCCTACAAAATATCCAATTGTCATATGTATTATCAAGCATCTGAAATGAATGAGAGCCCTGGGGCCTGCTCGTCCAATAGTCTTGCACCATCAAGCATCTAAAAATAAAAGAGAGGTCCAGCCTCCGCCTATCTGTCTGCCTTCCCACCCTTATCATTTCTGCACTGTAACAATCAAAATATTATTTTTCAAAAATGAATGCTTAACATCGCATACAGAGTACAAGTCTGTCATTCGCCTACCGATTTCCACCCTCTTCTAAACGGAAATCCCATATTCAAAATCTGGAAGGTGTTCCCCAACTATTTGATATGGGTAATGCTTGCATCATTTCTTTAAAATGATTGGTTGTGATCCCTCCATTCTTGAAAAAAAGGAAAAATCATATTTGTGGGGTGCTAGATCATCAGCAATCTAATAGGCAACAGTAGAAATGACTATGAAATTTAAGCTCTATCATAGCCAACCCATGTCAAAAATTTACTCTCTAACATCGCAATGTTAGGAATCTTCCGAAAAACTTGCAAGTGTAATTTTATTTTAGATCATATACTTTTCAATGTTTAAAGGGGAAAAAAAAGAAAAAGAAATGCAAAATGTTGGAATAACAAAACCATTTTACTAAAGTTGGCCCATTGTTTTGGCTGAAACTCCGAAACTGACACTAGCTTTGGAGCAGTTCCAGCTATAACATATTTTTCAAAATCTAGAGTTTGGAATGAAACTTCGAATTATGGACTATAGATGGCACCTATGTGATAATTTAGCAGTATCGAATGTGTCGTTTGTTAGAAGCCCTCAACTCATCCACCAGTGTTTTCAAGCATATTCAAATGTCAAGTGTTTAGCATTTCTGTTTCTGTGGTTCACCAAAAATGAAGAGCACTTCTGTTATTGTTTATTTGGTTGGTACACCTTTTTGTTTAGACTCTAGACAACTTAATTTGTTGTTTGAAGAGCACTTTATAGTTGCGATCAACATATACCCAATGGTCCTAGTGCTTATTAAGGCATATGCCTGCATGTCATAGTTGTCTATAATGGTTAATTTCTCAATTATAATGCAATGACTTTGGCCATGCTATGCGTATGACCATTCCATTGATACCTCAATGCAATTAGAGATGTTTTTGATCTATCCAATACACATCTATCTGGGGAACGTGAGGTCTGTATCATCAGGAGATATTTCATTTTGCTACTAGATAGCTATGTTTTCTTCTATATACTACATAATAAAATCAAGTTTCCTTTTTGCACTTGTAAAATGGAAATCTAGCCGACATTAAACCTACAGTTAGGACTCATATTTTTGGAAGCAGAAAAAGAATACATCTTTGTGTAACATGGTGCATGAATATTTTTGCTGAATGGGCACAAAAAATACCAAAAATATTTACATGATTCCAAGCTAAACAACCATCTGCTCCCTTTCATAATATTTTCCGCATTTTACACCATGTTTCTAATCTAGACATAAAACAAACATCATGGGTCAGACCCTAGTCACTCCTTTCATATGTTCGATAAGGAAACCTCCCGCATAGCTCACCTTCACAGAAAACTTAGATCTGAAGATAAATTCCAGCCATACATAGGTTCAGCTGGCATGCTCAAGCCCCATGAACCCTGAACTTTTCCCTTCCCCTGAGCACTTCTACATCACATATGTTTTACCCAAACAAAAAATTGAGATATAACAACCCAAAAATCCTAGGAGCTCAAGCCAAAAAATTGGATCAGGGTCTAACTGTCACCCATTCAGATTAGGTTGCTTTTGATAAACATTCAGCCCAACTTGTAATTCCAAACTCAACATAAAGATTAAACATGTTAAGATTAAAGGATTAAATAAAATCATGATTGCTATGGCCGTTATCTATAATTCTCAATTTTAACACAACCATGTTTTGGAGTTATCAATTTCAACACAACCTATCCAAAATTTCTAAATGGCTCATGTGTGGGCATGAAATCCAGAACATCTGGTCAGCTCAAAATCCCCACTTCCCCCACTTTTTTTTTGGAACCAATCAAACAATTCAATTCTCTTAGACTTCAAATATTTTTACCTCAGAAAACACCAAGAAAGATTGCCTACAAACAGCAATTTCCCATCTATAATAGTCAACTTTATGGATGGATATACATCACAACTTATGAAACTTCTTGAGGTGAGCTCTTTGTGAATTGGTACTGTACCTTCTGAAAGAAAATGCTAGGAAAATTTAGAAGGCTGGTCAAGGGAAAGAGAGCCTTAAATTGTTAATGACAGAGTTAAAACTCATACTACCATGAGCTACTGCTCTAAGATTACTGTCTCCTGACACAACCATCAAATTGAAGAACTTCCTGACTAACTGGGATAAAACTGGAGGTGTATCTCCTGTACTATGAACAGAATTTAGTGTACTACTTTTTCAAGATCAAAGATACAACTTTCATAGTGCCTTCAAGTTGCAGAACCGTTCAAAAACTTCATCTGCAGGATAAGTGCAATATTGCTAATGTGACACACTACTAATTTGATGAAGCCCCCAATGATTGGGTGTACTGTAGGGCCAGTTGGTAATCCATGGCATCTGGCATCAATCTGTGGACCCTGAACAGAAAATTAACAGAACAATGGCACAGATCAACAAAATCTTTCTTTTACTCCCTTCCATAATAGGTTATCTGGAAGAAATAACATCAAACTACTGAATTTTGTCATTTTCTTGAAGTTGATTGCAATGGCTATCAGAAATAAAGTACCTATATCTCTACCCTGATGTTCCTAAAAAACACATAATTTAATGAAAAAAGTGCTTCTAAGAAACTTGGAAAGCAAATCAGTTATCTATTAAGTACCTTGTACTTCTAGCAGTCATTGTGGTCTCACTATGTAACTTGATGAAGTATTGGCTAATATGATATGATGGACCAGCGACTCACTTAGAGACAATCCTCTGAGAATCAAGTTGCATTATCACTAGAAGCAGACTACCGCATCTTTTGTTTGGTTCCACCATCTCACCAATCAGCAGCAAGCCACTGCTGTCAAGAAAAGAATAAGGGAAACAAAATTAATATGAAAATAAAACAACAAAAGTTGCAGAATGTAAAAGAAAGATACAACAAAAATATTATTCACTTGATGTAAAGCCACCAATAAAACAAAAAATAAAATAAAATAAAGAAGGAAGAGAAAGCAAAAAAAAGTTGTAAACAAAGATTCAAGCTCAAGGATTCAATTAATCAATTAGTTGTTCAGGCCTGTTGCTCTCCACACAGATGGAGCCTTTAATTAGAGAAACAAAAAATAATCTAACAGAACTCTAAAAGTTGATTTTAAACCCAATAGAACTTTTTTTACTGAGTTTTAATCAAATTAAAAGTCTTATTTTTTTTAAAAAAAAATAAATAATAAAATAAAAATCCTAAATAAACCCTCAATTGAAATTAGGGTTAGGGTTTCGATGCTTCTTTCTGACACATGTGTGTAAATCTTGATTCCTATCATTCCCTCCTGACTGAAAAGAACTCGACTCTAGCGAGGAACTGATATAATCTTCTAAAATGTCTGGATCAATATGTCGTAGTTCTTCCTCAAGGATCTAAGTAGCATCTGAGTCTGAACAATCGTGCCATTTGATCAAGAATCGACGAAATCCTTCATCAGCAGAAGAAACAATTTCTTCTGTGATAATGCGTTCAATTCGATTTGATGAAGATGGTGAAAATGATGAAAGAACTGGAACTAACACTGAAGGAGATGGAAGAACTGAAACTGACACTGGAGGAGATGGAGTGTAATTCCTGCTATCATCTTTCATCTTGTGATGCTGGTTGAAGACAAAGAAAACCTCCTCTCTCTTTTTTTTCAAAAAAACTTTTCGATCCCTTCTTTTTTTTCCCCTCTTTGAAGAGTCTCTGCGATAGGGCGGAGGGCTTGGGCTCCGATGGGCCTCGATAGTGGTACGATGGAAGAGGTGGTGTCGACAACACTGGTGGGGGCTTGGTTGGTCGACCGTGGCTTGCGATCGGCCGGCAGAGACGACGATTTTGTCGGATAGGGCAGACCAAAAGAGATAGAGAGGGGAATAGGCGAAGGAGGCGGTGCGCGATCGACAGTGTGTTGTTAGAGATGGTGACAGAGATGGTCGATCGATCGGAGGCTGTTCGGGGCGACGTCGACAACGTGACCGTTGTTCAGGTGCTTCAACAGTCGGGTAGACCTGCGATTGGGTCAGAGTCGACAGCGGAAGAGGGATCGACGACTGGAGAAGCATGCATTGATGATGACGGCAGTCGGCCATCAACGACGGGATGAGGTAGAGTTTTCGGCGAAGGATCTGCTCCCTCCCAACTCGACGGGTCCTGGAGTTTTGCAGCCGATCATGGCAAGGGCGCTGCGATCGATCGATGGGGGAGATGGAAAAGTCGTCGATCGGTGATCGATCGGGGCGGCGGCAAGGCAGATTAGGACAGTGGACTGCAACTCGAAAAAAGAGAGAGAGACGAAGAGGGAAAGAGAAGGACGGGAATTTTATTTTATTTTTTTTGCTGTCGATTGGTAGGGGTGATTGGGAGGTGATGGACAAGAAGAAGAAAGAGAAAGCGACGGAGAGGGGTGTGCTACGACAAAACAAAGAAGGGAAGGGAGAGAGAAACAAATCGGTGAAGATGATGCCGATTTCTGCGGATGGACATCGTGAAACAAAAAAATTCGGGGACCAAGGATCTTGAGGCTTTGATACCAAATTGATGTAAAACAAAAAGAAAATAAAGAAAGAAAAAATAAAAATTGAAAAGAAAAATTCAAAAGAAAAACAAAAATTCAAAGTCTGGATTTCAAGAATTCAATTAACCAATCATTCAAGTTTGTCTTTTTTCATATAGATGGAGCCTTTAAATAGAGAAACAAAAAAGCAATCTAACAGAAGTCCTAATTCCTGACTTGAATCCTAACAGAACTCTTTTTATAGAGTCTTAATAAAATTAGAATTTCCAACAAAATAAAATAACCTAAATAAATCTATAAAAATTAAGTCCACAAAAATTAGGATTAAGGTTTAGCGACACTTTCTCCTGGAATACGTGCACAATCTCTGATTCCTATCATCACTTCTCTGTATTAGAGGCTTGCCAAATTGATGGTCTCGTCTCCATCTTGCAACCTGGATTATAAATTCTTATTCCTACAATGAAATTCATCAAAAGTACAAGACAGATTAGTCTGCATAACGACTTGGAGGAAGGAAAAGCTATGACGGAGTTATTTCTTCACTGTTTCTTCTCTCACACTTCCAGAAATAACTATAAACCATTCAAATGAACCACAAGCATCAATAATTTATGAAGAACATTTTTTAAGAATGCATAGCTCGCCCTTCTCAGAATCGCATCATGTAACCATCCAAATTAGCAGTCTAATTCCCAATTTTTTGCACTAATGGTTGCTGATAACCAAAAACGTAAGTATTCATTTCTCTCTATCCACCGAACATTTGTATTTTCCTTAAAAAATTTTCAAATGGTCGGTAAACATGCAAATAAAATGAAAGAGACATCCAGTTGATCCAAAATCTTAGACATGACTGCTCCAAGGATATGCCAAATGACCATACAAGCAAAAAGACTCTGCAATTCAAAATTATGAGCTCCATCACCTCAAGTTGACATCTACCCTTTACAGACCATGAACTATCGATTACCTGCAATTCAGATAACTGCTAGCATAAATAGAGAGCTGCAAAGGAGCTACACAGAATCCAGTAAGCAAACCATGCAAGAATAAGTAGCAAAATCAATTTCAGCTGAAATCTTTCAGCCTTTTCTTTAACATGTCCATTGACTTCTTCCGAGCATTTTGCTTTGCACTGCGGTTTGAGAGGCTCCCGAATAGTCTATCTGGTGAATCCTTGAATTTCTCACAAATAGTGGCCACCTTTTTGTAGTCCAAAGCACCATAGTTTTTCTGCCTTATTACAGGATTCATAAAGTTCTCTGGCTGATTGCTTAGTAGAAGGTTGACCAACTGCCTGGCTTCTACCAAACAATCTCTAAAACTGGTTGATTTCTTCAACTCGCTCAATCCTGTGCTTTCAAACCTCTCATCCGCAAATGATTCTAGCATCTTGAGGTCATTGTCGATGCCCATCACAGCACTAATAGTGAACCTTTTCACATTCTCACTAAGGAAAGCCGACACAATAGAGTCAGAGATGTGACCTAGTGTACCAACTCCAATCTTGTACATGGACTCTAAAGACAAAATCTTCTGAGCAGCAGACAATATGCTATCAAGGTAGACAAGGACCTCATTGATATAATCATTTGCATGTTCCGGTGCATCATCAGCTGTCCAATTGACATTGCTCATGACTGCCATAAACTCATCAAACTTGGAGTTCACCAAGTTCAACAGTGCATTATAGGCAACAATCTGTGAGGCCTTTAGAATGGCCTTAGCAGTCAAACCAGAACGAGGCCTTTCAACCACACGTACAGGGATGCCACAGAGTTGGGCAGCCTGCAAGAGAAAAAAATCACAAGCATGCTCAAGAACAGCTATATTGGCTGCAATTTGCATTGCCTGTGAAGCGACTAAGTTACCACTGTGGATCATGTTCAGCAAAGCACCATTCAACACATCAATCAAGAGCTTGTCTAGATACTTTTTTACAACATCATAGAAGTTCATGCGACCTCCATATGATAAGTAGTTGACTGAGTCCTCGATGAAGGAGCGCACAATACGACAAACATCAGGAACAGACGAAGAGAAGCTTGCTACATATGGGAAAGCTGGCATTATATCTGAAGACTGAATATGGAATGACAAGACATTCATGTCATACTCATATTCCTTTTTCATCACCATCTGTTCAAAAGTGTCATTAGCAAGGATGTCAGCTATTTGCTTCCGGCATTCAAAGAGGAGAAGCTCATGGTATTTGTCCCTGCTGTTATCCAGAACCTCTATCAGAGGTGCTACCCTGTATCCATACCGTGTAAGGGTTGCACCCAAAAGAGTCACAAAGTCTTTGATAAGTAGGAGGTGGCTTGCAGCATCCATGCGAGAGAATTGATCCTCTAGAACAGATGTCATCTTGGCAATAGCTGTATCCCATATTGTCTCGACCTGGCTCTCTGACAACAATCCCCCTGCCGTCCGTAGAACCCGATCCTCTACAATGAAATACCCAGCAATCTGTGTGAAGAAGGGTTGATGGGATTCAAGAAAGGGCTGTGCCACTGAAATCTGCAAATCCAAATTCAGCTGCATCAGCCGATTCTTATAGTAGTAATCATGGAACTTCTCCTCAATGCCAAGGCAAGTGTGGATGTGATGTGCGCGGTATACAGGTGTAAGATCAAATTCTAGCACTGAATCTTCATCAATATGCTTGACATCTAAGGTGTACACACAATCACCAACCCCTGAACGGCTCTGCTCTTCAGCTTCTCTTTGGCGAGAACGCATGTCCTCCTCTCTTTTACGGGCTGAGGCAGCCTGTCCTATAGCCAACTGCCCTATCTCCTTTGCCATGCCCCTAATATACACAAGCCAGTCATTGAATTCGCAACAAACTTTCTTCTCAATATACAGCTTTATTGCTGGTATTTGCTTCTCAATAACCTTTCGGAAAGCCTTGACTGGAATATTTTGCAAGGTCCCCTTCTCAATCAAGCCCAAAGTCTTCAGTGCAGGGTAAAACCGGCCCTCTGATATGTGCCCGTTGCACGTCAGGCATAGATTTGAGACCTGCACACAGATCTTCAATGTCTGCAAGGCCTCGGTGACATTTTTCTTGATTGAATACAGTTCAAGGAGCTCCTCAAGCTTCAGCAAAAGAGCACTTGCCACTTCTTGAAGCCGAAAATTCTCGCTGGATAGCATGCTTTTCAACTCATCAGCATCAACCAAC
This sequence comes from Cocos nucifera, assembly GCA_006176705.1. Taxonomy (NCBI): domain Eukaryota; kingdom Viridiplantae; phylum Streptophyta; class Magnoliopsida; order Arecales; family Arecaceae; genus Cocos; species Cocos nucifera. The sequence continues at coordinate 594,655 of QRFJ01000355.1, read as the reverse complement.
ACACCACGTAGCTCATCGACAGCAAGAATGAATTCCTCATAGTGAAGCTTGCAGAGCTCCTCTATCTCAACTTCCTTCTTCTTGACAATGATTCTGAGTTGGTGAAAGAGAGCCTCCGGCTTCCCCGATTCAAAAGCATGCCGAACAATGGGACCCAAGTCCTCGCCATTTGTGATTGCAGTAACCAGGCCTGTGTCAATTCCTTTATCCCCATTTTCTGCCAAAGTTTTCTTCTTGGGTGCGGCACTCATCGTCCAGATTAAACTAAAAAAGAAAGCATACACAGATCATTTAAATGAAATAAATGCCTAGTAATTTTTCTATAAAAAGAAAGAAACACCCGGTAAAGAGAAAATTTTGAAAATTTTTCATAAAAAATGGTACTTGAAGGATATTTCCTGGCCACCATCATAATTGGATTTTCGTGATACAAGCAACACGAGAAAGAAAAATGATGGGCCCATGAAATTTTTCACACAACTAAGCATTCTATATCAGCATTAACATAGAAAACTCTTTTCTTGACAAAATTTTCCACAATGATGCAAACTTCTTTCTTCCTCCAAGTAAATCGACATATCACTAGAAGAAAAACTACCAAAATAAGATCTACGGCACCAAGAAATTGTGTTTTTCATTTCTCAAAATTATGTTGCTTCATACATAATTTTAGAATATTAACTTCATTTATTACCAAACAAAAGAGACCAATTACCCAACCATCCTCCATAAAGAAAATTTAGCAAAAAACTTAAAATGGAAAAGCCACCACTGATTGAGCTCAGATATAAGTTGAAGGCAAATGAAATGAATCCGCAGCAAAACAGAACCTGTTCTAACAACAAACACATTCAGAACACTCAAAGAATATACCAAAAAAAAATCTCTTTTTATCATCCAAAGATCAAGAAACAAGCATAAAAAAATTAAAAAATACACATCTACTCACAGATGAACGCAGCGAGCTCCAGTGACTTGGCGAAGAAGAGGAAGAGAGGGAAACTTGCACTTATTCTTAAGGGCGAAGGCAAATTGAGAACAAGGAGCCCCTTATAACCCCGGTTCTAGTCTCTCTCTCTCTCTGCTTGATTTCATTTTATTTAAAAAATTAATATATTCGGCACTCTCCCCGCTGTCGCCTCTTTGGTTCCTCCGATTTTAGCGAGACCCGTTGATGAGTTCATTTAGACCGCTTCCTCTCCCCTGTCCACTTCTACATGCACCCACAAGAAAACCCAAAAACAAACCCAACGAAAATGTAAATGAGCGTGGAGAAAAGTTTTTTTTATATAAAACGGACATTCATGCTCCCAACCAAAAATATCAAAAAATAAAAAAAATTATAAAAATCACAGAATATCATAGATATGCCAATCCAGATCATACCTCTCTACTATAAAGAAGATGAGTTGGGATCCTTCAATATATATTTACAATTAATTTTGAACCCATGCGTTACATGAATTTTGATCTGATCATATTAATATATATATATAAATAATTAAATAATATTTATTTTATTTTATATTTTTTACTATCTATACAAATATTAATAATATAATTTAATTCATATCAATAAAAATTAATATAATTTTTTATTAATTTAAAATTTAAATTTAATATTTGAAGAATTATGAAATAAAAGGACACATGATATAAAAAAAATGATTTATATGAATAATTTTAAATATCTATAATTTTTTTATTTTTTAATATATATATATATTAGATACTATAAAATGTCAGATTGCTATTGTTGGTGCAGAATCTGATTGTCGCCGGATCCAGCTGGAGTGGAGGAGGATGAGATCATCGTCGAGGATCTGCAAAATAAAGTCTCATCTAGAGCCGGTGAAGGATGGCTCTAGCAGGATCCTCTAACGATCAAGTCAGCTCTTCTGGCCAACAAATATGGAGTGCTCTGGAATGAGTTTGACAGAGTTTAGAGGAGGAGAGGAGAGCTTAGAGCCTAAAGTTAGCGTATCTAAAGGGTTCTTTTTATAGGCGGAGCTTGATGGTGACAGTTGCAGCTGCCTGACAGTGGGCCACTCGAGGTCTGCCAGGGTCAGTTATGGAGGAAGGCACCATCTGCAGCGCTGCCTGCCACAGATTGATGATGACAGCCATCGCCGCCTGGTAGCGGATCGCTGTCGCCTGTAGTAGACTGATGGTGATCGTTCGTTGAGATTTAATGACCGTAGCTTTGAGAAAGTGGGCGTTAGTTGGTGGACTTCGATATATATCGATTCCAAAGGAGTTCGGACTCCTGAAGGGGAAGCTCGGAAGGAGTTCGGCTTCCGTAGGCGTCTGACTGGAGGAGTGCGGCTAAGGCTCGGTCGCTGAGGGGTTCGGAAAGAGCTCGGCCGCTGAGGAGTCCGGCTCTTGAAGAAGTTCGGCCGAAGGGGAAGCTTGGAGGGAGTTTAGTTCCCGCAGGCATTTGGCTGGAAGAGCGCGGAGGGAGTTCGGCTCTTGTGGAAATCCGACTGAAGCTCGGCTGCTGAGGAGTTTGGCCGGATGAACGAGTTCGGCTAAGACCCATCCGTTGAAGCTCTTCCGTGGCTATCGACTGCATTAGGCTATGCATTGAACTGGACTTCAGTAGGAGCGGGGTTTATCCACAATAATAGTCCTCCCACTTTCGAGTTCGAAACTCGAAGGAAGGGAGTGTAGAAAAGGTGACTGCCAAAGTCCTCTTCTGAAATCCGTGCTGGTTCTGGTTGAAGCTCAGGGGGGGAGATCTCATCTCCAACCAAAGTTGATATTCAAGTTGAAGCCTGGGGGAGATCTCATCTCCAACTGAGGTTGAAATAGATCTCGTCTCCTACGGTCGAGGTCGAAGGTTGAGCTTCCTAGGGGCGATATTGTCTCCAGCAGCCGAGGCTGACTCGGGGGAGATCTCCTCTCCTACAGCCGAGGTTAATACGAACGCTCGAGAGAAATCTGATCTCTGGCTGAGGTTGATGCGGTTGCTTGGGAGAGATCTTATCTCTAGACGAGGTTGTCTCCGATCTTATCTCTGGTCGAGGTTGTCTCGATCGCTCGGGAGAGATCTTATCTCTAGCTGAGGTTATCGTGGTCGCACGAAAGAGATCTCATCTCTAGCCGAGGTTAGCTCTATCGCTCGGAGAGATCTTATCTCTAGTCGAGGTTGGCTTGGTCGCTCGGAGAGATCTTATCTCTGACGAGGTTGCTTGTCGCTTGGGAGGATCTTATCTCAGCGAGGTTGGCTCGGTCGCTTGGAAGAGATCTTATCTCCAGCGAGGTTTGCGGTTGCCGGGAAGATCTTATCTTTAGCCGAGGTTGGCTCGAGTGCTTTGGAAGAGATCTTATTTCTAGCCGAGGTTGGCTCGGACCCTCGAGGAGATCTTATCTCCCTGCAGTCGAGGTCGATGAGGGCGCTCGAGGGAGATCTTATCTCCTACAGCCGAGGTGGGCCCGGACTCTCGGGGGAGATCTTATTTTCTGCGGTCGAGGTCGATGCGGATGCTCGAAGAAGATCTTATCTCCTGCAGCCGAGGTCGGCCCGGACCCTTGGAGGAGATCTTATCTCCTGCGACCTTATCTTATTTCCTACAATCGAGGTCGACGCAGGCGCTCGGAGGAGATCTTATCTCCTGCAGTCGAGGTTGGCCCGAACCCTTAGGAGAGATTTTATCTCCTACGATCGAGGTTGCTCGAGAGAGATCTTATCTCCTGCGGTCGAGGTTGACGTGGGCGTTCGGAGGAGATCTTATCTCCTACAGCTGAGGTCGGCCCGGACCCTCAGGGGAGATCTTATCTCCTGCGGCCGAGGTTGTCTGGGGGAATCTATTCTCCTGCAGCCGAGGTTGATGCAGACGCTCGGGGGAGATCTTATCACTACAATCGAGGTTAGCCCAGACCCTTAGGGGAGATCTTATCTCCTGTGGCCGAGGTGCCTCGGGGGAGATCTTATCTCCTGCAACCAAGGTTGATGTGGGCGCTTGGGGAGATCTTATCTTTTTGCAGTCGAGATTGCCTCGGGGGAGATCTTATCTCTTGTAGCCGAGGTCAGCCCGGACCTTAGGGGGAGATCTTATCTCCTATGGCCGAGGTTGCCTCGGGAGAGATTTTATCTCCTGCGGTCGAGGTCGATGCGGGTGCTCGAAGGGAGATGTTATCTCCAGCAGCCGAGGTCAGCCTGGACCCTCGGAGAGATCTTATCTCCTATGGCTGAGGTTGCCTCGGGGAGATATTATCTCCTACGATCGAGGTTGATGTGGGCACTCGGGGGAGATCTTATCTCCTACAGCCGAGGTCGGCCCGGACCTCGGGGAGATCTTATCTCCTACGGTCGAGGTTGCCTCGGGGAGATCTTATCTCCTGCTGCTGAGATCAATGCAGGTGCTCGGAGGAGATCTTATCTCCTACAGTCGAGGTCGTCTCGGACCCTCAGGGAAGATCTTATCTCCTACGGTCGAGGTTGATGCGGGCGCTCGGGGGAGATCTTATCTTCTGCAGCCGAGATAGGCCTGAACCTCAAGAGAGATCTTATCTCCTACGGTCGAGGTTGCCTCGGGGGAGATCTTATCTCCTACAATCGAGGTTGACGTGGACGCTCGGGGAGATCTTATCTCTTGCAACTGAGGTTGGCCCAGACCCTCAGGAGAGATCTTATCTCCTACGGCCGAGATTGCCTCGGAAGAGATCATATCTCCTGCGACCGAGGTTGATGCGGGTGCTCGAGGAAGATCTTATCTCTTGCAGTCGAGGTTGCCTCAGGGGGAGATCTTATCTCCTGCAGCTGAGATCAGCCCGGACTCTCGGAGAGATCTTATCTGCTGCAGTCGAGGTTGCCTCGGGGGAGATCTTATTTCCTATGGTCGAGGTCGACGTGGGCGCTCGGAGGAGATCTTATCTCTAGCAGTCGAGGTCGCCCAAACCCTCGGAGGAGATCTTATCTCCTACGGTCGAGGTTGCCTTGGGGGAGATTTTATCTCCTGCGGTTGAGGTTGATGCGGGTGCTCAAAGGAGATCTTATCTTCTACAGCCGAGGTCGGTCCGAACCCTCGGGGAAGATCTTATCTCTTGCAGTCGAGGTCGACGTAGGCACTTGGAGGAGATCTTATCTCCTGCAGCCGAGGTTGGTCCGGATCCTCAGGGGAGATCTTATCTCCTACGGTCGAGGTTGATGTGGACGCTCAGGGAAGATCTTATCTCCTGTAGCCGAGGTCGGCCTGGATCCTCAGGGGAGATCTTATCTCCTACGGTCTAGGTCGCCTCAGGGGAGATCTTAACTCCTGTGGCCAAGATTGATGCGGACGCTCAGGAGAGATCTTATCTCCTACAGCCGAGATCGGCCCGGACCCTTGGGGGAGATCTTATCTCCTACGATCAAGGTCGGCCTGGACCTACGGTGGAGATCTTATCTCCCACGGCCGAGGTCGCCTCGAGGGAGATCTTATCTCCTACGGCCGAGGTTGATGCGGGCGCTCGGGGGAGATCTTATCTCCTACAGCCGAGATCGGTCCGAACTCTCGGGGGGAGATCTTATCTCCTACGGTCGAGGTTGTTGTGGGTGCTCGGAGGAGATCTTATCTCCTGCGGTCGAAGTTGACAACGGACACTCAAGGGAGATCTTATCTCCTACAGTCAAGATTGGCCCGGACTCTCAGGAGAGATCTTATCTCCTGCGATTGAGGTTGCTCGGGGGAGATTCTATCTTCTGCGGTCGAGGTTGACGTGGGCGCTCGGAGGAGATCTTATCTCTTGCAGCCGAGGTCGACCCGGATCCTCAGGGGAGATCTTATCTCTTACGATCGAGGTTGCCTCGGAGAGATCTTATCCTGCAGCCGAGGTTGCCTCGGGCCCCTCAGGAGAGATCTTATCTCCTGCGGTCGAGGTTGCCTCGGGGGAGATCTTATCTTCTACGGCCGAGGTGGATGCGGATGCTTGGAGGAAATCTTATCTCCTACAGCCGAGGTTGCCTTGGGGGAGATCTTATCTCCTACAATCGAGGTCGATGCGAACGCTCGGGGGAAATCTTATCTCCTATAGTCGAGGTTAGCCCGAATCCTCAGGGGAGATCTTATCTCCTACGGCCGAGGTTGCCTCATTTACACCGAACTTCATTCCGTCCTCCTGTGAAATCTTCGTCGAGACTTTCTGGATGATGAGCTCAAGGGAAAGTTTGGCCTCGCTTACACTGGGGAGGTCGTGAACGCGGTCGAACTTTATTCTACCTTCTGTGAAATCTTCTAGGAGAGAACTTCTACTCTGTTTCTCCTTCCTAAGGGCGATTGGTATGCTAGACCAAATGCTCTTTTTTAAGGTCAGTTTCTGACATCCTCATGATGGGTTTGCTGGCAAAATCACCGTCGAAAGCTGTCGCACGGCCTGCAACATCTCGATGAGGTCATGAACCTGCTGGACCAGCAGGTTGAATTGCTCCACATATACGGTGGCTTTAGGTGGAACCTGGGTTACCGAAGCTAAAGCGGGAGCAGATGGACTTGGCATGGAGGCCGCTGATTGTCGAGTCGAAGCTCTCTTGGAAGGCATTTTCTCTTGGAAAAGAACTCTAGAGAGAAAGGAGGGAGATCTCTAGAGAGAGATCATCGTTGAGCACTCTTTTAAGAATAAGGGGGTCTCAAGAATACCTCAAGAACAGAGGCGGCCCTTCCTCTAGTGCCAAATCTGTTGGTGCAGAATCTGATTGTCGTCGAATTTTACTGGAGTTGAGGAGGATGAGGTCGCCATCAAAAATCTGCAAAACAAAGTCCCATCCGGAGCCAGTGGGGGGTGGCTCCGGTAGGACCCTCTGACGATCAAGTCAGCTCTTCTGACTAATAGATATGGAGTGCTCTGGAATGAGTTTGATAGAGTTTAGAGGAGGAGAGGAGAGCTTAGAGCCTAGAGTTAGCGTATCTAGAGGGTCCTTTTTATAGGCGGAGCTTGATGGTGACAGCTGTAGCTGCCTGATAGCGGGCTGCTCGAGGTCCAATGGGGTCAGTCACGGAGGAAGGCACCGTTTGCAGCATCGCCTACCATAGATTGATGGTGACATCCATCGCCGTCTGGTAGTGGGTTGCTATCATCTGCAGCGGATTGATAGTGACCGTTCGTCCAGATTTAATAGCTGTGGCTTTGAGAAGGCAGGCATTGATTGGTGGACTTCGGCATGTATCAATTTTAGAGGAGTTCGGACTCCTGGAGGAGTTCGGTCGAGGGAAAGCTCGAAAAAAATTCGATCGGAGGAGTGTGGAGAGAGTTTGGCTCTCATAGGCATCTGGCTGGAGGAGTGTGGCAAAGGCTCGATCATCGGGGAGTTCGGAAGGAGCTCGATCGTTGGAGAGTTCGAAAAGAGCTCGATCGCTGAGGAGTTCAGCCAACTGAAGGAGTTCGGCTAAGATTCGATCGCTGGCGAGTTTGGAAGGAGCTCGGTCATTGAGGAGTTCGGTCGGCTAAAGGAATTCGGCTAAGACCCATCCGTTGAAGCTCTCCCATGGCTACCGGTTGCATTAGACTGAGCATCGAACTGAACTTCGATGGGAGTGGGGTTTATCCTCAACAATAGTTCTCCCACTTCTGAGTTCGAAACTCGAAGGAAGGGAGTGCAAAAAAGGCTACTACTGAAGTCCTCTTCTGGGCTCCGTGCTGGTTCAGGTTGAAGCTCAGGGGGAAGATCTTATCTCCAGTCGAGGTTGAAGTAGATCTCGTCTCCTGCAGTCGAGGTCGAAGGTTGAGCTCCTCGAGGGTGATATTGTCTCCAGCAGTCGAGGCTGACTCGGAGGAGATCTCCTCTCCAGCAGTTGAGGTTAATACGGGCACTCGGAAGAGATCTGATCTCTGATCGAGGTTGATGCGGTCACTCAGAAGAGATCTTATCTCTGGGCGAAATTATCTCCGATCTCATCTCTGGTCGAGGTTGTCGCAGTCGCTCGAAAGAGATTTTATCTCTGACCGAGGTTGATGCGGTCACTCAGGAGAGATCTTATCTCTAGTCGAGGTCGGCCCAGACCCTCGGAGGAGATCTTATCTCCTGTGGTTGAGGTTGTTGCGGGCGCTCGGGGGAGATCTTATCTCCTACGATCGAGGTTGCCTCGGGGGAGATCTTATTGTTAGATATGTATGTCCTAGAAGCCAGAGTTGGCTGACACTTATAATACACTTCTAGGAGTAAAATTATAATTTTGACTATAAATAATAAAATAGATTATTTTCTATCACATATGTGTATTTAGTGTATATGATATATCTCTTGAGTTAATAGTAATGATAATTCTTATTTTCAAGAGTTAAAAATTTAAGATAAGAATTTTCATTATTAACTCATAAAATGCTCCTAACCGTAGGATCATCATGAGGATGATGATTGATCTAAAAGGTTAGTATACAATCGCTTCTTTATAGTAGATAAGTCTTGAGTCTATGGTGTAGAAACACCAGAGTGAGAGTATAGATACTCATTAGAGAATGAGGGTACTGAGCGTGACCACCTCGAGTAGTCATAAGGAAGTCTACCTTCTCGTCGATGACTGACTCAATGTTGCAGTGGTGTGTCTGATTTTTTGACCTGAGGTGCATCGATAGTTCACCTTGAGGGTGTTATAGTTTGACTACACCATGACTCGGTCTCCTAGCCATTCAGAATCCTGAGGTGTATGTTGGCTATAGCATGTTCATTGTAGGAATTGGATTGCACCAAGATGGAATCTATCTACCTCGGTGGATGAGAGCGGCCCTATAATAATCATGAGAATCAAGTCCATAAGCCCATGGCCATGGCAGAATGTGAAATAATAGAAAGAGTTTCTATTAAGGTTTTCACATTGGACTTGAATCAAATGATTAAATCATATGATAGAAATTAGGATTTGACGAGTTCACCTTAACTCTAATCTGATCGGGGCTCAAGATAGAAGAACTTAATCACACAAGTAGCTGCACCGAGAGATTCATTTTCAGTTTTGATGGGTTGCCACCATATACTGCTAGGTGTCACTGATGGATTTTGGGAGCAACTAGAATGATTTTGATGATCGATCATTCTAGTTGTCTGAATCAGAAGAGTTCTAATTCATCAAAAGAAGTTTCGATGATGTCGATGATGGAGATATGATATGTCCCATTACCATACAGAACTGAACCTAACTGGGTCACACAAACAAGGGTTTAGATCTGGATATCATCAATTGTACTAACCCAGTTCAGTTGATTTGAATTAGATTCAATTAGGTTCAAGAAAATAGTGCTAGCACACGATTGAGGCTAACGTTCCCCTTTTTCTATTATAAAAGTTATCTCGACTGAGCCAAATAAGTTTATGCTCACTTAGGTACCTTTACTTGGTCTGACTGAAGCTTGTCCAAGTCAGAAAATGATTGTCTTAATTTATGAGATAAATTTGAGATAGCACCTGCCATTTTTCGTCACCTACTAATTCTTGTACTTTGACTTGGTCAAATGTTGACCTTTGATCCTTGGACATCTGCCCATGTGTCATGCACTTATTGGATAGCAGATAGGGGCTTGTCCCTTCTCTGAAAATTAGAAAGAAAGGGGGCGCACACCTAGGATGGCTTGCGCCCATGGATAGGGATGCTGGAGTCCCATACGGATGGGACTCCAGGTTGCTTGTTGGATTCAAGCTAGGTGACCCTCACCTACAAACTTTGACCAGTCTTAGGTGCCACCTTAGGATGAATCCGTGGATCTCTCATCCCACCAATCAGATTTAGATCTGATTGAATGAAGCAATGTGATTGGCCGGGGTGATGCAGCACTGCATGGCGTAGTAGAGTCTATAAATAGACCCTGTCTACGCCCATTTTTTATGAACTTTTCTTCTAGCCACGCCCCAAGACTGCCCCTCTTCCTTCTCCATGCCAACATCTAGCCCTCTCTCTCCTCCCCATGCTTAAGAAAGTTGGGTCCTTTAGATTAGTGCAAGTCAGGTAAGAAAAAGCTGATGAAAAGGGAAGAAGGCAGCACTGCTGCAGAGACGATGGGTAATCTTCAGAAGAAGTTTTGAAGATTTTTCAAATCAGATCCAGATCTGATTTTTGGAGAAAAGAAAGAAAAGAAGAAGATCTCTAGATCCAATCCAAGTGGATACCAATAGAGGCCAGGCACTTGCGTGGCTAGATCCAGAACCTCAGAGCTTTTGCAGAATCATCAACGGGTAATCAGATTACCCAAGATCAAGGTAAAATTAATTCAAAATTAATTTAGTTTTATTTTTTTAATTATCAGATCATAAATTAGATTTGAAAAGTGTCAAATATGATCTACATTTGATGGAAGAATTTTTGAAATATGCCTCTCGATCCAATCAGATCTGAACGAACCTGACCCGAGAAATTCAGAATTTTCCTTCAATTGGTATCAGAGCCAGACTCTTATTAAATTTATTTAGATCTAATTTAATCTAATTAATTAGTGATTTTAGATATCACATGAGATATGATTAGATCTAAAATTAGAAAATAAAAAATTAAAATTAATTGATCTAGATCTAATATGTATGAGATACATAACTAGACTAGGAATAGAATTATTCTATGTGTAGTCTAATATAATCATATTTTTATTTGATTAAATATAATTTTTAGATCTATTTATTTTTTATTTTTTGATATTATAAATATTATAATCAGATCTGAAAATAAAAAATAAAATAAAATTAATTTGTTCATATGAGATATGATAGTTGCATATTTAGACTAGTTGTAGAATAGTTCTGCAAATAGGTTTAGATTAAATTTTATTTGATAAGATCAAATTTAAATTTAATTTTTTAGATGATTATGAGATAATTTAGATATGAAAAACATGCATGCATGATATATGTGATATATACAAAATAAATTTAATTAGATCTGATTTCCATCCTTCATTTATTGATTTTTATTTTCACATTGCCCACTTTTTTAATGCGAATATCATTGCTTACTTAGGCAACGGGACCCGCTTACTCGGTGAAAAAACTAAAGTTTTTTTTTTTTTTTTTTTATTTTTTATTTTTAACGTCGTACCACTATTGAGTGCTAACTTCTTAAGCTTTCTATTTGATCCATGTAGCGAGTCTTAGGCCAATGACTCCCAAACCAGTTGGCTTTAGGGTACTAGGTATAGAATATCCCTCGGGCTTACTAGCTCGAATCAAATAGGCTACGAGTTAAGACTAGCTTTACAACGAGCTTCTTTGTCCTTTCCACCTTTTGATGCGAAACTCAATGCTTGCTTAGGTAAAGAGGCCCGGTTACTCAGTGAGAAGTACTTGGAAACTATTTTATTAAAATAAATTTTTACATGAAGAAACGTATAGTTACCCTATACAAGCCTATAAAAAGTAGACTTTTCTTTGATGCTAATAGAAATAATTAGAAATACTCCAAGGAAAAACTTTTTATGTTCTAGACTTAACTCTTTATTGAATTTTCTTAATACTTGATTCCTCAATATCTCACAGGTTCTCTGATCTATGCATCAATTTTTTTTTTAAAAATGATTAGTTTAATTCGATTCTTAAGCATAATCAAGTATCTAAATACTAAATACTAACTTTTTTTTTGAGGACTTAAAATTTAAAATTTTTTTATTTTTCTCTTCCTCCAACTTAATCGACATTGTCCTCAATGGAGAAGAAAAAATAAAGGATGTAATAAAGAACATGGAAGAATACACCTAACTCAGTATATTTTTGGTCCAACACATACCTTTGAAAATTTGAGCTCTTCCTCCAACTTATTCAAATTATCCTAAAAAGAAAATAAACTAAAAAGATAAATTAGATAAAAAATAAATATTGGGTTGCCTCTCAACAAGCGCTAAGTTTATCGTCTTCAGCCAAACACAATGCAGCTCACTATCCTGTGTCCAATATTAGATTAAAAAATTTCAATGGTTTTGGATTGCCAATCTCAGAAAGATGATTTATAATCCCATTATTGATATATTCACTGTTAATTTTAGGGATATAATTTATGATTTTATTCTCAGACATATGCTTATTAAGAATTTCTCCTATTTATTTTTCTAAAATGCTTATGAATGGAGTTTTTGTATTAGAAGTTAAGTTTGATTCAATGGGTGCTGGAATGGTGACTAAAGATGATTTTAATTCTGGAGGTAAATTAATGTGATCTTGCTTAAACAACTCCATCGATATTTCATTACATGCCTCTTGATTTTTGTAAGAAGAACCGGCTTCTTGGATTGAAGAGAATAGGACATTAGGTTTATAAGTCTTGGATAAATCATCTATTCTCTTTTCTCTTTTTTCTATCTCATTTAAACTAGAACTAGCATCAATACTAATTCTTGGCTCGGGTTCTTCTATGTGGTTAGTCTCAGTACTAACCAGTTTCTCTAAATTTTCATTTTGGCTAGCATCAGTACTAGCCTCTCTCACTTGGTCTTGGTATGAGTCCATAAGAATCCTATAGCTTTTAAGTTCAGGAATTACTTTGGCATTCTCAAATTGGGGATTCTTAGGTGAGACATTAAATTGATAACTTGGTCCAGGTGATTGGTGGACATTAGATGGGTTGTTTGAAATTGGTAGGTTTGGTAGTTGATCTAGTTCTCTTCTCATGTTAAACTCAACTAATTATCCTATTTGAGCTTCTAGTCTGACGATAGATTACTATTGAGTCAGAATCAATTATTGAAGTTGGTTAAATCTATCATCAGCTAGATTGGTCTGTTGAGGAGGTGGGTATGAAGGCTGATTATAATATGATGGTTGGATAAACTGACTAGGCCGACCATTATTATAGGCATAATTTTGATATTGGGATCTATTTTGATAATTTTGCTCAAGTAAAATTTGGGTCTGAGCCTGAGTCTGTTGGGATGTCCAAGAAAAATTAAAGTTACTCTAATCTGAATTATATGAATTTGAACATGGGTCATTAATCAATTTGGAGTATCCTTGAGCAGCTTGAACTTGTTCTTAGATAAAATATGGAAACTATACAGTCATAGGACATTCACTCACATGATGGATTGGGCTAGCACAGATTGAATAAGTCTTCTGATAATTAGAAGATGATGTAAATTATGCAGGAGATTGTTGACCTAGGGTTAGGAGTTGATCTATTTTCTGAGTGAGAAGGTCAACTTTATCTAATTTTTGGACTATTAGATT